>JADLZK010010918.1:0-396561 GCA_015847255.1 Hyparrhenia diplandra
AGAGCTTAACCACTCCCCAATTAACTGCCTGACATGGGCAGGTCATTTGATTCTAACTTGGCCACCAAGGAGCCTCATCAACTTGGCATCCAAGGCACCTTACACTTAGATAAAAGCAACTAGAGTAAAGTAAACCAAACCAGGACACTTAACCAAGGTAGGACAGGGGCAAGACCATCAACGTGCAGGGTTGTCACGCACGCCCTTTGCCAGTGTTTGGTGAGTCCAATATATGTGACAACAGCGTCGAGGCGAGATGGAATTTCACAACAACAATATCTTAAATTAAGTTGTATAGAATGCATCTCAAATTAATCCACCTATATAGAAGCATGAAAAGTGCAAATTCAAAGATAGAATCCAAGAAAATAATTAAAGAAATAAATACACTTGAATAATTGCCTTAGCTAGAAACTTGTCAATATTTAAAGTCTAAACAATAGTGTTCAAAAAATGTCACATGAGGTAATATCACACAAAACAAGTCTCACCTACAGCAATGAAGAGCAGCATAACATAATGAAAATACCTCCTGATGGAGTGATGATGGATCAGCTCGATGGAGTGACAATTAATATCAACTCAATTACCTGCAATTTTAATAAACCAACTTTGAAACAAGTTTGTACAACCTTCTAAGAAAATCAAAATATGTCATGCTTATAATAGAAATTATCTAAATCATAAAAAGTATCAAAGACCTTCTTCACACATTGGTAGACAGTAGACACTAGTATATTGTCAGTGCTAACACTACCGGATGTTTCATAATGCAAATCAAACAAGCAAAAGGCAATACATATTTTAAAGTGTACCTTCTACTGGAGGTCAAGGTCAGGCACTGATATAATCTCACCTACTGATTTATATGAAAAGATGGTTGCTTAAGAATGGAGCTTGTGACTTCCTTTGTATTTAGCTAAAGTCAGCTAGATATGCCAATAAAGGCATAACCTTTTTCTGAAGCCTAACTTTAGTGTTAGTGGTTGACAGTACGTGCTTGCTGCAAACAAACATGGCATTGATACACTTCAACGCTATTGCCTAGATATTCAATATATGATTTCCTTTTTCTACCACAACATTGCATAACCATTTTCTGAGAGGAACAACTCCTGGACATGTTCATTGTCCAGAACTGGAATAACTGGAATAACCCATCTTCACTAATCTGTACAAAGCTCCATAACCAAGGATCTGCATTGCTAAGTTCACACATCAACAGAACAGGGTCTCAAAATTTGTCAAGGTCTAAAAGCAAATTGATAAAATCATTTCGGTCACAGGCTTGTAAAGCACTACCGCTTGCACTGCGCGCCCTCCACAATTTTAACATTCAGAAGAAATAACTATTCAACAGGTACATGGATCATTTTAACATGCATCAATTACACGTAAATAACTAAACTATAACACTAAAACTGACACATGCTCAGGAACTCCTCCACAAATTTGACAGCTGTCGCAGGCTTAAAAAAGGATGTTGCTAATTTATCTGAAAAGGCAATATTGAAACCAATGTTAGTTACAAAAACATATCAAAGAAAAGGCATATGCCAACATAAACAGGGTATTACTTACCTACATTCAGTGAAAGCCCAATTTGTGTCGGTCGTTGAGACAATTTCTCACCCATCTGTTGGCGTTGAGGCACATGTCGACCAAGCGGTGTGCGCGATTCCACAGTCATGACACACGCACATGCATCACTGTGAGTATTTAAGAAAACAAGCTAGAAACAGTAATGCAATTGCAAAAAAAAACAAAAAAAAAAACAACAACAAAAAACAGCCCATACAAGCGATGATTCAAGGATGTGCTATTTACCTCATGGGCATTCCGTCAAACACCTGAATGTGGCTTTCGTCCAGGATGGGGACGACGGTGAGGGCGGGGGCGGTTGGCCGGGCACGGCGGCGGCGTCAGGGCGCGGGTGGGGACCGTGGCAAGGCTTTGGGACCGGCAGAAAAAAAAAAAATGAAACGGGCCTAAGCCTAACATGACAATTTAGGGCCCATGTGACTGGGATTCTGGCAAGGCGACCGCACCTCCGTCAGGCGTGTAGCCGCAGCCCATGGTAAGTTAGATGTGGTCCCACACGTCAGAGAAACATGGTAGCTTCTGGACCTGGTAGCCCGCCTCACTAAACCCTTTTCGATTCGAAACCCTCTTGTCCTGTTTCGCCTCGCTATAAACCCTTGCACGCCCCCGTTTGACGCCCGCCCCGGCGTCCGCCTAGTTCTGTCGCCGCCGACTCGCCACGCCTCGCGTCGACCCGCTAGGGTTTTGCCGTTCCGTCGCAGGCGAAGGCGGCGGCGTCGTCCCGTGGCGGCGCCGTCTCCGTGGGCCGTCCAGCCCCAGGGTTCGCATCCCTTTCTTTCTCTTCCCTCTTCTCAATGCTTTTCGACCTCTCCCAATAGGTTTGATTGTTTGATTGTGTCTACTAATGGCGATCGGGTTGTCTCGACTGTGGTGGTGCCTTGTTTTAGTAGCGAGATTACTTCGGAATCCAGTTGCTGTAGATTGCGAATTGGGGTGGGGGTAGGGGTGGTTTCTTTCGTAGGGTGATTATTTTGCAATCGAGGGTTTTGTAGATTGGAATTCGTGTCCGTGGTTCAGGCCGGAGTCTTTGGTTGTGTTCTGATGACATCATGACTTCATATCCTTTTGCTTTCCTACACCTGTGTAGGATTAGATGGAATTTATGTTTCTTGTGGTGAAAAACGATCAGATCCTCTTGCTTTCCTACACCCGTGTAGGATTAGATGGAATTTAGGTTTTTGTGGTGAAAAGATTGGATTAGTTGGAAATTTTTGTTTCTTTTGGTGAAAAGGTGGACATTTATGTTGGATAACAGTGAGCTAGTGTGAATTATTTCTTGGGGTATTGGTTACTTTATTTGTCTCTGTTTGATTTGTTGTTAAGATAGCGCCAGCTCCCAGTATTGTATGAAAATGCGCAATGTGGTGTGAGGGTATTAAGAAGGAACGTGAATTCATGAACCATCATCATGCTGTCTCCTGCTGTTTTGTACTTCTGTTTGGCACTTGGCAGACAGCACCAAACTTCTGGTCAAATTCAACAACATTTGTATCTTTTTGTGCGATCAAGTTTGTACAATATGCATAGTAAGACCTAATTACTGACTTTCTTTTTACTTAAATTATTTCCTTTGTTGAAAGTTCTTTTTTTTTTTTTCATCAAATGTCTATTTCTATATGTCTATGGGTATGGCTTTGTTAAATTGTCTTCCTGACCTTTCTGATGAAGAAAGAGATGGTAACTACACACTTACATAGGTTGTTGGATGATTTAACTTTGGGTTGCTTACTGATTCTTTTGTCAATGTTTCAGTAACCTTCCTACTTGGGTGCTTGGTAAACTAGATAGGATCTTTTCTTGGTTCTTGGTTATCTTTTCATCACACTGGATAATCGTGCATCTCCTAACAATCCACTCCAAAGGCGCTTAAGTACTAATTTTGCTATACCTTGTGCAGCAATGGCCTTGGAAGCTGGGAGCCCAGCTACTTCCTTTACTCCACAATTGGTATTTTTTTTCCTACCCTATAATTATCACTTACGTTGTCAATAATCTCAGAGTTGGAGTGAAAGTAATGATGTTTCCTCTTACAGGTTGCTAATGCATTTGTTAAACAATACTACCAAACTCTTCGTTACACACGAGAGGATGCCTACAAGTTCTATAATGACTCAAGTATTCTTGGTCGAACAGATTCTAATGGGAAAATGGTGTATGTAACCACAATTGATGTAAGTTCTCTACAGCACCATGATGCTAGTGCTTATCAATGGATTTTAGGAACTTTGGAATATGGGAGTTTTGTGTGGTTTCAATTTCAGAATGTAAATTTTGATGACATGTTTCATATCTGCCTTATTACTTTAGTAGCTAATCAAATATATGGCCGATAGGCTTAACTACTACAGTATATCATGGCCAACAAACTGTTCTTTTACGATGATTCCTATATTTTTTTATATATGAGGTGGTGATGGATGAGCCCATTCCATTTCCTAAACTAGAAAAGAAGAGAGGTGGTGAGCCACTCCATAGATCAAACCAAACTCTCCCAAGGCTCCTTTCTCGATTATTTCATGGTTTCTAATTGAACAAACTTGGCAATGCCTATATATGTATAGAAGTAACAAGTGAATTAAACGTAGGTATATAACAAGTAAATGGGTGGAGCATGGACTTGTGCTGCAATTATGATTTTTTAGTTCTGATTTAATCTTGTATAAAATCAGTCATAGCTTTTTTCCATATGTTGCCTGATGGGCTGATCAATTTATTTATGTGTTTGAACAGGGTATCAAGGAGCAACTTTTGTCTACAGACTTTGCTAACTTTTGATAGAGATAGAGACTGTTGATGCACAGCCATCCCATGTGAATGGAGTGCTCATTTTGGTTGCTGGATATTTTACAACGGATGCTGTGAAACAGAAGTTCACACAGTCATTCTTTCTTGCTCCACAGGAAAATGGAGGCTTTTATGTTTTGAATGATATGTTCAGACTTACCCGGATTTCAACTGAGGTGAAGGAAGTTGTAGCTAACCATGATAATAAAAGCACACAGATTACCACCCTGCCAAATGGTGAAGTCGTCAGCACCTCTGCAAATGTTGTTTCCCCAGTTAAAAATGGTCCAACTGTTACTGCTCAGAAAGCAGTTAACGAGGATTTTGAGAAGCCTGCTCCTTCTCCTCGCGCATCAGTTGAGAAGCCTGCTCCTGCTCCTCGCGCACCAGTTGAGAAGCCTGCTCCTGCTTCACGCACCAGTTGAGAAGCCTGCTCCTGCTTCTCGCGCACCAGTTGAGAAGCTTGCTCCTGCTTCTCGCGAACCAGTTGAGAAGGCTGCTCCAGCTTCTCGTGCACCAGTTGAGAAGTCTGCTCCAGCTTCTCCTGCACCAGTTGAGAAGGCTGCTCCAACTCCTGCCGCACCAGTTGTGAAGTCTGCTCCAGCTCCTCCTTTGTCAGATGAAAAGGAAGTAACTAGGAAGACTTATGCATCAATTGTGAGTTTTACCTTAACCTTCATATACCTTTTATTTTACTGTTACAAGTATCTAATGTGACTGGGTCAATGTTGCCTTTATTTAATCATCTGGTGAATTGCATGTTGGCATATTTATTTGTATTGTCTGTTGTTGGTGAGTACAGGTTAAAACCATGAGGGAGAGTACGCAGCCTGCCCCAGCAGTCAGACCCACCAAACCCAATCCAAAGCCAAAGGCATCTGAAAATGTGGAGAAAAATGTGTCATCACCTTCAAAACCTGCTCATGCTACTGATAATGCCCTCCCAGGCGATAAAACTGTTTCTAAAAAGAAATCCCCTGATGGTTAGTTTCTCTTCTCTACTTCAATTCTTTCTTTAAAGGAACGAAGAAAGAATGGGCTTTCTTCTGAACTGTAACACCACCTTGCTTTTCAGAGCCAGGGTATTCAATTTTTGTCAAGAATTTGCCTTTCGATGCAACCATTGAAATGGTTGAACAAGAGTTCAGCAAGTTTGGTGCTATTAAATCTCGTGGCATACAAGTCAAATGCCAGGTTAGTTTAAGTTGTAGGCTTATGGGTGTTTGGTTTTGAGGGGTTCAAGCATCATTAGGCGATTCTATGAATTTTGGTGGGATGGCCCATTCATCCTGTTTATACTAATTATGTGCAAAAGAGGAATGAAATGGTGATGGATCAACTGATAAAATTTCTCAAACTAAAAAAGAATCTAAGGATTGGGATGCACATTAATTTCCATTCTTGTTGACATTTTCTTCATGTTGTTGCAGCCTGATCAGTTTTGCTTTGGCTTTGTTGAATTTGAATCTCAACAATCCATGTTAGCAGCAATTGAGGTGTGTTTGCCTACTCTTGTCTGGTTGACTTTTCAGTGCATTTTTGCAGTTAAATTTTTCGGTTCCATTCATGCATTTGGTTACTTTGCTTGGCATCTGTAGTTTGTAAGCTACATGATTGAAGTAGTTTTAGTTAGCTGGAGAACATTTATCTATGCTGTTTTGACTTATGCTGAAGGATGTCCATGGACTGTGTTGGAATAACTGAATGGAAATGGCTCACAGAACTTAGAAATAATCATATTTCCCTTTTTTAGGCTTCTACGGTTTATTTCGGAAAAAGAGAATCATATGTTGAGGAGAAAAGAACCAAAACTCGAGGTGAGCAGGCATTCTGATCTACATAAGTCTAGGTGAATTAGCATGTTTTGATTGATTATTGTTGCCATACTGCCTCAACATGTTCGCTGTAAAGATAGGTGCCTCTGTAAAAGTAATGGCACCCTGACCTGTCACTATAAGAGTACCTGAACCTTCCAACCTTGGTGATGATGGTTGTCATAAATTCTGGATTGTGTATTCCCATGCTAAATATTTCCATACACTGCGAACTGGCTCATCTGCAACTCCCTAGATTTTCTTTGTCAGTTAATTGATTAAAATTCTAGCACCAGCAGCTTACCATTATTCGGTCTTTTCAGTTGCCTATCATTTGACGCGATATAATTATCTAGGCCTTGTCTTGAGCTGGTTTTTGCCTTTGTGCTCATTTTTGTTTGAATTCAACTGAGGTACTTCTTCGTTTCAGTTGTGGATGGTGTCGTCACCCATTGGGATGACAATGGCAATGGCGTTGGGAGTAGGTTCCAGTCTGGCAGAGGTGGTTACCATGGGGACAACTACAAGCGGCAGTGGGGCGGTCAGAACAATGGCTACTACCATGATGGAGATAACGCAAGGAACGACTATTCAGGCGGGGTGGCCGAGGACCGCAAGGGAATGGCTACCCCTCCGAGCAACGGCTACCACCAGAACGGCAACAGCTACCACCAGAATGGCAACGGCTACTCTGGTAATGGCCACCAACAGACGCCCCAACAACAACGGGAACGGGAGAGTTGAGCGCAGCAATGGCCCCAGGCAACAAGGCCCTGCAGCCTCGTAGACTTTTCTCTTCATCTTGCAGTCCATGAAATGATGAAACGAATGCAGTGAGTATACATCCATGTCCTAGGAACTAGGAATACCAGAGTCCGGCATGTCTAGATACTTTGGCATGGGCTGCATTTTGGCGCAGTTGGTAAGTTCCAACTGTGATGTCTTTTTGTCTGGCATACTGTTATGAATAGTGGAGAGCAATTGTCTTGCAAAAGTTCATCTAAGTATCTGACCCTGCAAGATCGCTGCTACTCTTTTGTTGCGCTGTCTGCGTGCATAGCGATTTTTCTGATTCGACTTCGATTCAAAAGAATTTTGTGGGCCGTGATCCAGAACTGGCACCTGGAGGAGACAAGCCCTTCTCCTTTTTGGGCCGGGCCACAGCGCCACGCGATCCGTGCAAGCTTCGCCACGCGCTACACAACACACGGGATCGCGTCGCTTCACGCTTTCCGTCCGCGCGGCGCGGGCATGGGCATCAAATCCGGCCGCGATCCGCCTCATTCCCCGGGGCGACACATGTTTTTGTTCCCCAAAAAGCTCGGCTAGTCGTCTGCCTCCGCTCCGCACCTGGCGCGTCGCGGCCATGAGATATTTCGTCCGCGTCAATGTCACATCGCACACGGGCACGGCCAGACCAGCAACCACACAAGGCATAACCTGTCCAGGCGCACGCGCACGGCAACTTGCTGTTCTCCTCTCCGTGGTGCATACATGCACTGTCCCTGTCCGCTTCACTTCAGAGAAGGAAAAAGACCGTGACCAAACATTGGTGCATGCACAGTAAATACCATGCACTGTCCGCTTCACACACAGAAAGGGAAACTACGTACACAGCACATGCATACACAACACAGTTAAACCATGTATACTTACCGCGGCGCGCGTGTAGAGGTTGCAGTCGGACTGACAAGTGACAGGATATACAGTGTTGCCACCGTACAAACCGGCATCTCGCCAATAAGAAATCAGTGGATCTCTATTTTCCTATAAAACAAGACGCAATATGCACGCCAAAAAAAAAAGTCGGACTCACAAGGACACCGCTAGTATGTGTCTAGGACAGGATATAATACTCCATTTGTCCAACCAAAAACATGCACGCGAGCCATCCAAGTCAATGTTTTCAAATTACCGACAATTGTATATTAAAATATATAAATATTTATACTAAATAATTAGTATCATGAGACAAAGTCTAGTTTTTTTAATAAATTTATTTGGAGATATAAATGTTGCCATATTTTCTACAAACCTAATCAAAAGACAAAGTTTGACCGACACGCCCCAATAGTTGCAAGTTTTTTGGAGGATATAAGATCTATCGGCCGATAGTCATAGCTATGAAGTGACACTTTGACCGGTAATTTGTAATAGAACAGGACATTTCAGGACGATCAAATGTTAGGACACGGCTAACACATGGCCGTTGTGCCGCCCCCTTTCTCATCTTCTTCCCCACCGGCGACCCTTGCCCTTCCACTACCTTGTCTTGTCGCCACTGGCGTGCTAGGAATTGGCGGGAGCTCCTGCTAGGGCAACAAACACTAGCTCTCCCATGGTGGTCCCCGCCTACTCCCTCCTCACCGGAGCTCGACCTTGTCGAGTTTCCCCACCCTAACCTCGGGTACGATAACCCCCCACTTCCATCGCCGCCACGGCTCCTAATCACCCTCCAACCATCCCATCGCTTGTCACCCTTCCTCTCCCTAAACCTTTCCTTTAAACCCACTAGAGTTTGGGGAGATGATAGTGGGAGCTCATGGAAGCCCCGCCTCAGAGATCCAAGAGGAGAGTAGACTAACTCGTCGGATGCGCTATCATCGATGCCGGACCCGACGGATCGATCCGCCAATGGTCGGCGTTGTGTGTGTGGGAGGGAGGGGAGGGAGCTCGGTGCGGGTGGTGGGAGGAGCTCGCCGATCCCAACGCAACTGTCGGATCTCGCTGGAGAGGGAGAGAGAGGTGGAAACCACGTGGGGAGGGAGCGACGAGTGTGGGCGACAAAATAACGGATGGCTGTAATTTTTTTTTAGATCTTATCATAGCGTGTCATTCATTAAGCGGGAAGGGTTTGACAAACATTACAACACCTTGGTTTGCATGTGTTACAAACATTTGGGTAATAAAGTCGTTACCCAAATGTTTTTCAAGTGTTGTATGGAACTTTAATAAAGATCTATTTTACTATTTATGTCATCTAGCTTATACATATAGCAAAGTATCTTTATGTTTGTTCATGAACAAAGTTAAAAGATTAACCGGATGAAAAGCCTAAACCGATGATCGGTATCTAATTCCCCAAATGGAGTGCGTGGGAACACAAAAGTACTAGTCCAGATGAATTACCCAGATGACCAGCAAGTTGCACGTATTGTATCGGCTCAGGTGCATGCACGGACGCACGACACGCTGCCGCGCCGAATTAGTGGCAGAGGAGGCAGCAAATGGGCGTCGTGGCGACACTGAATAGTGGTCGGTGGATAACATAAACTATCACACGCTGGGGCATAGGAGTATGCATGTACTGGGGCTACATATGCATCATGCGTGTCCCTCTCTCTATCTAGATCTTGGAGAGCGAGAGAGGGATCGAGATGTAGAAAGGTTAATAGGCGGCAAGGAAATACATATTCTGCTCCCAACTTGTGCAATTTGGCTTGTGCGTTTGTGGTCAAGGAATGTGCCGTGTGTGGACCTTTTTCTCCCGTGCTGCCTTTTACGAGTACACGTATATATATAGATCATGTCTTAGCATCATCAGTAACTTTTCTAACTAAATGATCGTCAGGTCGTTTACCAATGACGTGCATCATCACGAACCTGATCAACTTGCTCCTTCTCTCTCTGTGTGTGTGTGAGAGAGAGAGAGTTAGTGCAGTGTACTTATTTGCACTAGTAATTAACAACGGATTTCATCATGAGCTGCAACTTGGCCATTAGCAAAACAGTTGGTTGATCCCTACACGCTACGCCGAGATGCAGCAAAGGGATCGGCATGGCAACTTGCGCTTTATTTTCAAAAAACCGCAGGCTTTTGTCCAACAATCGTGGCCGGTTATTGTATTGCTAGTTGCGTGTTGGGATCAGACTTTATTTTATTAATTAATTAATTAATTATTTTTTTAGATTTTAATTAATTTTTTTTTGGTACAAAGCATGCGGCTAGTTAGACACGGTAAACATCACTATCATTATCGAGAAATAAATGCATGGATAAACTTATCGTCCTGTGGTGTGGCATCTTTTGTTGGATTTGTGGATCGTCATCAACTTGTGCGTGATATGGAGTACAACTAGCTCGCTTTGGTTCCAAACTATAACTCACTTTATCATTATTGCCTTAAATCAGACTTCTCTAACTTCAATCGTGATTATATAAGAAAACCCCAACATCGATCAAATGATTTGAAAAATTTGTTAAACCACAACAAAGAGTTTTATTTATCAAAAAATAGATATAGATGATATGATGATGCACAATCCTATAAAATAGCTTGTTTAAACTCGATCCGTTTTGAGATAGAAAAATAATAAATTTCAAGTTAAATATGTCCAATGATTTGTTAGAAATTTATTATTTTTATACCTCATAAATGAAGTAACATTTGGACAAGATATTTTTGATTTGATCATCATATCATCGCACGTGTGATTTTTTTGGTAAATTTAGATGACATTTTTGTACAACTAAAAAGGTAATAACCAGACGGTTTCCATAAAGATACGTAAAAGTTTTATAAAACCCCAACATCGATCAAACCGATTTATTCAAAAAATTCCAAATAGGACTTGATCAAAATGAGTTTTATTTTTGAAACCGTAGATATTGATGATATGTTTATTTCCAAATGTGTTCATTTGAAATTGTGGATGTTGATATAATTTTTTCCTAAAACTTTAGATAGCTTGAGTTAAATAAAAAACTGAATTGTGCCATAATTTGAGATATTGAAGGAGTAACATTTCATCAAGCACCGAAAGTCTCCGTAAATTGATGTGTACCACAAACGCCCTCTATCATGGCCAGATACACACTTTTACGCCTCAAAAACATAATAACCCTCGTTTTCCATGAAGTCAAAAAAGTTTTTGGTTTGACTAAATATATTCAAACAAATATCCACATTTATGATACCGAATAACTAGGATTGATCATAAAACATATTTTCATTTATGTGAGATATACCATAGAATCGAAACTTGTTAATGTTTTTTTACAAAAAAATTTGAAAATGTGAATAAAATCTCAACCGAATAAAAAAATGAAGCCTGTATACATTTATCAGCCGATAGGACCAAAGATCACGTATTTTAATTTTAAACCGAAATTCGGAACCATGAACCCGCATATTTCATCAAATCAAACTATAAGATGCCAGCTAGTAGTAGCGTCGGAAAGCAACCTTCCACTTGCTAAAAATCAAATAAGGCGGTGCCTTTTTTTTTTTTGTTTAGGTGAGTTTCGCTGGCAGCGCTACACTGAGCGCAAGTTGCCGCGACCAACCCAACCGCGGGAAGCCACGCCACGACCAGGCGCCGCTAAATTATTGAATCTGACACTGACAGCGTCAAATCGCCGACCCCAGATTTTTTTCTCTCCATTTCTTCGTTCTCTCTCTGTGGCCAACATCGTACGAGATCGATATCTCCCAAGATTCTGCCCCGCCTCGCGGATTTTTCTGGATCGGCTGCGGACGCCCGCTGGTGTGCCGCCGCGTGTGCCTGTGGTCTCTCTCAGTCTACAGAGTACCCGTGCACACTGAGACACAGGATGCAGCAATCATTGGTGGTGGTTGCGGCCCCGATGGGCAGTCAGTTAGCGAATTGCAAATCGTGGCTGCATAACGTCAAGATTTTCGAGACCACGCCCACCTAAGTTGGCTTGCTTGTGTGTTTCTTTTGATATGCATGCCTAAAAGAATCTACGGAAGGATACCTTTTAAGTAGACGGGGTAACCCCCGGGTTGTGGACTAAAACCCCAACAAACAATTAAGAAGATTTGGAAAGGAGAAAATTGGAAGCACCACATCCGTTTAACAACCCCACAATGCTCCGTGACCTATTACGAAGAAACCACACAATTTGCTAAGCTTAGCGGCGATCGGTGAACACTATAATAGCGGCAAAGCATTTACTCCATCCATCCAAATTATAGTCATATTTTATTCGGCAAAGAAAAGCATTACTTTTTTAAAAGACAAAAAGAGGCAATGCATCCGCTAGAAGAGCATCCGTGACCAAGCATCCGTTAGAAACAAATCTATATCTAGAAAAAGGACGAGACCTTCAAAATCAAATACCGTCTCGTTCAAAATTGTAAACCGAAACCCAAAACACTTTGGGACCGCGTGCCATCGTGTCGCATGTGTTTTAAACGCTTTTTTTCAGTTTCATTCTGTCGAGGTAGATTTATGTGTAGATGAATGCTAGAAGAACAAAAGCGGCACTTATGAGTGCACAAACTTGTAAACGACGGGCAACTAGGTTTGGCACCATACGGCGTAAAGCATCCGACCGAAAGGGAATGTATTTGGATACAAACATGACAAAGCATTTGCCAAGTTTGTGGTAATTAATATTAATATTTATGCATCTAACAAAATTATTAGTTAATTTTGTGTGGTGAGACCACCCGGTGTGGGAAAACAAGTAGCACAAATAGGACAATGAGTTTTGACGATGAGAAAGGGGAGCAGCGGCCAAAAGAGGTCGCAGGAGTGCCTGCATAAATGTCCCTTCATGAATTTAGTCAAACGTCGAAACGCCGACAACGCCAAAGGAAGTGAAAGGTCTTTCGACCCCCAGCCGCAAGACGAACCATCTCCCACGTTAGAGTCAACCTTTCAAACTTTTCCCAAGTAAACGTACGGTGCGATGGCGGCGCATGATCAAGCGTGACCACCAAAAAGTGCTTGAAGTCGCACCACATTGGCCCGCCACCACGTATGTGCATGCCACCACCGAAATGGGCCGAAAAAACCGACGACGCTTTTACTAAGTATACATAGGCCATTTTTTGGGCGGCGTTGAACCCAAAAAGCGCGCAGAAGCGGCTCACCACATGAAATCTCTCGCCGGCGCCGGAAAGTATTAAATGTTAAGAAAAACTAACCCGGCAGCTTTAGCTTAAAATGTGAGATGAAGGCTTTGCCGGCTTAATTAATGGTCGGAACTATAATCGAAACGCGGCCGGGATCGGATATGGCCGGCCTATTAACGCAAAAAATATTTTACTAACTAAACACTCCCTTTAGGAATTTTTCTAGTGTTTACCTCCCATCATATAACAAAAAGAGAAATGTGTCCTTCGTCTCTCAGGCGATGATAATGGGCGAGGATCTTCACATTTCACGACCCGTCACGATCACGACCAATGCTGCAATCAGCTACTCAAACGGGCGGCATTTGTCACGCCCACAGACGATCCGCGGGAGGTGGAGGCAGAGGGGGCGGGGGCATGCCACCATCCGCCGATCCACTTGCGGCGGGCCACACTGGCCGGGCCAGCCGCGGCCCGGGCGCCGTCCGGCGGCCGGGGCGGGGCCGCAGGGAGGAGGTGGCTGGGGCGCGGGCAGTACGTCGCCCCGACGCCCCTACCCGGAGTGGGCGCCGGGAGCCAACCGGAGGAGCGTTTTTCCGCCGGCTTGGCTTAATTGTCGTCTAAATTTTTCGTGGCTGCATAACGTCAAGATAGCTATTGAGCTTAAGCTTATCCAGGGGTTCATGAGATAGGGACTTGCTTGTGTGTTTCTTTGATATGCATGCCTAGTTCTTATCTACGGAGTAGACCTTTTTGATGCGGGGTATCTAAGTATGTGGACTACGACACCAACGTGTCATTATCCGATTTGGGAGGGAGAAAATTGGAAGCACCACATCGTTTAACTAATCTCTGTCACAATGCTCCGTGACCTGGACGAAGTACGACCTCGATTTGCTAATGCTTTGCTGGGATCGGTGAGAATAGAGTATCAAAGTGCATTTACTCCATCCATTCCAAATTATAGGATACTTTATTTTTTCTAAATGCATTACTTTTATTGTGTACAAAAAGTGTATGTCTAAGTTCGTTTTTAGCACCGTGTATATCTAAGTTCATAACAAAATCTATACATAGAAAATACGAGTACCTTCAAAATCAAATACCGTCTCGTTCAAAATTGTACTCCCTGAGCCCCAAAACACTTTGGGACCTGCGTGCCATCGTGTCGCCTGTTTTAAAAGCTTCTTTTTTTTCAGTTTCATTCTGTCGAGGTAGATTTATGTGTAGATGAATGCTAGAAGAACAGAGCGGCACTTATGAGTGCTACAAACTTGTAATCTGGTCAATCCAGTGTTTGGGACCATATGGCGCCAGCCGCTTTCAATAAGACCGAAAGTGAATATATTTGTTATAAAACATGACTAAAGTTTGCCAAGTTTGTGGTAATTAATATTAATATTTATGTCTCAAACAAAAATTATTATAAAATTTTGTGTGGTGAGATTCACCGCTCTCGGTGTCTACGGGTAAAATTACATCAAACGACAATGAGTTTTGACAAATATGGAGAAAGACGATGTCCAATTATACCCAAAAAGAGTGTCACTTTAGGTGTACTTGATAACAAATGTCCCTTTATATAATTTAGTCAAAGTTGGAATCGGTTGACTTTTAAGCAAGTGAGAATTGCATGTTTTGTGAGACGAAGTGAGTATATGATTTCATCTCAATGTTAGAGTCAACCTTTCAAACTTTTTACCAAGTAAACGTACGGCCCTGTTTAGATCAAAAGTGAACCCAAAAAGTGCTCGTAGCACTGACCACATCGAATCTCTAGACGTATGCATGGAGTATTAAATGTTAGTAAAAACCTTTCGAACTTTTACCAAGTATACATAGGCCATTTTTTGATAAAAAAAAGTGAACCCAAAAAGTGCTTGTAGCACTCACCACATCGAATCTCTTGACGCATGCACGGAGTATTAAATGTTAGTAAAAAAATTAATTATGCAGTTTAGCTTAAAAATGTGAGATGAATTTTTTGAGCTTAATTAATCTATGATGGAACTATAATTACCAAATACAAACGAAAAAGTGTATTATGGTAGTCGAACGTAAAATATTTTACTAACTAAACACACCCCTTAGGAATTTTTCTAGTGTTTACCTCCCATCATATAACAAAGAGAAATGTGTCCGTCTCTCAGTGATGATAATGGGCGAGGATCTTCACATTTCACGACCCGTCACGATCACACGACCAATGCTGCAATCAGCTACTCAAACAACCGCATTTGTCACGCCCACAGACGATCCCGCGCGACTCCACGGCAGAGGGGGCCACAAGCATGCCACCATCCGCCGATCCACTTGTTCCGCGGGTCCCACACTCGGGGGGACAGCCGGGCTCCATAGCTGCCGTCCGTTTGCCCCGCGCCGCCGCAGCCCGACACCTGGACACGGCGCGCCAGTACGTCGCCGCATGAATTATTAGAGAGTCACCCTCCCTACCCGGAGTGACGTGTCCCACTCCAACCGCAGGCGTCACGACAGGACCGCCCGCCCACCGACTTGCGGGACCCAGCACGATGCGGGCCCACGTGTCATGCAACGCGGACGAGACAGCAAGACGTGGCCGTCCATCTCCAGCAGAAAAGCGCGCCAAACTCCCAAACGCACGGAACCCACCCACCGATTTCTGGGTCCCGGACCACGCGGACCCACTGTCATCCAAACGAGGCGTGTAAAATGGGGATCTATCCTCCGCAGCCGCAGCACGGCACGGCACGCCAACCAGCCACACCGCCGCCGCGAGGCCCGACCACCGACCAGTGGGTCCCGTGCCGTATGAGGCCCCACGCGTCATTGAAAGTGGGACGTGGGTGCAGCGTCGTTCCCGAGGGGCCTGCCTGGCGACCCGGCAAGTTGGCCTCGGAGGCAGTGAGCTGTCGTGGGGCTCACACGAGGCGTGCGGCGACGCGGCACGTGGCGCGCGATGCGGCGGCCTGCGCACACACGTAGCCCCCGGTCCCCGCGCGGGCTTTAAAAGCTGATGCTAGAGACGTGTCGCTGCTGCGTAGGCCCGGCGCGACACTGTGGGACCCGGAGGCGCGGCAAGGTGCAGCTGTTTCGTTGGGTGCCAGTTGCCCCTACGTGGTCCCTCGAAGCCGTCTCTGGAGTAGTGGTCCGCGCCGCGAGCCGCCAGCCGCTAAGTCGAGTCGACCAAAGTGTGCGTCGATGCTGTACGCGGCTCTGGCCCCAACTTCGTTTATCTCATATTTTCCCAACAAATGTAGGAGTAAGATGTAAATAATGGGATTTTTATATTGTTACCATTTGCAACAATGCGTTTAGCGTTTCGCTCTATGCAAATCGACGACGACTCATGTTTACATGTACTCCCTCCGTCCAAAGATTGTCACCCGTGTTTTAAGCCATGATGCTCGCCGACAATTATATATTAAAATATAAAAACATTTGTTATACCAAGTAATTAGCTTCAGAGCGATAAAGATCTTTAAGTCCAGCAATAACTTTTAACAAATTTATTTGAAAATTTAAATGTTTTTGGCGATTTAAGATAAATTAAACTTGATGAAACACCCTCCCTCAATGTAAAGTTTCATCTAAAGTTTGACGTTCTTTTAATGACTCATGAGTAAATGACATGATGAACAAAAAAAAACACCAACTATAAGCCATGATGCTCGTAATTTTTGTCTATTAGTATTTTATGGCAATGTTATACCATTGCGGTTTCCTATAGAGCGATAGCTGTTCCCAATTTAGTGAGCTCCAGCAATAACTGACCCGGACAAAAAGGGTACAATTTTTCTTACAAAGCAGTTTTAATTTGCCATAATAATTTGGCTCGCAATTGTTCCCCGATCCAAAGCCTCCTCGACACGTCACACTTTCTGGTAAGACCCAAACGCAGCGGGCCGAAGCTGAGCCGCGCAGCCCACAACCGCAGCGGGCCGAAGATGAGCCGCGCAGGCCCTGCTCCGGCTCGGCTCGAGGCGAACCAACACGTGTCCGCGTTGTCCGACACGTGGCTGGCTGCCGTGCGCTCGTAGTCCCATCCGACTAGCCCCCCTCTACAAAAACCATTTTTCAGCTCCCATTTATGCCGGGAAAAAAAAATCTGCGAAACCCTCCTTTTTCTTTAGCGGGGGCGCAAGAGCAAGCTGTAAGCAGATTAGAGGGGGCACGAAGGTCGCCTCTGCTCTGCTGCTCTCTCCTAGCCCTGTTCTGCTCTCTCCCTCCTACTCCCCGAATTCGGCTTCCTCTGCTCTGCCGTGTTGTGCTCTTGGTCTCGGTTTCAGACGTGAGATTTGGAGCAGAGGACGCCGAATTTTTGGGTTTCTTGTCCGCTGCAATGTTATGGCGCTTGGGGCATGTTGAGCGTGAATTCTGTGATGACGAGGCAGTTTGCGTCGTGGGGAGCTGTTTTTTGTTTTCTTTCTCTTTTCCTAGCTGAGAAATCTGGTGCTGTTTGGTGCTGGCCGAGCCCAAGAAGAACGTAAATCGTTGGTTGGTGTCTTCTCTGTACCTGAATTTTTATTTTGGTGCTCTTCTTCCTCGGGGAATCCGTGGGAAGAGGCGGTGTCCGGCGCAGACGAGACCCATGGCTTCTAGGGATTTCCTGGGAGGGTTTGGCCGGGATGGAGGGCAAGCGCCAGCTGGTGGTGGCGGCGGCGTCGCAGGTGCCGGCGGTGAGTCGGACGAGATCGAGCTCAGCCTGGGCCTGTCCCTCGGCGGCTGTTTCGGCGCCGACCCGTCGCAGGACGGGAAGAGGCTGCGGCTCCACCGCTCGTCCTCCATCGCCTCGATCTGCTCCTTGCCAGCTGCTACCACCACCAGCTGTGGCGGGGCGCAGGACGCCGGTGCCGTTGCCGCCCCCGCTACCGCGTCGCCGCCGCCGGACCCGGACCAGCAGCTGCTCCGCACCTCCTCTCCCCACCGAGTACATGGAGGACCGGCTCCGCCGCCGCGCCATGCAGAGCCAGCGACGTCTCGAGGCCAAGCGCAAGCGCCTCGAGCGCCGGAACTCGATGAACTCGGGCAGGACAGTTCCGGCGGCTGCTGGCGGCGGCGCCGCCACCGGCCGTGACGAAGGGCTTGAGCACGCCGTGCCCACCGGCTTCCAGCTCCGCCGTACCGTCGCCGCCTTGACGACCACGGGTTCGCCAACGCCAAGCCGGACGCAGCAAGGTGATAATTGATCTGATCTCCACTGTTTTATTGTGCTCATTACTTGTGTTCGTTGCTAGTAGCTTGTTCTTGATGATCCATGGGAAGAGAGATCTAGGTGCATCAGGTTTCATCAACACATGGATCTTTTTAGCTGTGGGTTTGTTTGTGTTTTCAGTTGATTCGTATTCTGACGACGACATGTATGTATGTACCTGTGTCCGTGCATGTTCATGATGATTTTCCTCCGTTTAGAAGTAGCCATTTTGTTACTAATTTTGGGATTTGCGACAGACAGATACGCATTTGAGTTTTTCTTTGCCATGTCCAAGTCGTCTTGTTCCGTCTGTCAGTTTCGGAAAATTTTGAGATGTTGGCTTGTGCAGTCGCAATGCAGCGCTAGTATCTTTTGACAAAGATACATGCATGATGCATCGAGACATCATCAGGTCATGCTTGTTGCTTGCTTGTAGTACTAGTGTTTGCTTCGATTGCTGTCAGTTTCAGGCTTCTTTGATGTGCACACACAGCATTTCAGGGTTATTTGATGTGCACGCACAGCACCATCGTAGTTTGCAGTTCATGATGCTTACACCAGGGCTAAGATGCTAGACCAGATATAGTTAAATCTGCGTACAATGATAGGCAGTACTAGAGTCATTAGGTAGCATTAAGAGTGATTATGGGGCTAATCATTGTCTGTGCTGGTGTGTAGTATGGTCTACTTTATCCATGCATTGTCCATCAGCAAAAGTTCAGTTCAGTGCGATGGAACTTCACATTTGTTAATTTTGATGAAACATTATCACATGCATGTCAGAGTATTCCTCATCAGTGGTAATGCAGTCACTCACTGAAATTTTCCTCTGAAACACCTTTGCCTCTGTTCTTGACTGCAGGACTGACGGATCGCCGAGCGGAGGCGAGCAGCCCGGCGGCGGCCGCTCCCCGTCATCGGACGCCGTGAGCGTCGGGCAGAGCAGCAGCAGCTCCCCTGTCCCGAAGGAGGCAACGACCACCGTAGGAAGGCCGTCGTCCGACGCCCGCGGCCGGCCACGAGCAGCAGCAGCAGCAGCCGGCCCCGCCAACGCCGCCACTGCGCACTCTGCGGTCGCTGACGACGCTGCGGACGGAGAGCACGGCCGAGCTCCGGAACACGATGACGGAGGACATGCCGATGGTGTCGTACAAGGCGGCGGAGGGCCCCGGCGGCGGAGGGCGGAAGACCGACGGGTTCCTGTACAAGTACAGGAAAGGGGAGGAAGTGAGGATCGTGTGCGTCTGCCACGGCAGCTTCCTCACGCCCGCCGAGTTCGTCAAGCACGCCGGTGGCGGCGAGGTCACCAACCCGCTGCGCCACATCGTCGTCAACCCGCAGCAGTCCGTGTTCTTGTAGCGCCCTGTGCCTGCCTCGCGGATCAGGACAGAAACAGGTTGAAGCTTAAACCTTTTTGACGGAAACTGTTTGAAGCTTAAACTTTTTGGACAGAAATGGGTTGAAACCTTTCGAGGAGCTGACAGTGTTGAGATAGCAGATGAGCAGACGAAGAAACTTGTTTTTTTTTTTTGGTTTATTATTGGTACTTACTATATGATTAGTAGTAGTAGTTAATTATGCTAGCTATTCCCGCCCTGCTTTCTTGCTGATCGAGTGAAGGACACAGGGCCGGAGCTGGATACTGCTGTAAAGTTAAGGAGCGAGCAAATATCCGAAATGGATGTTGGTTCAGTTGAGGTGCACACATGAGTTAAAGGGTGAAAATGGTCGGAAACGATTGAACACGGTGTTTAAAATACAGAAAAGAAAAAGCACGGACAATATAGAAAAACGAAAGCGGTTGGTTCAGAATATTAGGTTCATCGAGTCATCGACTGATCGTCGTCGTTGTTGAAGAGTTGCATGACGAGGAGTGAAGAGGTGCCAGAAATCAAAAACCTCGATCTGTCCATGTGAATTGTGTCGTCACAACGAAAATGTGGCAGCCCCCTCCGTGGTTGCCGTGGGAGGGACGACGCGACGATGGAAAGGTTGATGAGGACATCAGGTGCGGACAGGTGATGATGGGCATCATCACCCAGTCCAGCTCCAGCCGTTGATTCTTAGACACACAGACAAGGTACAGACTTCAGACTGCATCACGGCTCCATATCCAGGTCCTGGGTCCAGCGATGATATTTTCGGTCCGAACCGAACCGAACTGACGCGAAGGTCGGACGCGTGGTTCGCCCCCGCGGCCTCGCTACGTTGCGTAGGTCTGCTGGTGCACTGGTGTTGTGCGATCTGACGCAACGCACGGCCGCCAGCCAGATCAGAATATCAGATGCGACTATACGTCATACTATGCGCAAAAAGATATAGTATACTACAAGGTTGGCAAGTGTATTAAAAAGGGACTACTAGGCATAAATATGGAGTAGAGTACATGGCCAACCAATAGTGAAGTAGTTTGCATATCCAGTCAATTATTGCACGCTGATGTTCTCTTTTAGTTTTAGGCATCCGTCACGGTGTTTAGCAAGTTATATATAACTCTTTGTAAATTCTAAATGGCCTACACAACAAGAATAACCGAAGAGTTGCTTTAGTGGAAGTTGAGGCCGGAGTAGTTGAGTTACGTTTTTCCAAATGCAAATGGCCCATTTTACTGGTCACAGCCCATAACTAGTTGGATGCCTCTCTCAGCCCAATCTGCATTTCCGAGCCTGGCCGAAGGTAAGAAAAACTGAACGGACCAACACATTTCTAGCACGATCGTGTTTTTTGCTGCAAAATATCCGGTAATAACCCCGTCGAAGAAGCTGTAAAATCTCCAACAATAAATCACCAATTCCCGCGTCCTGCAAGAATATTCCTGAGCCGTCTCCATATATAGGCAATAGCCCTAGCCGCCGCGGCGACCCAGTCCACCTCGAAGCCGGCGATCGCAACGACGGCTATGGCGTCCCCTCCGTATGGTGTTGATGTTAGTGCTGATGGCAATGGCGGCGAATGCGGGCGGCGTCGCGGCTCGGCCGCTGGTCGGGGAAGGCGGGGCTTGGGCGGACAGGGCGCCGCTGCAAACGTCGCGCCCCTTCAACATCGCGCACCGGGGCTCCAACGGGGAGCTCCCCGAGGAGACGGCGGCGGCGTACGTGCGCGCCATCGACGAGGGCGCCGACTTCATCGAGGCAGACATCGAGGCCACCAAGGACGGACACCTCGTCTGCTTCCACGACACAACGCTCGACGACACCACTGACGTCGCTGACCACCCGGAGTTTGCCGGCCGCCGGCGCACCCTCGAGGTGCAGTGGGCCAACGTCACCGGATTCTTCATCAGTACGTCGTCCGTTGTATGCTTTCATGCACACCCACGCCGGAATGGATAGATCGATTTTAGTCGATCCGCAGTTTCGCTTCCATCTCACTGTCGATCCATCTAGTCGATACATAACATGAGGCCCTGACTGTGTTGCAGCTGATTTCACGCTGGCGGAGCTCAAGACGCTGCGGGCGAAGCAGCGATGGGACTTCCGTGACAAATCCCACAACGGTGAGCAAGTCGATCAGGCGAACCGGCCGGCGAGACCCACGGCGGCGCGCCATTATTAGCTCTAGTTCCGCTGATCTGTAGTACGAACAACAACGTACGTGATTATTTCGTTTCCGCGCGCAGGCGTCTCGCCGATCATCACGTTCGACGAGTTCATCGACATCGCGCTGAACGCCAAGAGGGTGGTCGGGATCTACCCGGAGATGAAGAACCCCGTGTTCATGAACAAGCAGGTGCGGTGGTCGGACGGGAAGAAGTTCGAGGACAAGTTCGTCGCGACGCTCAAGAAGTACGGCTACGGCGGCAAAAGTACATGTCGCCGGCGTGGCGCGGCAAACCGGTCTTCGTCCAGTCCTTCGCGCTGACGTCGCTGGTCCGCGCGGCGGACCTCACGGACTCGCCGCTCGTCTTCCTCGTCGATGACGTGACCGTGCGCACCGAGGACACCAACCAGTCGTACGACGAGATCACCTCCGGCGAGTACCTGGACTACATGAAGAGGTACGTGGTGGGCATCGGCCCGTGGAAGGACACGGTGGTGCCGCCGACCAAGGGCAACCTGCTGGCCACGCCGTCGGACCTCGTTGCCATGGCGCACGCGAGGGGACTGCAGGTGCATCCCTACACGTACCGCAACGAGAACGAGTTCCTGCACTTCAACTTCCGGCAGGACCCCTACGCCGAGTACGACTATTGGATCAACGACGTCGGCGTCGATGGTCTGTTCACTGATTTCCCGGCGAGCCTCCGCCGGTTCCAGGAGTGGACCACCAAGAAGAAAACTGATTGGGCTGGGGTTAGTTACTGTCTTGGTAGCTGGGTTCTTTGATTCAGTCATTCAGATCGTAGTTGTGCAGATGTTTTCAGAGTAGAGACAATTCTTTGTATTTTTGCAGTGGCATATATTGCTTGATTGGAACAGTATCAATTAACAGTCTTATCCGTCGTTCATCATGCTAAATAGACCAATATGTCAGTATGTTATCCCATCTTCACTGAATACCGTCAGTGGCATATTGTTGTCCCGTGGTGTGAGTGTGACAATAAAACGTATACATTCGTCAATGCATAGAGGCACGCAAACAAACCAAAGAATTTGTACATGTTCCACACACATAGCAAAGGACTGAACAGTACTCTGTATATAAATGTTGCAGATCAGCAGGCACAGAAACAGTCTACTCTTTGTTGTAAGACAACCCTGCTGATAAGCCATGCTTGTTTATTTTGAGAGGAAAATAATGCACCATGGCTGATAAGCTCAAGCGAATAGGGTTTTCTATATAGTCAGTGCTTAACATAAGTATGAATTAACAGTTTTAAGTAGACTATAAGAGATGAAATTGGGATGTATATACCAGCGTTGCAAATAGTAGTGAGAACCCTTCGGTTTTTTCAGATATAAATCATAGATAGTATATGCTCTGTTTTTAATTTTATTTGATGGTTCAGAAGATTCAGGGGTGACAACTATTACTCTTTTTGTTACAAAAGTTTTGTATGACCATGATCATGCAAAAAGAAGTAGCAGTAAGATTATGGCAATACCAAAAAAAAGAACGAGGTTTCCAGGAATCCCTATTTGGCTTATATTCATGCCCTCAACTTGCTAGAACTTTGATCTTCACATAAAAATTCAAAATAGAATCTATAGAGACAAGTAAATAATTCAGATTTCGGGAACATAAACTATAGAACTATAGAAGACCTCTCAAGGGACATTGTGGCAATATGACAGCATGTGGTAGCTCAAGAGCTTAAGGCAACGTTGAGTAACCTAGTTCCATGCTGGCAACATACTGGTATGGGCCTATGTGGCGTATGCACACACACTAAATGCTAAAGGAAATAATAGAAGAATACATTCAGACAATCTTAACTGAAATCTTTTGCATTAAGACTGCTAGTATATACATTAAATGCTAAAGAAAATAATAGAAGAATACAATCAACCTTAACTGAAATCTTTGGCATTAAGACTGTTAATTTACACCTGCACTTCTTATCAGCAGATACATTAGTTACTAGTAAGAGATTCAGAAAGAAACTATATTACACAAAGCTGCCATCTACAGGATAAAATCTAGTTAAACAGATGATTAGAAAAAAAAATCATCAAGGGCACAGGTCACAGCTATCTTTACCTTCTACGATGTGGAATGTGTAAAATTATCCATCTCTATCGATGTTCATTTAATTGGAGGCTGTAGCTGCTTTAATCGCTGAACGACCTGCTTCATAGTTGGACGATAGAGAGCGAATCAACAGTGCACATCACTGCTAAATGCAATGTTTCTACCAAGTCATCATGTGGGCCAACATCCCACAGACCATCAATAAAGAATTCCCGGGCACGGCCTTGACGAAGCAGCATGCAAGCCCAAGCGACTATGTTGAACCCATTACCATAGGGAGAAAATGACGGGTCCAAGGCCTTCTTGTCTGAGATAAGCTCCATCAGGACAACACCATAGCTATACACATCAGCTTTATCCGAAACACGACAAGTCATAGCATATTCTGGAGCAACATATCCAAATGTTCCAGCTACACCAGTAGTTGCATGTGTTTCGGAATTTCCCAAGAGTCTTGCCAGTCCAAAGTCCGAGAGATAAGCAGTATAGTTAGTGTCCAACAAAATATTGCTTGGCTTCACGTCCCTGTGAAGGATACGAGGAACACATGTATCATGCAGATAAGCAAGAGCTTTGGCAACGTCCAATGCAATCTTGTGCAGCATTTTCCAGTGTACTGGTCTCTTTGATCTCTCCTGTATAAACCTCTCAAGGTTTCCTCCAGACAAGTAGTTATATATGAGAAACATTTCAGACTCGCCAAGATGGTAACCTACCAAGGTAACAAGATTTGGATGCCTTAATCTCCCTAGGGTTTTTATCTCAGCATCAAACTGTTGGGCTCCCTGAAACCTCCCGACAGAGAGCCTCTTAATAGCTACCAACACTCCAGGTGCAATTTCAGCCTTGTAAGTGGCTCCAAAGCCTCCACTTCCAATGCAATTGCTCGCATTGAAACCTCCAGTGGCTCGAACAACAGTCTCATAAGCGATTGGGACACCGATATCTTGGAAGATTGTAACTTCTCTCCTTCCAGAAGACCGAGCTGACATCCGGGGAGCGCACTTCCTTGTGTATACGAAGAGTACAATCAGTGCAAGGAGGACAGAAACAATGGCTGTTGCAGAAGTTATTGAAGCAATCTCAATTGGATTAAATGGATTGTTCGCTCCTTCATTTTGTGAGTCGGAAGTTGTATCATTGCTGTCATTCGAATTCAAGCCTCGGCCCTGCTGAGCAGCTGATGGCACAGCCAAAGTGTACACATGACAAGATTGCAGTAAAGGATTCCCAATAACGCTGTCACATCTAACTGTATTACCATTTGTTGGCACTGGACCAGACAAATTGTTGAATGACACATTAAACGTGGTAAGTGATGCTGAGTTAGCAAATCCAGAAGGAATCTTCCCAGTAAGTTTATTGTTATCAAGGAGTAGAGCAGTGAGATTTCTCAAGTCAGCAAGGCCACCAGGGATCACCCCTGTGAGGAGGTTGGATGACAGGTCCAAAACCTTGAGAGCATGCAACTGATTAATATCATCTGGAATGGAGCCATTCAGAAGGTTCTGAGCCAGAGAGAGGCGCTGTAAATGCACCAAGTTCTTCACAGAAGTAGGAATTACACCACCGAGGCGATTCCTACTCAAATCCAAGCTGATAAGGTAACTTAACTCCCCGATACTTGATGGCATCACGCCTGAAAGCTGATTACCAGCAATACCAAGAAATACGAGAGAGCTGCACAGCGAGCCAATGTCTGTGGGAATAGCTCCACTTATCAAGTTGTTACTGACTTCCCGCACGAAGCCCCTTGAGCTGTTGCACTTGTTAAAGAGACTAGGCTGAAGCTGACCACCAAGATGATTCCCATCAGCCAAGAATGCATAGGAACCCTGCATCCCCAACTTTTCAGTAGCAAGAGGCAGCAAGGATGTAACTACACCACTAAAATTGTTCCGGGAAAAACTATGGTAGCTTGTCAATTGCACACCCAATGGCGATGAGGATGACATAAAGCCAGCAAGCGCTTGATAAGTGAAGAAAGAAGAATACTCTGACACCAAGTCATCCAATGGAGGCTGGGATGGAAGACAATTCTTTTTTTGAGGTAAACACTGGAATCGAGCCAGACAGCTGGTTTCCACTGACATCAAACACGTCCATGCAAGGCACCGGCAGTGAAGGATCAACTGAACCTGTAAACTTGTTCATGCTCAAATTGAGGAACTTCATGTTCTCACATTCCACCAGTCCCTTAGGAATCCCACCAGAGAATAGATTATCCCCAAATTCACCATCTCCAAGCTCTGGCAAGAACTCCAATTACCCGGCAACTCTCCCTCCAATGTGGCCCTTGGCGCCCACAACATCCTCAGCTTGGGCAGCATAGCAATAGCATCCGGAATCCCTCCTTGGAAGTAGTTGAAGTCATCGGGTTCACCATAATCAGAATCATCAGAACCATCAGGCGGTGAATAAGGGTTGGACAACACAAGCAGTGACAGCTGAATGCAACCACCAAGCTCCGCTGGCACAGGCCCACTCAAACTGTTCCTGGACACATCCAAAGCACGCAGGTTCTTGAGCCGACCAATCTCCGGCGGGATGATGTCATCCAGATTGTTGGAGGAAAGTAGCAGCGCCTGCAGCTGGGTACAGTTCCCCAGGCTCCGGGGATGCCACCGACGAGCATGTTCCCAGAGACGTCGAGGAGCTGCAGGCTGCGGCAACCGGCGCCACCGAGCTCGTCAGGGATGGCGCCACCGAAGCGGTTGGAGGCAAGTGACAGGCGGCGCAGCACAGGGAGCGCGCCGAGGGCCGCGGGCACGGAGCCGTTGAGCTGGTTGTAGGCAAGGTCCAGCGTCTGGAGGGCGACGCAGGCGAGCACCGCGGGGATCCCGCCCTGGAGGCGGTTGCCGGAGAGGTCGAGCACGCGGAGGCGGCGCAGCGTCCAGATCGCGGGAGGGGAGCGGGCCCGAGAGCGCGTGGGACGGGAGCGCGAGCACGCGGAGCTCACGCAGCGCCGCGACGGCCGGGGACAGCGCGCCCGCGCGCGCGCGGCCGGGCGAGGAGGTGACGTTGAGCGCGACCACCTCCCCACCCGCGCCGCACGACACGCCCGGCCAGCGGCAGTGGTCCGCGGACTCCGGGGACCAGTCGCGCAGCAGCCCGCCCGGGTCGGCCGTCACAGCCGCCTTGAACTTCAACAACGCCTCGCGCTCGCCGCTGCTGACGGAAGCCGAGGTGGTGTCACCGAGCAGCAGCAAGAGCGGCACGAGCAGCAGCAGCAGGGTTCGAGCGGCCATGGGCGGAGTCGGTAGCGGCAGCGGCGGCGGCGGCGGGGCCGCCGTCGCATTGAGGCGGGACAGTGGGGAGTGGCGGAGTGCTTGGCCCGCGGTGGAGTGTAGTAAGAGTGTGGCGGCGGCGGCCGGCGGCGAGAGGGACGGGGCACGCGTGGATCTTTTTGCGGAGGGGACCTCGGGGTGGGTGGGGTTTTTGCGCTTTGCGCCCTCGGATGGGGTGGTGGGGTGGGGGGTTTGCTTGGTTTGGAAGCTTGAGGCCGGAGCATGTGACCCAGCGGCTGGCTGGGTTGCACCCCGCGGTCTGGTTTACGGCTAACACCTTCGGTTGCCCTCAAATTGCACGCACTTTAATAGCACTGCCGTTAACATATTTCATCTCTAGAAACACAAAGTGGGCTTACCGGTAAAATTGTTCCTAGAATTTCTACATGAGGCAATGTAGGTGAAAAAAGTGAATGTCATACTCATGTCAATTATAGGCACGGTGAGATTCTAAGATAAAGACGAATAACTAAAATTAGGTTTTCTTAAGGTTGAACATAAACTCCTTATTATTGCTTAGGAAAAAGATATGTGCAATGCAATAAATAAACTCTATAGTAAAATGAACAAAAACCATTGAGGACCGTTGTCAATATATTATGTCTATGTTAAATAAATTTATCAAGGGCCAAATAGTAAATAAGGTCATATGTACTTTTTAAGTAAAGAAATGGAATGGTCAATTCTAGTCAACTTAGCGAAGGAAGGACATATAAACAATGGATGTGGTCATAAAAAATGTAAATATTAGTTGGAACATAAGGAAGAGATGTATATCAACATCGTAGAGAAATAATCAATGTGATGGGAAATTTGGGGCAGCGGATAGTTTATTTGTTGATGTGCATAATGCTATGACATATTGGTACTTAGTTCTCTTGTGAATAAAATTTACGTATATCTTAGAGCTTTGTTTTGACCGAGCTCTTTCTCTGATGCTTCTCCTAGGGAGGATCCATATTTTTGTCCAACTCGTAACATGAAACACGCCCCTGGTCCATCTATTGTTCACCCGAGAACAACACCTCTCTTCAAGTGTTTGATGGGGCAGTCTTCTATGTAGAAACCAAAGCCCTAGTTTGGTTGCGCAATCACAGGAGATGTGTGTAAGAGTGGTCTCAAAAAAAAAAAAACCTACTTTGCTCGTCTCAAGGAGCAACAGCCTCTAAACTCTCCTAACTCTTTTTGTGAAACTAACCTCAACGACATATGTAGCTGCTGCTGTTACGATTTGTTTTTTGCTAGGAAAAAAAGGTAGCAGCACATTACTACTTGCTTTGGAATTCGGAAATGCGAGCAATGACATGCGAAGAACCAACCACGGGATATATGGACGGACCATGGATGTGAGGGTCGTTTCAGAGATTACGGGCAAGCCAACGTGGGCGGCTGCAAAACCCAACTCCTCTCGAAAACACTGAGCAGAGCACCAGCGCGGCGCGCCCGCGTGCAATTTCGCGAAAAAGGCGGTGTGGAACGCGAAAAGGCCCCCCACGCTTTGCTTTTTCCCCGCCCAGCCCAGCCCCAGCCCCGCTCCATCCGTCCCGCGCGCCGCGCCCTCTCGGCGACCTCTGCTTTTCCAGCGCCGCCTTTCACACCACGGCGGTCCCCAAACCCACTGGGTTCCTCCCCCACCCACATCGTCCCCGCCGTCCGATCCCCATCACACGGCCTCCCCGCGCTCGGCGGGACGCGGGTACGCCCCGCGCCCAGTGCCCCAGTGCCTGTCGCCCGCGTCCGTCCGTTGCTTTCCGCGGCGGGGTTCGGAATTCGAAAGCGACCCGTGTCCACGCCGAGCGAGGCCGGGGACCGCTGTCAGCGTCGCGCGAGGGCGCCCGCGACGGTGAGTGAGAAAAGGATCCCCGTCCGTCCGTTCGGTTGGCGCGGCGCTCGCCCCGTCGGCAGCTCAGGACCCGCAGCCGTCAACGTGCCGCCGGGCCGCGGTCAAAGCGACGCGACTGGACTGGGCGATGCCACCACCCGCGCCCCCGCCGCTAGTGGGTTGGGCCGGCGTGCGTGTGCGTGTCACTAGTGGGTGTTGGCGCTGCTGGCGTACGTACGCGTGCGCGAGAACCGGTGGAGGAGGAGCGCCCAGCGCCCCGGCCCCGTCGGCTCTTCTCTTCTCAGGCGCCGTCGTCGTGTCAACTTTTTGTTTCGGTTGCGTGTTAGGCTGTCGCGTGTTACTGTTGTCGACGGGAAAAATTGGTTGGTGGGCAGCAGAGAACACGAGTCAAATTCTCAAAGATTTCGTGCATGCTTGCACGCTATAAACGCGTTATGGTGTTCTTGGTTGGAACGTGGCATATGTCATTCGGTCGATCTTTCACTCCTTGCTACTAGAAGTAGTTTCTGCTTTCTTTCCGTGACGTTTTCGTGATTCGTTGCTCTGGAATTCGTAACGAGACGGATGGTGATTCGTGGGGCGGGTTTGGAGTTAGGTCGCGCGCTTTTGTCGCTGGTGACCGACCGACTCACTGACGGCTAAGATAAGGCAGGCAGGCAGACGCCCGCCCGCCCGCCAAAGGAAGAGATAGATGATCGATCGCTGCTGCTCCTGACGCACTGCGGTGGGGTTGGGAGGAAAATCTCGGCCTGTCATCTTTGATTGAAATAAACAAGACGACGAGAGAAACGCCAAAGCGGTGGTGGCGAGCAGAGCAGCCGGGCAGGCGCTAACGGAGGGAGGTGGAACGGACGAAAAGCCTCGCTGCTCGCCTTTCCGGTTTCGGTTCGGAGGCATATTTATCCGCTCCAGCAGTGCTATGCAGTGGAGCTCATCTTTCTCTGCTCCTGATCACTGACCGACTGACACTTCTTTTTGGCTCACGTAACCAGACCTGACTAATCGTGATTAACCTTTGAGAGATTGATTGACGAACGGGCTTCTCCTTTTTTTTTTCCAACAAAAAAGGTAAAAAAACCGAGCCGCAGCTGCTTTTTTCCCCCTTCGTTTAGTCAGTTGAGAAGAAAGGTAACGTGTGGGGTTGGGCCGTATGTACTTAATGGGCCTATTCAGCCTGTTCATTCGTGTATATGGGCCTGATGCCCGGACCGATAGGCGTTCAGTTTGCCGGACCCGACTTCAACCCCGAGAGGCCGGCCATTCCGGTAGGGTTTAGTGAGGGGACGGGGGAAGCCGTCGCACCACCGCTCTGCAAACCCTGAGGCGGCGACGGCGATTGATCTCCTACTCCACAGGTAACGAATTCCTTCCCCCGATCTTCGGGATCGTAGCCGCGGGAGCTATCACCGTTCTAGGCTTGCGCTCCGGCCTCCGCCCTCCGGGCCTGGTTCCTTCAATATTCTGTACTTACTTGATTGTGAGGGGTTGTTTTGCTTGCCTGTGTTAGCTGTATGAGTAAGAACATAGGTTTGAGTTCAGGTTCCGTGATTCTCTAGATTGTGCGAATTCTATAGATTTTGCCATGTGTTTCTATTGTTTTGTTTTTGGTCTGTCTCTGTGTGTGAGGGCTTAAAGTTGTGTCTTGGTCGTGGAATGAGACCTAATTGTGGTGTTGTCCCTCATACAGATGCAAAGAGTAGGTACAATAATCTGTTTTTCTCTTTCTTAGATTGATGGTAGTTTTGTGTCTGACCACTGAACAGTTTTGTATTCTTTCAGTGCCTGTGGTTAGCTTCTGCTGGGCAATTTGAGGGATGGCTTTTGTCAGTAGAATTGGAAATGCGCTCAGGAGAACTAGCTCTCCGCTGCTTCAGTCAGTAAGATGCATGTCTTCTTCAAAGCTTTATGTTGGAGGTATTGTTCAGATCAATTTTATTCTCCTCTGGTACCTTCTGGTTATAAGATGTTCTTTCTTTTCATTTATGCTGTCTAAGTGTCTAATTCCGCTTCGATTGAACCTGCTTGTAGCACTTTCATATGCCACAGACGAAACAACTCTGAAGAATGCCTTTTCTCAGTTTGGGAATGTACTTGAAGGTTATTTGTCCAATTTATTTTAACCTGCATTCGTTTCTAGGGCATCTTTATTGGTGTCTAACACTTCTCTATTCTTGTTTGCATTCAGCTCGGATCATCACTGATCGGGACTCAGGGAGGTCAAAGGGCTTTGGTTTTATAACTTATACATCCACTGAAGAGGCGTCAGCTGCAATGACTTCCATGGATGGCAAGGTATGTCATTCATGTCTATTGTTTTATTCTATATCATATTTGAATTGTCTCTCTCCTGAAGGTAATTCCAAACTGACGTCTGAATACCATAATTCGCTTCCCTTGTTACATAGGAATAATTCCCAAGTCCAAACTCTTTGTTCAGTTTATCTCCACTGCATGCAGACTAAAACTCTAAGAGAAATATTGTAGCCTAACTCTTAAAGAAATAAGCAACCCATTAACCTTAATTATTTTTCAGCCAGGAAAATATTGGATTAACTGTTTTTCCTTGGTTGGAACCACTGATTGATATGGTGGCATATGTACAAATAATGGTCTCGACCAAAAATATTCCAGGATTACTGTATCACAGTCACAGACCCTTTCTGCTGGCTTTTGAGAATAAATTGCAATATTTAAAAGTAAGATTTCGTGTGGAGGAGCTCGGCGGTCGGCTTGTCCACGTTAGTTTTTTTTTCTGGCGGCGTTTGATTCCGTTGGGTGGACCGGATGGCGGCCGACTTTGTGGCGTGAGTCGTTAGCGTCGAACGTTCTATGCGGGCCCGGTTCGCCGTTGTTGTCATCGCTTCATTGGCGTCGCCGTGTCGCCATTGTCGTGCGTGCATTGGCTGAGCTTCATTTTGTAGCCGTTAAAGATTGCCTTTTTGCACTCCTCGTGCGTCGTCGCGCGCCCTCGCTTTTCCCTCGTCGGCGTGCAAGCGGGCGGCAATCCGTAGGCGGGCTGCGTCAGCGGCGGTGGGCGATTATCGCGCCAACGATGGGCGCCAAGGCGGTGACTGCGCGAACCGATGAGCCGACAACGGGTACCCGGTCGGTAGCGCAAGCGGCGTCGCTCCGTGCCACGTCGCGGGGCCCGGCGTCGCGGTGAGCCCCGCCGATGGCCAGCGTCGCGCGTCGTATCCTCGTATGTCCTGGCGGTGGGGACATCGTTTGCAGTTGGATGGGGCCCGTATGTCATTGATCGTTTGGTAGATGCGGTTGCTGCCAGCGCGATTCGGCTCTTTTGGGCCGGGGATAAAATCGGCCGCTTTCCGCTCGTTTCGATTGCGCCCGCCTTCGTCGGCTGGCGTTCGGTGAGCTCCTCTTCCCTTCCCCTGCCGCCCGTCTTCCCCTATCTTTCGTCACTCTCGGCGCCCGCCGCCCCTTCACCGGAGGCCCGACCCCTCACGGCTTCCGCGCGCGCCGCTCCGCTCCGGCCCCGTCTTGCCGTCGTCTTTCTTTCGTTTGTGCGGGTTCTGCCGTGGAGATCCAGATCCCTGTCGGTGCCGGTAGGAGGCGTGTGCGGTCGCATTTGTTCGAAGGAGGGATTCAAGTTGGTGCGGCGGCCGGCGTCGGAAGCCGGTGGGCGGTCTGCTCTGGTATGTGTGCTCTATCCGTCCTCTCGCTTCCGATTAGTTACTGTGCGGCCATTGTCATTTTGAAGATGCAATATCTTACGGTGTACCTTGTGTCTTTGTGGGTTCCTTGTTTTCCCCTTTTTTTTCGGTTGTTCTTTAGATTTCACCTGGTCGGGTTCACGGATACACGGTGGTTCCATGTTCGTTGTGGGGGCGTCCTATTTGTCATTCTAGCTGCGGTTGTTGTGACCGGTGTGGCTTACCCTATCGTCCATTGTCTACGAGCTCAGGGATGGAGCGCCGTTGTGTGGTGTTGAAATTGGCGTGCCATATCTTTGGCCCGGTCGGCTAGCTGCCGTAGTTTTTTTTCCGGGCACCCATGGAAGAATCTGCGGTGCCGCGCGTATGAGCGAGCCGCCCTGCAGCCATATCTTTTTTTGGGGGCTTTATGGTTTCGTCGTTGTAGATTACAATTTTGAAGGGTTAGTGTTGTATACGGGATTAGCTTTGTCTTTGCATTGTCTGCGGGCTGCAAGGGCCCTTTGGTGTCTGGGTAGATTAGCACGGGAACATCATGATGTTGTCGTCGGTGAATGCCTCATGAAAGAGGTGTCCATGCTAAGTTTTGCTCTTTAAAATTTGTCCCCCTGTGTTGTCTCATTTTCTTTGAGTGATCGGGGCGTTGATCCTATTTAATAAATGGGTGGTCCTCACGGACACACGGTGAGCCTGGATTAGGGATCGAAAATTTTGTCACGAGAATTTGTGGATTGAGTTCCTTTGGGGTCGCTCATGTATGTGCCTGTTCTCGCATGGTGCCTTAATTTAGGTTGCTCTTCCTTACGCTTTTGTGTTAGCTTCTTCGCGAATGTCCGGCCCGGCGTCTTCCGACCATCAAAAGAAAAAACGTATGTGCTACTCTTTTGTCTGTGGCCCATTAGCTTTACAACTCTATTGTTCTTTTGTTAATTGTTTTTACGTGGCGCTTTCCTATAGCGGAGGGTGCCCATTATATGCCCAACACCCTATCAACTTCTCGAGTCTCGGCGTAAAGCGCATGAAGTACTTAAACCGGAAGAAGATTGCTAAGTCGGGTGCTAGCTCGTTAGAACGACTCATAGTAGTTACTCTTTAACCATGCCAACGGCCCGATACGTGTGTTACGGTGACGTTCTTACGTTCCATTAGGGCCGGTAAATGATGCATTTTGCGTCGGGCGTGGCCATTTCACCGAAGAATACATCGATGCTGCTCGAAAGGTTGGGGCCTGATTTGTCCTAGATTTAGTGTAATATTTACGTGTTCCCATCGTTTCTGTTGTGCGATTACGTTTTCTTTCCATGTCCTACGGTTATTGCACTGCTTTTGAATGATCGGTCCTTGTGGCTAGAATCTTATGTTGATCGTTCATACTACGGTGGGCAGATTACACTGTAGACATTGTGGTGCTATATTAAGGCTGCGTGAGTGTCTTCTTTGGTCGATCCAAAGTAAGAGAGGGTAGGATAATTTACAATACATCTTTGTAGGGGTGGTAAAGTGGACATACCTCCTTTCAAAGCCCCTCCCGAGCCCCTTAGGTCATTGGCTAGATACGGTGGCGGCGGGCCGAATCCGAGAAGATTCCTAAAGAATATACGTCAATACAACTGTCTATTTGCTTTTACATCTATGGGGGGAACATTGATAGATCCTTAAACAATGGCCGTGGCCCTCCGGTTTTTCAAAGTGTCGGTCGGGTCCACCATCGTATAGGACCCCTCTTGCCGGACGGTGGTGAGTCACGAAGTTCTTGCGACTCTATGTGTATGATACAAATGAACGAAAGCTGCAAAATAGATTTAGATTTTGTGCATCCGGATGAAGCGCTCCTCACGAAACTCTTGATCTGTGATTGGCGACCGTCTGGCGAAGATCTTTGGGCGATCACAACCCACTGGTTAAGCGGTTTTAGGCGGCTAGAGATATCTTTGGCGAATAACAACGATGATGATTTTGTGGTTAGGCTTGTTGGTGCAAGGGAGGCGATCGGTCAATACAAACACGCCTACGGTTGAGCGACTTGCGATGGTAGTTGTTGGAGATTTCCGCTAGATACTTTTTCGGCGTGATATCGTAGTGCGACCTAGAAGCGGCCGTTTAGAGCACATCTCTTCTTTACATCCTGCATTTATGGCCTTGCAATACCCTCTCCTGTTTCCACATGGTGACCGTGGTTTCCAAATCGGCGTGCCTTACCAGGTGGCGTAAATACATCGAGGCGGAACAAGCGAGCGAAAATAACAATGCAAGATTACTCTTGTCATTGTTTCCATTTGAGAAAAAGACCAGGCCAAACCCATTCACATGCTACGGCACCCGTCCACTCAAGCCAAGATCGTCTGCGCGTGCATGTGTTGGCGAAAAACGGACTAAAGTGCGTGTTGAAAAACCGGACAAACCTACGTGTAGAGTCCCTACGAGGTGGCATAGTCGATCTTTGTTGAAAAGGGGCGTGTAGATGGAAGTGAGATTGGGAAAAAAACCGTCTTACCCGCTTCTCATGCGGTGGCGAAGATACATGATTCAAAATTACCATGATGCAATAGCCATCGTAGGGTGCACGGGCCCCCGATTTTTTGTCACATTTACACCGTAACCCAAAGTGGCGAGATTCTTTCTTTGCACTTGCCTTGAACTGGTCGGAAGCCAACCGATAGGCGGATATGGTAGTCGGGGTCTATAACATGAAACTAGAGGAGCTTTTGGTCGATATCGGGGTGGTACCACCTTTGGGCTGTCGTCGCCGGTGAGTTTTCTCCTTAGGCCGTGCTTTTCCCATGCCCTTTGGCTTTCTTAGTAACTCCCCATTCTGTTTTTTTTTGGTTAGTCTTTGCATCTTGTGGAGTTCGAAACGAGGCCTTCCTCATGCACACATAATTGTTTGGCTCAAACAAGATACATTACATCCATCACCTGCTTTCATAGATAGATTCATAAGTCTTTGAGGTTCCGACCCATGTGCGAGACCCTCTCGGTGCGTCTTTGGTGGTGAACACATGGTTCATGGTCCATGTGGTCCCGACCATCCCAACTGTCCATGTATGAAAAAAGAAAAATGTTCCAAGCGATTTCCAAAGCGGTACCAAACCGAGACAACAAGTAGATGAGAATGGCTTTGTTGCATACAAGAGGTCGATAACAAGAGATATGTTGAGAAGGGCGGTCAAAGATTAGATAGCGAGATACATTGTTCCATACAATATGTTCTTGCTTAAAAAATACCGTGCTCATATCAATGTTGAGTGGTGCAACAAAGGTTTTTTGTTAAATACCTATTTAAGTATGTTACAAAGGGTCCCGATCGTGGCAAGGTTTACATACAAAGAATAAAAAATGGAGAATCGGCACCCTATAATGAGCAGGACTAAAACTATTGACGAGGTTCGGGAATACCTAGGCTGTAGGTACATATGTGAGCAAGGCGCTTGTTGGCGAATATTTGGCTTTGATATACATCGACACTATCCAAATTTGTAGAAAGGTTAGCTGTCCATCTTCCAAATGAAAATCCCATTGTCTATGACGAGTAAATGCGATATAACGGATGTGGCGAGATTAGAATTCCTACGCGAGAACAACACTAACTCGGTGGTTTGTTGCTAACCAATCTGGCGCCCGTTGGTAGGGATCTCACATATTGTGAATTCCTGCTTAGCGGTGGAAATGGGATACTAAGTCTAGGTCACGGGAGCGTGGCGGCGAGGCACGGGTAAAATAGGTAGGCTATATTATGTGCACCCTTCTGGCGGTGAGCGATACTACCTCGGGATGCTTTGTTAGTTGTGAAAGGTGCGAAATTTTGAAGAGCTTAGGACCTACAATGGTACTACCTACCCCACACATTCGATTAGCGTGCAATGCTCGTGGCCTCTTGGGTGATGATCGGGAATGGTACAAAGCTTTTCGATGAGGCCTTTGCTTGGGCAATGACCGCCGCGCTTAGGAAACTCTTTGTCACCATGCTTTTGTTTTGTAAGGTAAAGGATGAGACAACATTTTTTTGAAAAAAAGTATGGCGTTTAATGGCCGATGATATACAATACGAGGTTCGAATCAACATGAGTAATGCTTGAGTACAATGTCTCGATGAGGACCTTAGAAACTTTTTGCTAGATGATATTCATGATCTCTTTAGGATACACGGTGCTAAAATGCGTGACCATAGTTTGCACCGCCAAAACAAAAATTCTCTGGACATCCCATGTAACAAGCTTATCGAGGAGGCACTATCTTATGATGTTGGTCGGGCTACCCGTGACGCCGAGGTCTTGGTAGGTAAGCTAAACGCTTGAGCGACTTAATGCATTCAATTTGATCACCAAAAGCGCCTTAGCTAACCGGCCCGGGGATTCTTCTTTGTATCCGGGTATGGGGGAACCGGTAAGACATTCCTGTGGCAGTCCATAGTTGCCTGGATGCGTTCGCATGAAAAGATTGTGCTTTCCGTAGCTTCATCCGGAGTTGCTTCACTTTTGTTGCCTGCAGGCAGGACTGCTCACTCAAGGTTCAAGCTGCCATGTGATTTACAAGAAAATTCCCTACGTGACATAAAGCGTGGTTCAAAACTTAGTGAACTAATTGCATCTACATCTCTTATCATGCGGGATGAGGCTCTAATGACACATAGAAATGCATTTGAAGCTCTAGATAGAACACTTAAAGATATTATGGTGCCGTACAACGAAAATGCTAGAACCTTGCTTTTTGGTGGTAAGACTGTAGTGTTGGGTGGTGACCTGCGCCAGATCCTACCTGTTATTCCAGGTGGTGGTAGGGTTGAGATTGTGAATGCCGCAATAGTGAACTCTACTCTGTGGAGACATGTTACAGTCTTGACACTCAATACAAACATGAGGCTTAGCGGACGGATCTTGACCCCCGGGCAAAAAAGAGATTCTTGATTTTAGCGGATGGGTGCTAGATATCGGTGAGGGTAGAGTCGGCGGTCTAGGCACCGATAGCGAGACACACTGAGGAAGCCGAATTAAGATACCCCGGTTTGTTGCTCATGCCGCAGAAGACAAGGTTGCGTTCATGGTTAGCACTGTCTACCCACACCTGCCTCATAACTATGCTGATGCACTATACCTTCAGACCCGAGCCATTTTAACGCCAACCAATGAGGCTGCCGATGCTATCAACTCATATGTCGTCTCAGCGATACGGGAGACAAAGGGAATACCTAAATTTGTGACAAGATTGCCGAATCGAAGGACAACCATGAATCCTATGATACATTGTACCCTATAGAATTCCTAAATGAAACGAATGGAAATAATTTCCCGCACCACCAGGCTATGTCTTAAAAAGGGGGTCCCAATAATGATGCTTAGAAACCTTGACCAAGCGGCGGCCTATGTAATGGAACAAGGGTGATAGTTCTGAGTTAGGAGAGACAAGTAATAAAAGCACGAATAATTACAGGGCACACATATTGGTGAGATAGTAGGCATACCTAGGATTTGCTTGACCCTAAAAACTAAACGGCTACCATTTGAGTTAGAAAGACGCCAATTCGGTTAAAGTTTGTTATGCTATGACCATTAACAAGAGCCGGGGTCAAACACTTTCGAACATGTTGGTGTGTACCTAAAAAAGCCTGTTTTTCAGACCATGGGCGCTATATGTTCTTTGTCTCACGTGTAACTTCAAAGAAGGGTCTTAAGATGCTCATAGAGGATGCGGATGGTAAGCGTACGGATGAAACTCAAAATATTGTTTACCGGGGAGATATTATGCTGCTTGGCGCGACCGGCCCATGAATGGATGTTAGCCTTATTACTTTCTCTCTGTAGGCCTTTGTTTCCACGGTGCCACGGCTATTTTTGCGGCGTTTAGTTTCAATTACGTTTGCATATTCTACATTCTGTGGCAACAACCTCACACACGGTATTTATGGTTATGACCCGTCCAAATAGTCATGTTGATGATCATTGGTTTTGTGGTCATTTTTCCTCCTCTTGCGTTTTTTTTCCGCTTCTCCCTTTATACCTTGGATCTTCACGTACCCTCTTGAATAACACCATCATATAAGGTTTTTGAGGATCTTGCGGCTCTTTCTTTACATCGATTAGGCTTACACGGTTATCAATGCGGTGTGCGACATCGTCCTTACATGCGGGTTAAGGAGATGGCTTTCTCAAGCGCCCCCGCTTCGCCACGGACCGGGCGTCTTTGTCGTTTGTGTGCGTGTAATGCCGCAAGTGGGGAGTGGTGGAGGGAGCGATGGCGGGCCAAGTCGGCATGTTGACCTTGTCCTTGTTGATGAACATGTGTGCCTTCATTCCTCTGTACCTACTTCAATACAGTTCATGGGATGGGATTTCCGAACTTGAGTTCAAATTTGTTGAACACTCCATGGACCTTGCCTGGCCCGCGGATTGGCTAATGCTTTTTCATTTGTTTTGCTACTGGGGGAGCGGCCTCTATCTTTGAGATACACGGACACGAGGTTGAAGCCAAAAGCCCCGAGATACAAGAAGATGGTATCTACGTCCTTGGCGAGGTTCGAGTCTCCAACGCAAAGTCATCTTACGGGCTGTTGATGCTCCATACATGATCGAGTTCACCACGCACACCACTATCTCTGGCGCAAGGGACTGATCTTCCGATTTCCCAAAATATGCATACAAGATCACTCCTATAGATGCACTTCACGCCCATCTTTGGTGACACTACAAATTTCCTAGGTGTGGTACATGCGGTGGCTAAAGGAAATTACTTCAATTGTTCCTTGGTTCTGTTGCTCTAATTTGAATTCTATTGGTGCGGATACTATTGGAGCGGTTGAAGTGTCGGCGTCCGGCTTTGTGCACATTCCTAACAAGCCGCCTACGGTGTCGGGCACATAGTTCTCGGGGACTGAGGTAGTGCGCTCACGTATTACATGCCTACTTTTCTAACTGGGGGGCTGTTTGTATGATCCTCATCATCTAACTTGGAACATTATGATCACAACCCCCGGCTACTCGAAATGAAGATCACATTGTGGGGACAGAGAGCCACTTTGCCTTCAACACCGAAGGTGTCTACAACGAGGGGATCGAGGCTAATCCGATTGTCGTCTTGTTTGTTGGGGGCCTCATGAAATCCTACGGGGTAGGTGCTCCTCCCTTGCCGTCTGCGTGGTCAAGCCGTCCTTGTAACTACATACTCAGCCATAGAATCTAACAAAGTTCATTTATCATGTTTATTTGTTCCGGGCGGCTACTACCTCGGCAACGCAAAGACATGCCGTTGGTATTTCAATCAAACATTCAAGCCCGCCCTTTGTATGATAGGTACAATGTTAATCCGGATCACCGAACATAATATTCCTTTTACACGCCATTTGGCTCTCATTAGCTAATGTACCTTACCTTTATGCGGTAATCACAAACCGGAGGCTTCGGATACGGTCGGTTGCATCTCGGTCGGTAGCGGATCCAAAATCGTGCATCGGCTCGGCTTGAGGAAAAGAGCCTTTTCGAAATGAACAAGATCAATCCTTATGATTTTTTACGTAAGAACACTTTCATTATAGTACAATACCTATCGGCCCGGCAAAGCATCCATTGCCGGCGACTCCATGTTTCTCATGTCATATCTTTATACCAACAACAATGCGGGGAGGATGGCTACCTTTTTGCCTTTGTCACTATTGGATGTCTTATCCCCGGTGCATCATGGTGGTTCCCATCATGCAACAAATGCAAACAAGTCTTGTGTCCCGGATGGTGCGGCTACAAATGCGTTCCATGCGGCAAAGACCGTTCAAGTTCAAGTAAGCGCCCCTTCCATTGCTTAATTCTCTCCTCATTCTATAATAAAACATGGCTCAAGCGTAAACACAAATTTATTACAGGGTACAAGGTGTGCTTCACGACCCTAGATGGCACGGATGATTTGAAATGGTGTGCCGGTGACATCGCTCGGCCGGATCATTGGAAAGCTTTGTCGCGGCGGCTTCTCGAGGACATCGGCGGGCTCTGGCGTATCCACCCGACATAACAAATTTGGTTTCTCACGAGGTTCACCTTTGCGATTACCATGACGCGCCAAAGCTTCTACAAGGCGAAGAAGACCTATAATGTCATTTGCTCGGTGACAAACACATGGACATCCTCCCTGCTGGCGCGGTAATGGTGGCCATGATGCTCCACGGAGGCGGAAAGCGATGGACACCTTGGCGCATCTCGGTCGATGGTTCTTCAAGCAATAGTGGCAGCCGGGATACATTTCGGCCGATCAACTCCCATTACACCCGGCTAAAATTTGTCTTCACCGGGCCTTTCGATGTACGTTTCTCATGCCACTTCCACGTAGCACCACTCTTCCATTCTTTACATTTGTAACCTCACAACCCCTATTTGTTGCGGACTCCACCACCAAATGTCGATTCCCTTGAAACACCGGGATCAACTAAAGCGTAAAAGAGGGTACTATGTTTACTATGTGTCCACCTCATTCACCCTAGCTTTTTATCCGTAACTAACTCCTACTTATAATGCGTTGGTGGTCGCCCGGGGGTGGCAAGACCCCTCCGATCTCGCCGTAAGCTTGTCATGGCGAATGATGATGAAGCTGCGGATGTTGGTGCGGGCGCGCCGGGCTCGGTATGCTTACAATCGGATCACCATGCTTTGCCTCTTCAGTGATCTTTATGTACATAAAGAAGTACGGCAACATATATTAGCTATTTGTGCCACCGATTTGGTGATCTTTCTTTGTCTTCTCTGTGACTTCCTACAAAGACTTTGCACATTTGAAGATGAAAGCTCGATGGTGAACGCATTTGCTCTCCACGGCGATTCTCGCATTGCGGCGGATGCCTAGATAAAGTGAGACCCCTAACTCCATGCTTCTTGTTTATCCGTTGTCTCGCATCTAAACTTGATCATTTGCCTACAGACCATTGATGTTTTCCTTAACTCTTCACTACTTTTAACTTTGTACGGTTACAAAGACCACTACGATCCACGGGTTATTTAACGGGACTACAAGATAAAGTATAACCCTCCATTTCTCTTGCCGCTCCACCGATTAGGTTCCCGTTGAAAATCCAAAAAAAACTACATGCTGATCAAATGTCAATCGTTAAAATGACACATGTTACGTTAAATAACCCGTATGCCAATACTAATTTCTTTCATTGTCCACACATATCGCAAATGCGGAGTCTAATTCATACAACCCGTGATACCTCCGTCGGATTGCTAAACCTGTGATATCCATGTACAGGACGAGGTGACCGGGCCTAGACTTTTGGATGGGTGGCTCCCTAACATCTGCCGTCCCGAGAAGACTTACGCTTTTGTTTTTTGGTGGCGTGGTATCCTCTCGCATCGGAAACTAACGCATCATAGCTTTTGTGTTCCCTTGGCCCCTGTGGTGGTCTCGTAGGCAGCAAGAACTTATTTCGCTACCTTGTCCACTTCAATGTGGTTGTCGATCATTTCCTTTAGTTGCTGTAAACTTATTATTCAGGTGGCCGTCTACCCGCCTCGTGCATGTATGCCTAATTTGTATGACCGCTAGAATCTTTGGTCTCTGAACTGGACACACGGTACCTCTGTTCCATCCATCCCTGTGGTGCTTTGCTCATCTCGAACTTTTCATGTTTACTCTAATATATATGTGGATTTCATCTTGAAATAATGCCGGGTTATTGGTTTTGAAAGGCGTAGCCAAGAAATCACTAGTATTATTGCAATGAATGTGAGTAGGTTTTTTTGTCCTTAGTCTGATGCAACAATACAGTTGGTTGTCCATAAGCACTAAAAGAGTTGCAAACAAGAGCAGTGAACGAGATAAATCTTTTTTTTTCAAATACTTGAATTGCTTCTACAGATTTAATTCATCCCTTTGATTTTTAGTTTGGCTTAAAATGATTGGGCCTGTTTGGGAGAGCTACTGCTCTCCAAGAATTCTTGGAGCTGGAGCTGGAGGTAGATTAGGGGTTTCTTGGTGAGCTGTGTTGTTTCCAATTTAGACTAAAAAAAGATTTATACCAATTTGTTTTGGCTTACAAGTTCAAGACCCTGCAAGGATACATGAGTTTGAACTTCCCGAATTAGGCCCTCACTCTTGAATTTGCAAAAGAAAATGCTATTTCTCATTTTTCATGTAGCAAGTGTTTTGAAAAGTTATTTTTACTTCCAAGCTGTAGATAATTGTCTCTAATAAACATTTTGTTTCCTGAAACATAAATAATCTGCCTGTTTGCAAAGCATTGAAAGTATTTCATCTGATACAGGAGCTTCAAGGACGAAATATAAGGGTGAACCATGCCACTGACCGTGCTGGTGGGATACGCGGAGGTGGTGGATTCGGTGCTGGTGGTGGTTATGGTGCTGGAGGTGGATATCCTACTGGTGGGTATGGTGGTGGCAGTGGCGGTGGATATCCTACTGGTGGGTATGGTGGTGGCAGTGGTGGTGGATATAGCTCTGAGGGTTATGCTGGCAATAGTGGTTACGGTGTTGGATCTGGCAGTGGCTACGGTGGTAACTACAACAATTCTTCAGGTGGTGGATATTCCGGCAGTGATGGTTACGGCGGTGGAGCTGCCAGTGGTGGTTATGCTAACAACTTGAGCAGTGGATACAGCAGCAGTGGAAGGTATAATACCACTGGCAGTTCTGATGGAAACACTGGTGGTTATGCTAACAACTTGAGCAGTGGATACAGCAGCAGTGGAAGGTATAATACCACTGGCAGTTCTGATGGAAACACTGGTGGGTACAAGTCTCCTCCCAACACATATGGTGCAAGCAACTACAGTACAGCCAACAACAATACAGGAAGTTCCGGTGGTAGAACCTCTGGAGAATATGGTGCAAGCAACTACGGTACAGCCAACTACAATACAGGAAGTTCAGGTGGTAGAACCTCAGGAGAATTTGGTGGCGACTTTAGTGGTCGAAGTTTCGGTGGCAACAACTTCACAGGAAATGTGACAGGCGGTGGCTACAGTGGCAGCAGCACGGGAGAGTTTTATGGTGGCGGGGCAAGCTATGGAGCTAACAAGCCGCAATACAATGGCCAAGGCGACCTGCCGGTCGATTTCTTCGACAAGGAAGTGGCAGAGAGTAATTAAAGGAGCTGCGTACTTGCATCTCTCGTACGATGCTGCGGATCTCTTTTTCCAAGCTGCATCTGATCTGCCATGCTAAATGGAGCAAATAAAAACTTTGCTTTAGCTTGTTAGGGCATAGAACATATTCCTTTGTTCTTTTTATTCTGTTTTCAGACAAGGCTTGTATGTTCTTTTTCACTCAGCTGGTGTTAAGGGTGGTTATATCCTCTAGACAAGTCCAGTTGTTAATTTTCATAGCCTGTATATTCTGACATACCAAAGCCAAGCTGGAAAACTCGAATGACGCCGCGGAGTTGACGTCGGTAATGTGGCATGCCGCCGTTCGGTTGCAGCTTCACTGCCAGACTTCGACTTCCGAGTGCTCATAGGGCTAGGCAGAGGTACTGAACCAAAAAAGGCACTGCACACACCGTAGCCCGAACAAAGCCGCATAAGAAAAAGACCTATTCTTAGGCCCTGTTTGAGCCAGGTGTTAGTTAGTTTGAGTTAGATTGGACCAAACTAGCTCTCATGGATTTAAACAGTAGGGTTTAGATTGGTGTTAGTTGTAACTAACCCCAAAAAAACTAGTCCTCTAAAAGAGGTGCTAATTAGAACTGGTTCTCATGAGGCCCATTGAAACATCAACTTTTCTCTCTCTATCCTGCTGCACCAGATCCCTCCCTCGCCATCGTGGAACGGATCCGCGTTCGGTGTCCCTCCATGTGGCATCGCCTGCGCCGTGATGCTCTGCATTTCGTGGCCAACTGCTCTTTTGAGCTCCTGATTTTTACTGCTACGCGGAATTGTCGATGACTCCATAAAAAATTGACTACCTTTAGCTCGAGCAAGCTTCGACGAAGCAACTTGTTTTGCTTTGGTCTTGTTTCTGATATAAAAAAAAAACTACTTCTCCAGATGGGAAACCACATTTGCTTTCTAGTGATTCAGTGCTAGGAATTTGGAGTAAAAAAAATATAGATCGTGTTTCATCGAATGTCATTTTTTTATTAAGCTTAGTTGAGGACTCGTATGTATGAGTGGGACATATCCTTTGTATGGACAAAATAAAAATTATATGTGCTTTGAAATTTTGGATGGTTCATTTATAAAGATCATTTATTTGTGTTATTTATGAGTGGAAGGATGCTACACGAGAGATGGCTACACCAAATCCTGCTAGAAAGATAGTTTAAATGAGCCAAATGATTAAAAAAGTACATTTATTATCATTCTAACCCCTGTCATCCAAACACCTCTAGAGCTAGAGTTAGTTTAGGGTTAGAGCTAAAGTTAGAAACTAACTCTAACTCTAGCACAACTAGAGTATCCAAACAGGGTATCGTAAAAGGCAAGAGAAAGAGATTGTTTGGTTGTTTAGCGCTAACGATGTCGCTGGGAAAGTTGATGGGTTATCTGCATCCATATCACGTCAATTATCAATTTGCAATTATCCAGTGGATAAATTTTCATTAGGTGTGAATTATCCAATGGGTAAGATACTAGCAAATCAAAGCAAAAACACACAAAAAACTAGCTAGTAAAGCAAAACAAAAGCAAAGAACTAGCAAAACAAAAGGAAAGAACTAGCAGGCCATTTGCAGCCGCTTGACGTAACGGTATATCCTCCCCATATCCATACTTTCTTGGATAATCCATAGCCTCTCCAAACAACATGGCCATAAATTTGGTTATGGGTATTGGATATTCGATTGGCATCACTATTTAGCGTCAAGCGATGCCAAAATGGCGCGACCCATCCAAACGTGCCACAAGCCTCCTCAACAACTTGAGTTTTTTTTAATATATATATTTTGTGAAATTCCAATTCAATTAATCTCGGGATCCTCACGAGAAGAACACCACTCATATGTGCATGTGCCACCCACTGGGACTGCAGAAAAGCTATTTATACCGAATGATAAACCATCAGACCAGACAAGCTGGAATAGCTCAGTTGGTTAGAGCGTGTGGCTGTTAACCACAAGGTCGGAGGTTCAAGCCCTCCTTCTAGCGCTATTTTATTAATATAATTTATAATTTTTTATATTTTGATTTTGCTTTGCTTTGCTTGGCTTCTCAATTCATGCAGCTGCCTTCTATTGCAATTTGTTTTCCCTTTTATTCCCATTTTTATTTATTCGTCTTCTATTGCAATTTGTTTTCCCTTTTATTCCCATTTTTATTTATTCGTCTTGTTTTTTCCGTCTCACTTCATGTAGCTGATCAAGCCAATAATATTTTTATCTTTGCCTTTGCTTCTCAATTCATGCGCGCGGCTGCCTTCTATTGCAATTTCCCCCTTTTATTCCCTTTTTTATTTATTCGTCTTTTTTTTCCACCTCACTCATGTAGCTGCAGGGACGAAACTAAAATTTAAGCCGTAGATATAAAGAGACGAAAGCCTAAGATTGTCATAGCCTTTTGTTCAGCTAGTCTTAATTTTTTTTCTAGCTTCATCCCTGAGTAGCTGTCTTGCAGGGCGCCATATATTCATTGCGCTTCTTTACCCTGTCTGGTGTGTGTTAGGTGATTGCTCTAATCAATTTTCTAAACTTCTAATGTATATTGAGCAACAATTATTATTATTTTTTCACTAAATTAAAAAGGGCCCACCCATTGCCGTAGACTCCCACACACTGCGCGGGTGCGGGGAAGAGTATTTTAGCACCAAGCCTACGTATTCCTAGCAAGAGATTCCAGTGCAAAATTAGAAAATTAACTAAAAATATTCTTGCAAAAATAAACAAATAAAGCCTCCATTTACACAAATATAGTACATGCAAACTAAGCAGGCACTCCTGTCTCAACTCTCAACTAGGTGACTAACAAAGTTGAGCCTACCCATTGTTGAGACTCAAGAGTCCTTGAGGTGCTTCAGATTTGTCCCCCACGACTTGAAACTGCAACCAGGCAAATCCAGACCTCATCACCAGTTAATATATCCATTTTCACTGACAAGTTAGTATTGTTTAAATTAAAATAGTGGTGCAAAAAGCATATACAACTGACCCACACGATCAAAAGCAACAACATGAAACGAGATGCGAAAGTGACCACACACGATCCAGTGGAGGTATATATACACAAAGCGGGACATTAGCACAATTAATTATTGTCACTATGATTTTTGTCCACGGTCCATTGCCCGATGGTTGCTTCACACATCTAGCACCACTATGGCCTATGGTGTTCAAAATCACTGCAGCTTCATCAGTCTCTTCGAAGGGAAATCAAATAGCCTTCTAGCTAGGACGTGCCGCCTCACAAACTTGATTATACTTCTCATAGATTTCCTCTAATTTCTTACTTCCAGCTTCAGCAACTGAATCATCTTGAGAGCATAATTTAGAATCCCCTTGGCAGACAGTATCAGAAATTGTGAAAGAGGTACACACAATAAATAAATAAAAATTGTGAAAGAGGTACACACAATAAATAAATAACTGACAACAGCGTACAGGCTTTGAAAATGAAGTAATGGATGCATGGCCTATGTTTTCCCTTCTAGATTTATAGAGCCCACAGCTACTAATCAGGTTGGAACGTATGGTTCAAATTCAAAGGTAACATGAGCAATAGACGCAACGTGGCAATTCATGCTGTGCAATTTCAAAAAAAGAATTTCTACAGCAGAACATTCAGGATAAGAACATCATCTTTTTTTTTTTTTCCTTTATTTTTGTTTGTTTCTCCTCAAGGCACTTGTGCTCCGATTCAACTTCAGATTCCAATGCAGTCATCTTCCCATTGTTATCTCCAACCCTCTGATCTCTTTCTCCTTTGTGTTCAGATTGGCCTCGTTCGAAAGTACTAATTGCAAGATATTCGTGCAAGATGTTCATGCAAAGATTGGCCTTATTCTCGAGTACTAATTGCAAGATATTCGTGCACAATAATGTGACGATAACATTTGAACTAAGAACTGACTCAATAATACTTGAGAAATGCTAAAAAAAAGATATGTACTAACCTTTCAATTGCTATTCAGCAGCATTATTGCAAAGTGCCTTTATCTCCAAATTTTGATCACTAATCTTCTCTTTGTGTGCTTTAACATCCTTCTCAGAAGCTTTAGCACAAGCGCTCTAGCATGAATAATATAGTTGTACAACCATTGCTATACCAATTTGACTCAAGCGTGCAATCAACCAAAGGAAAAAAAAATCTTGCATGAAGGAAAGTTTGCTGCTAATCATACCTTTTCATGTACAGCAGAAATTTTAGAGAGCTGCTTCGCTAGTTTCTCAGAAACCTGCCAATTAAAGATGCTTATCATGCAACTACATCGATGGATACAGGAATAAGAAAGATCAAGCCTCAGTCTCACAAGAAACAACAACAAATGTCAAATGATTCTTGTGATTTGACCATTTGAGAAATTGCCCATCAGCTGTAGTAAGGCTAAGGGGAGAACTAAATAGGAACTCGAGATTACCAGAAAGAGAACACTGTTCGTGAGCACATGATCTGTATTGTTTACAAGAAACTTATAGCAACAAATGTGAAATTGTTGCACCAATCAGCATCAGGAAGAGCGCATCATAAAGAGTACCTTGGTAAAAGTGTGAAATTGTTGCACCAATTCAAGGTTCCTCTTTGATATAGAAAATAAAATCTGTAGTTATTATGGAAACTAGGGCAAGATGTTGATTATCTGATTGAAGCTCATAAATTCTGATCCAAGCAATTTGACAATGTACGTACATCAAAAATACACTCATAGCACAGAAAGAAGGGACTAATGATTCTGGCGAAAATGAAAATGCAATCTTAGATAGAGCAACCTGTGACAATTGCAATGTTATGTTAGAATGAATAATTCAGTCATAGTCATAGTTATGGTGAACCGTGAAGAGTTAGTCATTCCGACAGTTGAAAGGATGAAGGCATATTTGCTAGTCCTAGATGCAAATGAGTAAAGACAGTTAGGAAAACCATGGCTTGCTGTTCTACCATGGAAAGTAATTCTAGAACCTACGCCATTGCTTGTATGAAATGATCAGTTTCTGATTACATTGAAATTTCTAGTTACATTGAAATTTCTGATTAATCTTATGCCTGTAGCAGTTTAAAACAAACAAACAAACGTACAGCCTACCTGGAGCTTTTCAGGGAAAAGATCAATTTTGCCTAGCTTTTTTCTTTCTTGCCTAACTTTCACCAACTCGAATCAGCTAAGCACTGAATGTAAGTAATAATATTATGAAGTATTGCTTAACATGATCAACAAAACTGATTTCCAGTTGATGAAAGTTATGCAAGAGAGAAAGGAAGAAGACACTCGGGAAGCTATCTAAGGTACGACACCTAGCGCGCTAGTCATGGCGTCGCCATTCTATGCGGCAGCTGCTGTGGCTCGCGAGAAAATCATGGGAGAAAAGGATGAGAAATGGCCTAGGGTTTAGGGTGCCGGCTGCAGCCGCTCGGTTTTATTCCTCCGAGAACGAAGCGCAGCCGTCCGTTGCAATCGGACGGCGCAAAGAGCTCGTGGCCTTGAGTGGGCCTGCAGGATAAGTCAGCCCGAGCTGAAATCTTGGCCGGCCCAGGTCTGCATGCAGCTGGCGGCCTGCCACAGCAAGTCTTGTGATTGCCTGATTGGGCTCACCGCTCAACCGGCGGTGCGACGAGGTGACCACGGCGCCGGAAGAATGGCGAAGGGCGGCAGCGGGCTGATCTGGGCGACGGCGGAGGATCTGGCGCGGAACAGGCCGGTGGTGTTGTCGCTGTACCGGCAGATCCTGCGGGCGCTCAACTCGCCGGAGCTGCCGCTTGGGTACGCGGCGCGGCTGGACAAGAAGGCCGAGTGCCGGGCCATCTTCATCTTCGGCGCGGAGGAGAGGTCGCTCCACAACATCCGTGACCTCGTCGAGGCTGCGCGACACACACTTGGGCTGCTCAACCGTGGCCGCCTCCCGTAGAAAGGAGGAACGGGGAATCTATCTGTAAGATTTGGTTCTGGTGCCTGTCGATGAATGAATGGCTAAATTGGTATCGTCTGTACTAGTAAGCTACTATCCATATACTGTATACCTGCTAATTAAAATAAAGAAGTTTTCAGTATGAATGAACTGTAACTTGAGTCATTGAAAAGCTGCCTGCTGGTGGTCTTCTTAAGTTTCAGTTAGGTGATCCAACAAGTCATGGTATTGAAGCTGTTCTGCTGGATTCAGTAAATTGGGGCATTCAGGAATTAGTATTAATAGCGTGATTTTGGGTTACCGAAATAACTGGTGCATTATCATTGATTGATGTTTTGCACTAATGTTTAGATTTTGCCATTTCTGCCATCTACCGTATTTTTTTTTTGCTATCGGGTCTTTTACTTGATTTTCATTAAGATGAAAGGCCATCAACTATATTTCAAATGTGTTGCGCCAACATAACTGGTTTGGATCAGAATTTGATAAGTATCCTTTTGCAGAAGGTCATAACTGGCTTGGAACCCATTCTATCCCTTTCTTGTTTTTATGTTTAGTTGCAAATTATGGTTTGACGGACTGTTTGGTACACTGGGCTGCAATGCCTGCATCTTTGATAGCTCGCTAATTTATTGTGTTCCTGCGTGTGCCTGAATCCATACATGACGAGATTAGCCCTAACAGTTTTGTGGTTGAGACAGCATTGGAGCTGTTTGTTTCTGGGTATTACCAGCTGCATAGGCTACATTGGCTTTTATGGTGTGAACAAATTTAGTGACTCCTCACCTTTTGTAGAATTCAGCTGTGACCTTCAGGCATATAGACTTGTGTGGAAAAGCAACACATAACTGACAGATGTTCATGAATTAATTTACATTAACTGACAGATGGTCATGAATTAATTTACATTTTTACGAGCAGACTGCTGTTTGGGTTATACTATTCTGTTTACATGAGCAGAGAACAATTTTTTAAGCTGTGCTTCCTTCATTTAGGTTTACATTCTGCCGCTCCAATATGCCATTTCTAAATTCCATTTCTAGCTATAATTTAGTAATGAAGTGTGTACACAGAGATACTCTGACATCTGTGTCATTTGGGGCAAGGTTGCACAGCAGTTGTGTTGCATCACTGAGAGAGGGTGTCGATGAGAGACAAAGCCTAGATTGGATTGATTAGATTCTGGATTGTCATATATTTTCTCCATCAACCAGGAGTTAGAGGATCCAACAGCAAAGTCGCCCTGTGGCTGCAAAATATGGTAATAGTTGCGTCTCTGTATCCTTTGTTGATTATATTCTTCTAGGTAACAAGGTCAAGGGATGATAATGATGGTTGTCAGATGTAGTTGCAGACTTTGCACGCAAGGAAAATGAAGAAATTAGCACTAAAAGTTGCTATACTTGCACAATTGTGCTACTTTCGTCCTCAAACTACTAATTTGTCTCAATTGGCTGATTGTTCTAAGTCTAGGAACCTGTCAAACTAGTTTTGAAATTTAGATACCTAAGTGATGTCACCTCACAAGTTATGGCATCTCGGAACAAATTTCTGCTAGCGTTCTTTCTGAGATGTGCCCCATAATTTTGCTCATGAAACAGCTCTGAATCATACATCTCCTTTGGTTGCTGTATTATGTGTTCATAATCAACAACAGTCTGCGCACATGTTGAATTGTTCACAACTCTGGTTTTGGACCTTCAAGTAGGTTTTTGTGAATATTATGTTGTCATATTTTGGCCATGTGCAAGTGCAATATCCCAGATTCCCAGGTATATATGCAAGATCATATTCCAACTGTCTCTGCTTCCTCCTGGCACTGTACTAATGAATGAACCAGGTGGGTTTAAGTTTACAGTCAGAGTGTTCAGTCTCTCTGTCTTGCTGAATGGTCCAAGGATGACAGGTTTGCCTTCTTCATGAGTGGAAGTGCATTCTATGCATTTTTTATTGTTTGTACTGCATAACATGTCAGTATAATTATTAGAAAGTACAGATTTCAGAATTTCGGGAAGATGGTGAATAAAAATGACACATTTCATGAGATGCAATTTTTATTGCTTTTCTCCCATATGGAAGAAGAGTTTTGGCATGAAATAGCTTTAGGCAATATGGACTCTGTTGAGCATGAATGTGATATCTATGGTAGTGTGTTTTCTTCTTTTTCTAATGACCAACTTAGGAGAAGCAAATGGAACTTGTGGTTCTTATTTTGTGTCCCAGTTTTCACAGGTATTTATGTACTGCTTAATTTTACACAACACTTAAAACTTACGCTCGTGCTGTTTTGCCAATTATTCTATATTTGTTTGATACAGTCTGCAGTGCTCTGTTATGACTCTGCTCAAAACATGTCTGCATATGATGCAATAGATGCCTTTATGTTTGATACTTTCATAGTAGGGACTAGTCTATAAATTGGAGTAGTCTGTCTTATCTGCTTGAGTATTTGGAAAATATGGGCACATCATACTCAAGAAATCCACATTCCTCCAGTTGTTTCTTCGTCAAAATTACTTATGCTGGTTTTTTTCCAATTGATCTTGTTGATCATCTCTTGCAATGATTGATGGTATCACAAAATATCTATTTGTGCCTTTTTGATCTAGACACTTTCATAGTTGCAAAACTAGTCTGCACTGCATATCCGCAGAACTGCAGTTCCTGTAAGTAAGCCGTACTAATGAATTTAAATCCTGTCTTTAAGGTACTTAGATTCCTATTTTTCAGGGGAATAACAGATCCGATGGTGTATATTGGGTTGCTGTTTAGTATGTTTTCCTGGCATGTGGAAGATCATTACTTGTATAGGTGCATGGTCTATGGCTTTTTTTTTTTCCCTTCATGTTTGCACTTTCTTCTGCCTATTCTTGCCAGGATTCCTCTTGGACACTTCCACTATTCTCATGTGAGTTACCATTGCCAATATTACCAGTCACGTGGTATGATTGTAGTAACAGTATTCATTGTTCTTGTGATGTGATTTCCTTGATGCTGCAACTCGAGTTGTCTTATGCAATTCCTTTTGACGATTTGTTTCAGACTTTAGCTGAGCGCTATAACTATATGGACCGGTAGCTGTTTATTTTAACCTTTGTTCAGAATCTGTCCTTTTTCTTTTTCTGACAGAATGTGCTGTCCTCATATACACTCATTTGGATGTTACGCGATGGCATTTATGTGTTGAGCGTTTTTGTTTTGAATTAACGGAATGCCATTGCCTGGATAAGGCCATGTTTGTTGAGCCTTCACAGTCCAAGCAGGACCTTTCCGTATTGATAGAAAGAGAAATTTTTGTGAAAAAAAAAAAAAAAACTAGCAACTTCAGCTAAGTCATCTCTTCCTGGTTTTTCACTTGCCAAAGATTGAGAGTGAGCTAACTCTCCAAACACTTCTCTTATATCTTATTGGACATTTTGGAGAGCTAGGTGTCCTATATGCCTTTTATCTATCCATTCCTCCGTGTAGGAGTATTTTGTTTGAGAATCCAACTCAAATGATGAAGAAAATGCTGGTGTAGTATATTATACCAAAGCAGTAACATGTTTTTGTATGGTGGCATACTTTGGTCCCATACATGGTTTACTGCACGGATTGTATTATCCATTATCTAAAAAAAAACATGGTTTACTGCAGGACAAGTAGTGAAGTACAAACATGCGCATCGGATAATACTCCAAATTAAGTCCAATGGCTAAGCACTCTAAAGCATCCTTAACCTCCGGTTCCCAGATCTCGCGCCGCCGTCGTCGCCGCCTCCAGCGAAGCTCGACATGTCTAGAAAAGAACAACAGAATGAACATTGACACAAAATCACATACCGGAGTAGAGGAAGGAAGGTACGTACCGGCAGGGGACGGGTCATGGGAACAGAGGAAGAGCAGGAGGAAGCAGGCCAAGGTGAGCAGCGGGATGAGGTGGATGGCCCTCTCGCCCCTCGCCGCCGTCGCCAACCACCACCCACCCCTGTTTGCCTTGGAGTTGGGGGTGCGAGTGCGACGCCGACGACTCGTCCTCCGCCACCGCCATCATCGCCTGCGCCGCGTCGCTGCCGCTGCCGCTGCCGTCAGGAGTCTGGTGCTGGTGATGCTGCTTCGGGCTGCTGCTGCTGGCGGAGAGGCTGAGCTGCCTGTGCATCTTTGAGGCGCGCGCGAGTGCGAGGTGGCCCGAAGCTTTCCGCAGTGCGGTTGGCACAGCCGCGCTTAATAATGCGGGTTGGGTTGGAGTTGGGTTGGAGCGGGCGTTTGGTCTTGGTTTGAATTGCAAGCAAACGAGTAGTAGGCGTAGTCGTACGCTACGCTACGCGGCGCAAATATCTTGCAGAGTTGCAGGTGGGGGATATAGCCGGATTGGATAGACAAACATGCAGAATCGCACGCCTAATAAAGCTGACCTGGTTGGACCTCAAATCCTCAATCATCCATGTCACTCACTCACTCCAGTCCAGTTGCGACTTGCGAGCGTCCGTCCGACCGTCGGTGCCAAGCGGAGCCGCGGCAAAGCACCAACTCAAACGCCTTTAATTAAGGACCTGTTTGGCAGGCTCCTCGGGCTCCGGCTCCTCCACTGTAGCGGCATCAGAAGCATGTAAGTAGCCGTGAGAGCCGAGGAGCCCAAAATGAGCCTTCTCGGCTCCTAAGAACATGGTCCGCTGTCGGTGAGAGGGGAGGGAGGGAGAGAGAAAACCGCCCTAGCTACAGAGCCGGAGCCGAAGCTCCTTTTGTCAAACAGGCCCCTAAGGCTTTTGTAGAGTTCGACCCCATCGGTGAATCGATCCATCAGTGTTGGAGCATCCGATGAGAGAGAATTGCATCGATTTTTTTTTTTTTTTTGGTAGTGGGAATTGGGAAAGGAACAATTGCTTTGTTCTCGTAGTCTGGCGGAGTTTCGTTTGGAGTGTTTCTAATATTTTGGGTCCATTCTGTGTTGTAAACACATTTTATGGTCTTTGTTAATGCAATGGCAGAGGTGATGACCTTTGCTCTTGGAGCGGTTTCTTATATCCGAGTCCCGGGTAGTAGTTGAGGCTTTGGGTGAGGCGAAGCCCCCAAGCGCAGTTCTTTGGGATCGCTGGTTCTCAATGGTGCCGCGACGTGATTTTCTCACGATGCAATTTGGGGCAGGGGGATCGACGATTGTGGATGTGCAACTTGAGGAGGATAGTCCCGTGGTGGGGACTCTCATGTGATCGCCGGACTTGCAAGTGGGTCGCGGCTCATACGTTGGTGACGACGGCGCGGTTTCGACGGCTCTCTTTCGGCTCCTCTCCCAGATGGTGGTGGTGTGGTGTCTTCATGCTGTGAGTGTCTTGTTTTTCTTTTCTTCTTGGGGTTGTGTTTTTTCTCCGTGCTGGCACGTGTCGACGTCCCAATCCGACCGAGAGGCAGTGATGGAACCTCGTGTTGAAGACCCAATCCAATCGAGAAGGGCTTATTGTATATCCTTGTTTTCCATCCGGGTTGTTGTTAGTCGAGTTGTTTTAGTAGTTCCCAGTTGTGGAGTTGAGTGGGCGCCAGTGGTGGCGCGAGTTGAGTAGACTTGGTACCTAGGTGTGCAGACGGAGTAGGGTACCCTCCACATTTGTATGGTTTTTTTCCGGCCCGGTTTTCACCAAAAAACTGGCCGGCACTTGACTTTTCTTTTTTCGTCTAATAGAAATCGCGGCAAAGCTTTTGCCGTCCTTTCTAAAAAAAAACTCTACAAAATGGGAAGGAATAACCGTGTACACCACCCTACCATCATTTTGTTTATTTATAATGGGACCCATATAGCTCAGTTTAAGATAGATTCATCGAGGACCTGACGTGATTGTTTTTTTAAAAGATGTATCAACTCATCACTGCTGATGTGTCACCGTCGCTGCTCTGAGTGTTGCTACTGCTACCGTCGACAACGGGGGACCTGAAGACCCTGAAGATCAATCCAGCAATGGGATGTAGGAATTGGGCCGAGGCAAGCCCAACAAGCTAGTGACCGGCCCACGGTGGAGCAAATAGCTTAGGCCCTGTGAGGCCCATGATGGCAGGAGAATCTCCTCCTTGTTTTAGACCAGAGGACCTTCCCAGCTTTATTGAAAGACTAGGTAAATGCCCGTGCGTTGCAACGGAAATGAAATAAAATAATATCAAGATAAATACTTGTAAATTGCAATAGGAATAAAATAATATCAAGATAGTTTATGTTTAGATATGTGTTCTCAGTGGCACTGGCAGATCCAGACCAAAATTACAGGCAGGACAAACATATATCAAATTTAATTTAATTTGGGTCGAACCACATACGCCATATCCACAGGTAGCACACAACAGTTATTGTCTAAACAATAGTTAACCTGCAGAGACTAAGACATGAAAAACACAAAATAAGAATATGGAACCAGTTTCCTTGACCTATGAAAGTGGTAAACCGAAGAAATAAACGTCATATCAAAGTGGCGATCCAAGTACTCAGCCCCATCCTTCTTGACAATGCTCCACCACACAGCAGTGTCTTCCTTGAGGGATCCCATTGAAATGGGCCTACAATTCAGTAACACATTTTCGTTCAGCTACTCAACACAGTATTGTTCAGACCTTGATTTTATTGCCGATGTTACCTTAGTTTCTTAATACTCCAGAAAAAAAATAGTTGTGGCTCCCTGTTTCTTACTCGAGAAAACGTTTTGGTTCTTTTAATTGCCCAGTGGAACAAAATGATGAGTTGGTGACCAACGCAAGTTCCATTGACGATTCTTGTAGCACAAATCTCATTGTTCCACCCATCCTCAACACACACGATCATTGGGGACAGCCGCAATAACCTTTTCTTGGCGAACAACTGGATCAATGGAGCTGCCATCCGGACGTTCGCGCCCACGCTTCTTCAGTTTGTCCCACTCAACTGCCAGCATGACTGAAAATAGGTGGGTGCTTCAAACCAAACACCCTTCGGATTACAGCGCTGAACTGCAGTGGCAGGCGTCTTGTCTTGGACAACAATAACAGAAGTTCTAATGTCATACAGTGTTCTTGAAGAAAATACCAGGCCTAGACAGATTACCTAACATACTATAGATAGAGTGTAACAGAGGCATGTGAGTAAAATAGCAGACACTAAACTCAGTTTTTCATTGAATTGGAATTGTTTACATGTTACATGGTGTGTAGATAATTTAACAGAGGCATCCACACTTTATTATGATGCTCGCATGATTACGATGAAATACATGATTTCCTCAAAAGGTTTGTCACCTCTGCATCTCGCTACACAATCCAATGTTGTGCATTGCAATGACAATAGGTTCCATGACACATCTAAGAGCTAGACTTTTATGCTCTACTCTTTGATCTTCATTACCTGCAAAAACAACTAAGATTAAGAACCAGGGACAAATTAAATGGAGCACTTTCACAAAGATGGAAAAGGGCCAGAATCTAATAATATGAATTACTTACAGTGCATAATGAAGAAGGTTAATGATGACCATGCTCATTTGGTTCCTGTATTTGTCCATGCTGCCAGCTTCTGGCAATAAAAAAGTTCATGTAGGTGTGCTTGCTGGTCATTTTTCCAAGAAGTGAGTTACGTTATGGCTTGATAATCTTGTCTTGGCAAGGAATTAGAAATATTCAAGACAATTTTACTCCAATAAACTGCAGTTACACATTATTGCAAGCATCTATGCTACTGGAGGAATGAAACGAAAAATACCTATGAGATTGGGGGGTATAGCCTGCGATTCTGAGTTCATATCTCCCTTTTTAAGCTGGCAACAAGTCCTTCATTGTATGTTCCCTTTCCTGGTTGAGCATAACATGCACATCTAGTTAATTAGTCTGAATTGCTATATGTAATTAACTAACAGATGAGACTGAAAATTGTTGAGCCCTCCCCAAAATAATTTGCAAGGCCCCAGACCTCTTAATCAAATAGTACATACTGAAGCTTAGATTAAAACTTCTTTTTTGCAAACATGAATGTATGTTGAATGTGACATTGGCGCTCGTCACCCAAACTTTTATACACATCTTTTCCTTTATTCAAAGAAGAAATCTGCACAAAATGAGAATGCGCAATCAGTTTCCTTAAATTGTCACATTTTTGTATGATATTGTTAGTTTTCTGAAAGATTGAAATTGGGAGAAACATACATTATAGCAGAAGCTATATAAATGGTGGGAAAAACATACAAAATCACACACCACCAAGAAACATTCACCTGCACTGTTTTGTCCCTTTCCCGGCTTCTCGGCTTTAAGATTAGTCACTAAGATTTAGTTTAGCTATAGGTACAGCGCTATAGCTAACTCAAGTACATATATTTAAATGGTGCTAATAATATTGCTACAATTGCACCGAAAGGTATTTAGGAAAGCAGCAAGCAAAATAACATTTTTTGCTACACGCATGTACACCGAATCAATATAGTTTATATGGCATACAAGAATATGGGATGCTATATGACACAAAGTATATGACAAAGGATCCAAAGCAGCAACCACAAAATATTGTTACTGACAAAACTATTTATATTATTACTGAAACAGGTCCCAACCTGCACATATTGTTACTGAACAAAACATTTTAACTGAAAAACATGATGCAGCCGACTTGTACATGAGGAGAGAGCTGACGCAGGTGAATATTCTTCTGAACACAACTATTTTAATTTTTAATTAACTATTAAACATGTATATGAGCATTGAATCAACGCTATACCTTCAACCTGTAGGCATACATCAAGTCAAGAAAATTGCTCCCAAAATAGCCAGGCAACCAACCGGAGCCAACCTGGCTCCCCATCCTGCAGCCGCAGAAGAATATCCAGACCAAATCACACGGCAGAGGGACAATTCCTAGAGAAAAGATCAAGAAACCCACCCTGAATACTTGGTCAGGGATGCGTCGAGGGAGGAGTCTTCAGGCCGCCGATAATGATCTTGGAGTGTCGGGATGCGCCGGCGTGGATCTCAGACACACCACGCAATGGTGGGGCGGCTGCTGACCAATTTTGGGGAGGGCCCATTGCTGCCCATTGCTCCACCGGCGTCGTGTGGCGGTGGGGTGCAGAGCGTGAACGCGTGCGCGATGGCAGATCGAGGGGCGGGGGGGCCTGGAGGACGGCAGCGACGGCGGTGGCGTGGGCGAGCGCGAGGGGAGGTCGCTGCAGCGGTGTGGGCAAAAGATGCGCGGGCGCGGGCAATGGGGAAGAGAGGCAGGGTCTCACGAGTGGAGGAAGTTGCTAGCCGCCGGTCTGACTACCACACGTTGGGGGCAGGAGCGAATCGCCGGGGAGACGTTGGCGAGGGAGGAGCGCTCGTCGGCGCGGCAAGGGAAAGACGGCCAAGCCGCTGCTATGGCGACGAGTCGCGACCGTGCCGCCATGTTGCCCTGGCAGAACAGGCGACGGTTCCGCGGTATGGCAGAGAGAGTGGCGGGAAGCCGGAGGTTTGGATTGCGTGAGTGGGCGTGGGGAGGAGCAGGCGGAGACGGTTGCTGGAGCGCCGGGCCACCAATCGCGCGGGGAGGTAAGGGGTGAAGTCGGGCGGAGTTACGCGAGACAGAGGCAGGGTGATTTGCCGGATTGACGATTTACTTTGAGGCTTTTAGGCTTTTTAGTAGTAGGATTAACCAACGAGCCCCAAAAAAAAAAAAAAAAATCCTTAACCAACGAGTATTTGCTGGGGTTGCCAGCTTACAAATCACAGAACGTCTGAAAACATTCGCACTAACACACTGCATAAGCAGCTGCCTGATGAGAACGAGCACAAATCTAAGCTAAACATCCAAAGCATAGAGCTTATACAAGAGAAAACTACGAAACAAGCAGAAAAACAAAATAACGTCTTGGCGGCTTTCCACATTGCTTGTACTCCCAGGCACCCTTCCTCATATCACCAAGCTCGTAGTCCCTCCTGCAGCTTGAGTATGACATCCTCCATCACCATCACCTCTTTCGGCTTCATCAATCTCTTCCACTGTTTTAGGAAACCCACAACGCTAGTTGTCTTTCCCATGTCATTCGCGTCGCTTTCATCTTTTTGACAATCATTTTTTTTCCTCCACCGCGCGCTATGCTCTGGTAATTGCTTTCAGTTCTTTGTCAGATGTAGTGAACGGTTCTTTTGCAAGTGACACCGACCCCTGCGAAACCGCTGTTTATTTAAAAAATGCTCATAAAAACTACTCCCTCCGTCTATAAATATAAGGCGTGATTTGACTTAGTGCGGTCTTCAAGAACATATTTTAACATATAATTTCTCTTATAATATATAATTTATAGACATAAAAGTCATTATAAGACTAAAAAAAAACCCACAACGCTAGTTGTCTTTCCCATGTCATTCGCGTCGCTTTCATCTTTTTTTCCCCATTGTTTCAAGCCAACATCATTTTTTCCTCCACCGCGCGCTATGCTCTGGTAATTGCTTTCAGTTCTTTTGTCAGATGTAGCGAACGGTTCTTTTGCAAGTGACACCGACCCCTGCGAAACCACTGTTTATTAAAAAAATGCTCATAAAAGCTACTCCCTCCGTTCATAAATATAAGACATGATTTGACTTAGTGCGGTCTTCGAGAACATATTTTAATATATAATTTTTCTTATAATATATAATTTATAGACAAGTTTGATCACTAGAAAGTGTTTCTAAATACAAATCTAATGGACATACTTTTTACTAGTAATATGATCACTAGTAATATGTTCGCTAATTCGCATGTAAATGACTATTTTGAGAAGATCTACGGCATGCCATCAACTCGTGGATCAGCTTTCCGACATCGTCGTAGGAAGTGCCGCCCTTGTCTGTTGCGCTCCTAGCCTTCCTACGGAGCTCCATAGCCTTCTTCCTTCTCGCCTCGGCCTCTCCGTTCCCACCCATCACTCCGTCAATGCCTTCCGCGATCTTCTCGCCGCCGATCACCTCGCGGCGGACGTCAATCTTGGAGGCGTAGTCGCCGGCACCGACCCCGACCCCGATCTTGAGCACCTTGACGACGAGCTTCTCGTTGTAGAACTGGTCGGCGTTCCGAGGCCACGTCACCAGCGGCACCCCGGCGCTGATGGCCTCCAGCACCGAGTTCCATCCGCAGTGCGTCACGAACCCACCCACAGCGGGGTGCTTGAGGATACGCCTCTGCGGAGCCCAGCCCCGGAAGATGAGGCCGCGTGCTCCTGCTCCGGCATCGATCAGCAGCTCGGCGAAGCCTTCCGGCATCCATTCCGATGCGGCATCCTCCGTCGTCGTCGTCGTGGTGTCCGCCCCGCCTCCACTCATGACCCACAGAAAATTCTTGCCGGACAGTTGCAAGCCGCGCGCCACCTCCCGCTGCTCCGCCGCCGAGAAATGGGCTAGCGTGCCGAACGAAAGGTACACAACCGAGCCGGGTGGCTTCTCGTCGAGCCACCGCAAGCACCTGCTCGCCTCGGGCGCGAGCATGCCGTCCTCGTCCTCGCTGGCGTCGGCGTGGGCGACCGGGCCAACGAGCCACACACGGCGGCCGAGCGTCGTGCGGTAGTGCTCGACGTAGTCCGGCTCCAGCTCGGCGAAGCTGTTGAACACCTCGCCGTAGCTCCTCCGGTCCGCGGCGTACGCGAGCTGGTAGAACTCCCACCCAGCTGGCTCTTTCTTGGGTCCATCACCTGGCTAAGCCTCAGCGCGACGCGGTGCGGCAGCTCCGGCAGGGACACGGCGGTGGCGTCGTCATCTGGAGCGAGCGCCGCGAACGGGTTGTTGCGCAGCAAGGAGTCCTGACAGGCCCGGGCGAACAGGCTGCTCCCAAGGAAAGACAGCCGTGGGACGCCGTGCTCGGCGGCGGCGTCCGCGCCCCACGGGTAGAAGCTGTCGACCACGACGGCGTCGGGGCGGTGGTGCTCGGCCTCGGCCTCGGTCAGGAACCGATCGAAGGGCTCGCGGAGCCGCGGGATGCCTTCCATCAACTTGTGAAGGTCAGCCTCTGAGGAGACGCCCACGACGCTCTCGACGCCCGGCGGGAGCCCGACGTCAGGGAACGGGACGGTGGAGATGTGGATGGCAAGGGCGTCGGTGCCGAGGAAGGCGTTGTTGGCCTGGTCAACGGCCGACCGGATCACGGCGGCGTTGACGGGAGTGGTGAGGATGGTGCACTTGACGCCACGGGAAGCAAAGAGGGCGGCCATGGCCGCCACCGGTATGAGGTGGCCAGGCGCAATAAACGGGAAGAAGAGAATATGTAGTGGCTGCTGCTCATCATTGGAAGCCATGGCTGCTCCTGCTTGGCAGCACCGTTCTTCCCTTGCAGCATAGTTAACACAGATCAGAGCTCAGGTATCTTTGGCGACAAGATAAGAGGAGCAGCCTTGGCTCAGCTTCAGCCCCATACTGTACGTCACAGCCGTCACTACAGTAGGCCAGTACAGTTGTGATGTGGATGGTTGACAGGTGAAGCCCATCCAGCAACATACGGAGTACTCCAAGATCGGGAGCGTGCCTTGTTTATGGCTAAAGTTTTTTTTTTTTTTTTTTGACCTTTTTCTCACTTTCTCTCGCATCACATCATATTAAATACACCAAAGTTATTATATGTTTAGAGATTAAATGTAGGCAGGTAAAAAAATAACTAATTACACAGTTTAAATGTACATCATGGACGATTCTTTTGAGCCTAGTCCATCCATGGTAGGATGATATTTACCACTAACAAACGAAACGCGCTACACAAAGATACGATGACGTGACATTCGGTTCCAAATATTTGCCATCTAGGCCACGTTTAGTTGGTTGAAAATTTACCAAAAAAAATTGCAAATTTTTTAGACTCTCTCCATCACATCACATTAAATACACCAAAAGACATATGTTCAGCAAGAAATGTAGGTAAAAAAAATAACTAATTACACGTTTTGTTGTAGATCACGAGACTAATCTTTTTGAGCCTAGTTAGTCCATAATTAGACAATGTTTACCACAAACAAACGAAACGTACTACAGTGTGCTACAGCAGAGTTAGAAAAATTCACTTTTGCTAAAATTTAACCATCTAAACAAGGCCCTAACTTCAAAAGTGGGTTTGTCCCATCCCTCAACCAACAGACCTCGATCCACGTCACTCCAGTAGTCCAGTTGCGAGAGCTCCAGCAAAGGAACTCTCGAGCCCGCCGGCAACACAGCAAAATAACTCCAGGCAGCAGATTAAGAGAAGGCAGTAACAGTACAAAATAACATCACCGGCATGCCATCCAAATACGGAATACTACGGTATGTCAAACAAAGCACGATACCAGTGCAGTGAGTGCACCTGCTGCAACCTGCAACTAGTGTTGCTCCACCCTGACATAGCTAGTGTTTCTCCATAATCAACCTAACAGCGGAGATCACCAAAGATCAAGCTATGGCAAGCTCGAATCATCCTGCCCAATTCAAATTGGATCCAAGTTCTCCATTCGCTGAGAAGGAGAATGAAGCTTGTCCAACACCTGGTCCTCACTCAATCTGTGTCCTCACGCTAGCAAACAGTGTACCTACTGGCTGTACAAAGCACACGCTGAAGCAGCCTTAAGCAGCCTTCACAGGCCTTTTGCAGCAGCAGCATTGATGTAGTTGGTGGCTCCGTCTGCATCCAGTTGCTTCCCTTCCACTAGTCCCCTTATCAGAGTGGCCGCATATGTCTCTGATGGAGGTGCTAAAGGCAGCTCACCAGATTTGAACCTCTCAATATCTGATGCAGGGCACCTGCAGAGACAAGAGGAAAATTGGTTAAGAATCGCATTGCAGGGAAGACACATTTTTTACTGTCGCTCGGAAACGAGAATTATTTAGGGAAAAGACTTAGATGAATATAATGAAACTCACGTCATAGTTAGAATTGGAAGTTCCCCTCATTTCCAAGATAAAAGTACATTGGAGTACCAGCTATCCTGCAAGAAATTCAATGAACAGACATTAGATATAGTATTCAATAACTTTTGAAACTCAGAATGCCACATGGATAATACAGCAAAAATTAAACATGGTGTCACAATTACGCTGATAAGGCTGGGTTTGAAATTAGTCCACTGATGACATGAAACATGGTGCCTGAACCGTGACCTTTGTTTCTTTTCCCTCTACCTTCTGTCTTGTGCCCTATTTTTGTGTTTCTTTTATACTTGTTTTCTATGGGTTTCATCTCTAGCCTACCCCAACTAGCTTGGGACAAAAGGCTATGTTGTTGTTGTTGTTGTTGTTTTAGCTTGCAAATCAGGCTTCATTTCAACAGTGCTTATGATGTCAACAGAGTTTGGTGCCCTGGCGCCCTGGTCACAAGCATTTCTAAGACTAGATGAACTTGAATACTCAAAGAGGCTGGTTCTGGCTTCTTGCTAAACATATCAATATTAACAGTTCCTACAGGGATCAAATTAATTTTTAAAGGAAACACTCAAGGTAAAAGCGATCTATATCGCTATGGGAAAACAACTTGTAATCTATCAATAAGCTCTTGGAACGGCAGTCAGCCTATCGAATGTTAGGAGTGATGTTTTCAACAGCACACTACCATGGTGTTAATTAATCTCAATAAAGAGTATATAGAAATTCTGTACAGACTACAGAGGGAAGGGTACAATTGTAGAAGTGGGACAAGCAAATCAAACCTTAATAGGTTCAAGATGAATAGCCTTGTTTGTAGATATAAGCTTGATTTCAGATGAACCAATCAAAGGAGAGTCAGGATACACAACGTTTCCATCTTTGCCATCCTCCAGCACTAAGCGGTTCTCCTGAAACAAGATGTCATTGAACTGCTCCAACCTGTTGAAGACATGCAAATTAGATGAGGTGTCAGGTACTAACAGAACGACAACATGCCACCCTGCCTGAATGGAAAGATCAATAATGTGTCAATGTAACATACATACGTTATTTTGTACATGCAGACATATGACTTCTCATTGTAGTTTATCTCAGGGTTGAGAAAAGCAACACCACCAGTACCCCAACAAGGGGTAGACGATCTACCGAAAAGCAACCTGTGAGGTACAGTCTTCCACATGGTTCCTTTTGGTGAGTTTGTGTCACGTGATCCACAGCATGCTATACTCATACCCTCAGCCTGACACAGATCAAAAGGAATAGCAAATTTATCTCTTAAAGCATACTGCTTTTTATAATTAGATAAAAACATCAAGGAATATATTGACAGGAACACTGGAAACCAATTTATTCCTTAAGTATTGGCATATAACCCAAAAGAATCATGAGGTCTCCAATGCTGTGACATCAAACAAGCAGACCAGACTGACAAAGGAACCAATGCTACATGAAAAGCCATTGAATCTTGAACTTTACCTTCCCTCCTTGAACATAGCATAGAAATCTTGGTCTCCACATGTTTGAACCAAAACTGGCATACCAGACATCAGTTCTTGATAAATCTGATCGCCAAGCGAGAGATAAATCAGATATTCTTTTGGTCAGCACCACAGATGCATTGCTTTGTATTTTTACTGAATCAACTAGATGCTGTTCTGCTGCTGAGCAACTTGAGGTAGTCTTCACTGAAAGGTTATCATCATCAAGTTTCATCTTTGACAGGTGTTCACTTATAGCATCACCAGCAACTTCAATAACATTGACAGATGCAACATTAGCAAGGAGCTCAGCAACATCTTCACTATCAGATTCGAATCAGAGGAAGCGTTGAGCTGTTCATTAACATAAGGAAATACAAAAGGAAAATTATTCAGTTATTCAAGCCTGACTATTGGAATAATGTGTCTATATAAATTTTGTCTTAGCTGTCACCGTCAGTGAGTCTCAGTGCAGCGCACCACACAAATGATAAAAAAAAATGACAAAACTATCAACAGATTTGAGCTAGACTACTCATATCCGATTTCTACCATGTCGCATCTCAGAAGTTAGGATCTAGCAATAGACATGAAGCATTTTTCCAAAGGAAAAACAAGGATATTTTGATGACATGGCATGTGGGTTTCACCCATATTGTCAGCATTACACAGGGATTTCACAATCACACATTGTCAGCATTAAACAGGGAATTCATGATCATTTAGTTGCAGATACGGCAGTATTTTTCTCAATAGTTCATCAGATTCTCTGAAAAAAGATAATATGCAGTAGTCTATAAACTGAGCTTCTAAACATGGTTCATGTTAAATCACATTTCAAATAAATTGAACTACAATACAATGTATTAAACCCTGCACTGAAAGGTCAATTTCATAATTCAGTAAAAGCTGGAATATTTTGACAACGTATCACCAGAAAAAAAAAAATGGAGAAGATAGGGTCAAGTTATCAGAAAGCATGTCTAAGTGATAAACATTTCTTACACCAAAGCATAAGTGCATAACTCATTAATCCAAGCGTAGGCCAAATGAGAAAGGGGAAATATACCTCGTTTGGTGAAGGTCTAATCCTCAACGATACATTTTCTGGCAGCTTGCTACTCAGAACAGGCCAGCATGTCTTCAATTCATTGCGCATCTAGCCAATGTGGAATTCAAAAAGACAAAGCAGCTACAGATATTCGTAGAAAGTAAAGAACTAGACAGCGATAGTGCATGCAGACCATTACCGCTTGTATAACTCTCCATGTAGATTCAAATGGATGCATCTCTGGAGCAATGAATGTGAATTTGTCTCCCAAGAGAACTTTTGCACAAGCACAAACTGAATTTGCTATGGACCTAAGGTTGTAACCTCCTTCAAGGGCCATCACTATCCTTCCTTGAGCAAATCCTAACAACTGAAGGATTTGGCATACAGATGAGAAGGTCAGGCAATGGGATTTTTTAAAGAGTCTTCTGTATAGGCTTTTGCATGATATGCCCAAGGGTCAAGATGCATAGAGGAAACACTAAATAGATGAACGAAATCAAATGAAACAGGCATAAAAGATGCAATGTTCGACTTTGATCCATTTAACCTATTCCAGTTCATCTGAAGTGTTTTGAACATTCAAGCAACATTAATGTCTACTTTAGGGACATGAAAGTTCATGATGTGGTGAAAATTGAAATATGATTAAAAGCTGTTTTTCTGCAACTCCATACCTTTGTTAGTAGCAGTGCATATCCATTTGGTGTAATGCAGCACCCACCGAGAGGATCACCCAATGCTAACAATGGAATGGAACACAGATATCAGAATAGAATTTCAAAACCAATGAACGATAAGAACAGACATGGTTATTCACCGGGTTTTGGCCCCTCAGGTGTGTATCACCACACCCCCTCACACACAGACTGGAGGTTGAAGAAGAGATCAGATCTCTCTCTCTCTCGCTCACACACACACACACACACACATGAATTGGAGCTGCTAAACTGTCTAGCCAATGCCTTCATATAGAAGCAAAGAATTACAGAAGTCAAACTAAGGGCCATGCTGCCCTCTACTTGTTATTATGATAACCATACTCCCAAATCCCGCTGTCCTATTGACAGGAAGGAGGGAGCAGGCACTGTTCCTATGCTCCTATGATAAAAGAGAGATGTGAGCGGCAGATTATCTATCAATGGCCTAACACAGTGATGCACCAGAACTCCAGAAGTATAGATTCTAATATAGGGTATCCACAGTTCAATGCTGAAACAAAGCTTCACAAGATTTTACAAATTCATCAGCAGAAACCTCACTTATTATGCAACAATATAATCAGGTAGACAAGTTGCACTAGTCCGAACAATGCACAGATAGCCCACGGAATATTTAAAAACGCTTGCCAGCACAATGTTGCCTTGATTTACATAAATGTTTAAAGTAAAAAGTTGCTAAGGTACTGGAATAGAAGAGTTTCAAAGAACTTTATAACTACATACCTGCATCAAATCCAGCCGATACCAGTATTATATCAGGATCAAAAACTTTAGTGACAGGAAGCAGTACATGGTCCCATGCAGCAATATAATCAGCATCACCACACTTCCCATGCTCCCAGGGAACATTGATGTTATACCCTTTACCAGCTTCTTCCCCGATGAAACAATGAGAAGCATCCCCTTCAGCAGGATAAAAGCTTCCATAATCAAATCTACAAAACGAACATTAAAACAATAAACATTTGTTTATATCTTTAGAACTATAGATATTTTAATATGGCTTCATTAAGGTGGCTACAAGCACACACTAAATTGAACAGTTTATGATCCAAGATTCAAGTGATTGTGTTGATTGCAACTATGTTCGTGTTCCAGATTCAAGTGTGTGTGTGACTTTTATAAGGAAGAAAATAGGCACCGAATTTGAGAGGAAAGGAACATAAACCGTGGTAAGGAGAATGTACGCCACACCCTCCAACTAAGTGATAGGCTCAGTTCCTATCACTACGGTTGAAACATTCAAGAATACTATATTCTAATTTCTAACAACCTTCATGACCACAGTAGGTGTTTGGTTAATAGGTTCCATGGAACAATACGTTAGGTAAAGAAATTGTCAAACGGACCCCTGAGGTGATCGCGCATGAACCATGCTGTTCAGCCAATCTTGGAGTGATACAACAATTTGATTTGATTATTTTCATGTTGTAATTTGTAAAGGGTGAGTAATGAGCAAGTTGAATTTGTGGAATGTGAGCCCCAAATCACACTTGATTGCATCGTATAATCAAAAGGCATCAAAATACAACCCGCGTGCTCTACCCTAAACAACTCTGTTGATACCATACAGATAATCATTGAGGTCTTAAATTATTCTGTTAACTGCAAGTTTCCAGTGTTTCCTAGAAAGTAAACCATGATATTGATATTATTGACATTCCAACAACAATAATCAATAACTCTCCAAAGAAAAAGAGGAAAAAAACTGCCATAACTTTGCTAACAAAATATTGTAATGGTACATTGGTACTGAAGCTACTCTGAAGTCTAAAGAAAACCAGCCAAGAAATATCAGTGTGCCTTGTCAAACCTGTGAACTGAGAAGAACAATACACGAGGATCATTGTAGAACATTTTCTGTGTGCCATTTCCATGGTGAACATCCCAATCGACAATCAGTATTTTCTTGATACCTAAATCAGGCTGCAAGAGAAAGAACAAGGTTCAAAAGTGAGCAAAACACGTTATTTGGCTGTGTTAGAACAAAGAACATCACTTGATTCTTTGTAGGAAGTGATGACTATAGGTACCAACATTAAAATGAACCCCCCTCCCCAAATACACAAACACAGAGAGACAGAGAAAGAGAAGTTTCAGTACATACCCTCTCATTTAAGAGATAATTAGCTGCAACCGCCACATTGTTGAAGAGGCAAAATCCCATTGGCTCGTCATGTTCTGCATGGTGGCCTGGAGGTCTGACTAGAGCAATAGCAGAACTTAACTCGCCTGCAGCGACTTTCTCAGCTACCTAATTGCCAAATAATCCATTTTTCGGTTATTTCCTACCAACAAGGCTGGGTATAATAGCGACAGAAAAGGAGGAAATGGGCATATGTAAGAAGATGTAAAATGACCTCTATGACAGAACCAGCTGCAAGAACAGCAGATTCCGAGGAACCCTTGTTGAAGTAAATGGAATTGAATTTCCTAGCAATCTTGTTCCTGCTGGCATCATATTTCTTTGAGCTAATCTCCTTCATCAGCTTTATATGGCTCTTGCTGTGAACAGAAGCTATATACTTGTCCTCAGCTTCCTTCGCCTTAAGGGCTACACACCTGAAAAAGAATTATGTTACAGTACCATTGCAGAACCACACCACCGTCCTCAATATAAAGTTGATGCTTAAGGTTTAGTTTACTAGCATCGGAGTTAAAGCAAGACCTACATCTCGAATCTTGATGCCATAAATAACATCTGTAAGTGTACAATCGAAGCGACTTTTTAAGGGAATCGATGCATTGTCTTTTGAAACAAATGTTTCACAAAGTTATTTTGCTTTTGCACTACTCTAGATTTTTTTTTCCACATGTTAGACATTTCGCATTTGATACCTAAACCTAGGGGAGAAAGTCATGAACTACAAAACTCACATGGTAATTTACGCAATCATTAGGCCAATTATTAGATCGAAATGGGCCGGCCACAGCAACAACAGAGGGAGAGACGAGTAAGTAAAAGTCATGGCGCACAAGCGGCGGAGGCTTTCGCTTCATTCCAGGCAATGCGAACGGAAAAATGAACACCAAGGGCACCGGTGCGCCGTGCAAGCCTCACCCGTCCCTACCAAAACCACGACGCTCTCAGCTCGAGAGCAAGGGATCGGGAGAACGGCCTCCTCGCCATACCTGGACGCGACGCCCGCGGCGTTGAGCTTGCGCCAGATGGAGCGCAGCCGCTCGGGGTTCTCGGGGTGTTCCTCCCCGTCGGGCGTCGCGTGCGCGCACATCCGATCGTCGTACAGCAGCCCCACCCGAGGCGCGGCCATCGAGGGAGCCGAAGCCGGCGCCGGCGCCGCCATCGCGCGGCGCGGAGACGAAGCACCGGAGCGGAGGACGCGAAAGGGGGCGAGCTGGCGACTGGGAAACTGCGATTCTGGGAAGTCGGGAGTTCAGGCGCCCTCTCCGACGACTCGGAGTCGGAGGACTTGAAGTCGGACGTGGGCCCACCTGGAAGTGGGTAGCGACGGTCTTTCATTTGAGTTGTGTTGGCTCGATCGGCCCGGTCGAGCTCGTCTGCTTCGTTGAGATTCAAAATTTATCTATCCTACCAAGTTATATATATATATAGCGGCCGCGCGCTAAGTAGTACCTGGCAGACTCGATTATTAATCAAGACCCGACACCCCCCGCGCCAGCCCAGCCATGAAGCGCCCCTCCGTGCACTCGCCCCGCAACCTGCTCCCGGCTGCCCTCGCGGCCCCACCACGTCTGCAGCGCCACGAGCAGAGCGGCAGTCCGATCCCTCCCACCAATTTTAATAGTCCGTATGCGTTCATTCCCTTGTTCCCCGCTTTTTTCGCAGTAAAAAATCACTCAAGGGGGGGAGGATCTGCAATGCGAATAAAAATAAATGTCTTGGGCGTCTTGGTGTACTAAAAGTACACAAAAGAAATAAATAGAGGGAACACGAACTTTATTCATATTTAATGAAAATACAAATATATGTTCCCTAGTACATGTGCGCTCCATGGGTAGCTTCCTCGGCGGGCGGTAACCGACATAGGCGATGTGGTCTTCATGGTTCCTAGGGGCCGAAAAGCTCCTAAGTTAATTACCCCGTGAGTCGGCTCACGAGTACCTCCGATTAAGCTGCGTTGGTCGCCGCCGCCGGTCTTCGCTTCACTTCTCCATGCATGTGTGTTGGTGTAGATGTGGATGGCGCCGGCGTGTCCATGGCCTCATCATGGGTCCATGAGCCGGTAGAACGTGGGCTAGAGTATTAGCCACGCCGCCCCGTGTCGCTCGCCCGCCGGTGTCGCGAACGGGCGTTGTTGTAGTGGTAGGAGCACTTGCATGTTTGATGTAGCTTGGACTGATTTGGACTTCCTCGGCAACGTCGTCGTGGTACGTCGTGAAACTTGATCACGTGGAGTAGTCGAAGTAGTAGTAGTTGATGAAGACTTGAACTCGTCTACGTCGTCCGCCTCGTCGGCGTTGGCCGGGGTGTAGTGGTGGTAGTAGATGGAGTCGTAGTAGCGTACGACTTGAATGTCTCAGCAGCTTCACCTGAAACACAAGATAAAATTATACATGTTAATTTAGGGCTCAAACAGCTGCCGAGCTCCCAATGATGCGCTCAAGGCACACGTTACGCGCATGCGTATACATGTATATATGCATATGTATACATGCTGCTTGACTGAGATGGTTGTTGTGAGCATGCATATGCAAGCACCACGTATGGAGCTGCATGAATATGTCATCGTGGTGCTCCAGCACCTCATCATTGATCTCCTGGCGCCAGGTGAATAATGACACGATACCAGCGGCGACCTCGCCGGTGTTGATGTGGAGCTGCCATCGACGGCGGCGTCGTCCTTGTGGAGCCAATGTCGACAGCATCCAGGATCCTTCTTCAACACAGCGGCCGCGTCGAGGTAGATGGAGCCGCTGTCGATGGTGACCGGGCTCACCCCTTGCAGTGCGGCGATGTCGTCGGTGTATACGAAACTGCTGGCTGGCAGCCCGGTGTAAAGTCGGCTTCCAGGACAGCGACGTGGTACGGATGAAGTTGAACGCAGCGCACGGGCATATGTGACCGCTGCCTTCTCATCTCCTCTGCGTACGCCGTCTTGATGATGGCTTGGCTAGCGGCCTGTTCATGCATAAGTCGCAGGCACCCTGCCCTCCTCTTCACGTGAGGATGGCCTGGCCATGGATGGATCCTGGCCGGCAGCTTCATGGTGATCACGGACCGTTCCTGCATCCAGAAGGAAGGAACCAAGACAAATAGAATCAAGATATATATGTATCCTCACCATGGGAAATGCGCATGCCATGCATATGGCCATCACGTCCGGCAGGACCCTGCACATGCAGAAGCGATGCAGATAGCCGCCAACTCGACGGCGTGCCTTCGGCGTCGCTCCCTCTCGAACGCGATGGCCTTCTTGTCGATGGATATCGGCCGACGGCGACTTGGCGGCTGGGCGTCACGGGGCATGCGTACAACAGCGCCCCTTCTGGCTGCCGATCGTCCTCTTCACGCTGCGCTCATCGGCACAACACCAGGCCGGTGGTGTGCAGCCAATCTGTTATTGGTCCCGGTGGCGGCGCGATGTAATCAGCCAGCCATCCTGTGCCTGTGGATGAATGGCGCACCGGTGGGGCTGCCTTTCAATCTCCACGATCCAATCGGCCGGCCGGCGACCTCAATGGCCTGCTCATGGATGATGTGCCCGGCGGCTGCGCACGCGCAGCTGCGCTATGCTGCCCCTTGATGGATGTAGATCGGGCTGGACAAAGCCAGCGCCGGAGCGGTTGATCGTGCCCACGCGCTCCTTGTTAGGCAGCCTGACGGCGGCGCCTGGATGCAAGTGTCTTCCCTCCTTCGTGAAGTCCTGGTAGTCATTTATATAGGCAAGGGTTAGGGGTATAGGGAGCCTGATGGCAACACGCATGCGCCGCCAGGAGTTTGTTGTGGCTTGCCGAGATATCAGGAGCCTCGTGCATATCCTTTCCTTCGTATACAAGATTAACTTGTACGCACTTATCCCAACTAGATATTTATCCTAGAAGCTGAGATATTTGACAGCCGCGACGTACGTGTACACGGTGCTTGTGTTCCACATGACATCGAGATCAATCAGCACCTCTCCCATGCAACCCATGACATGCGGGCCCAACAAGATGGAGTTCCATTGCATATATATTGTGAAGCAAGCCTAATATACGTACGTATATCTAGTCCAAAGGCTTACCTGGCGATCATCATATGGATCTGCCGACCGTATATACACGAGCTGGTATACAATGATCTGGCAAAATACGCATGGACCAGCGTATATATGATCTCTACAGCCAGCTCTATAAGTGTGCAGGTGCACGTATTGGACTACACCTGTTATCTCGTTAGCCTCTGTGCACGCCGAGGTGCATACATGAATGCATGCACAGCTCTGCAACAAATTAGCTTCGCTTCTCACAGATTTCATGAGGGAACGTGCAAACTCTTTATCTTTTCTGTACTAGCTTCTCCTTAGTACATAATTAGAGAAATTTGTTACAAAATCTCGTCAAACAAATGCCCCCCACCAAGTTGGGTTCGAATGCGGAGCAAATTCGAACTCCGACTTGGTGAGAAATCATGTGATGGAGGCGGCGCAACGCAACTAGCTGCGGCCTTGTAATTTGACGATTTTCCCTTATTTGAATTGAATTCATGAATTTTATGTAGGGCACCGTCTATGCTCCCTTCTATTTGTTTACAAATACATGCTTGAACTGATGAACATGCACACGTATTTTCTTTCTTTTGCACATATACGTGTCAATGTACCACACACATGTTTATAATTAGCTAGCCTTTTTAACTCATCGGACTGGCGCATATATCTGATGCCACCATGTGAACTATCGGCACGTTGTAGGTGTGGATGGTTGCCGAGAGTTGCCGCACCGAACTTTGCCGGCGCGTGGAGCAGCCGAGAGCTGCAATCGAGAGTCTTGGCGCCGAGGTGGCCGAGCTGCCATATGATTAGCACAAGAGGTATGACGCATCTTAGACTGAGATAGCTGCCAGTGCTTGCACTTTGTGCTGTCCGTGTTGAGGCTGTTGGCGGAAGCGACACGACAATCGCCGTGAATGGCTGATCGCTCGAGCCTCGATCACGATCCACCTCGCCGTCGAAGTGACATGCCTAGGCGAAGTGATGTTGGACTGCCGAAGTGGTCACCGGTCACGGGGTTAATGCAGCGCCCGTTGATGAGAGGGCGCTGCTAGATTGCAGCTATTTTTGTGAGGGTATCGAGGGTGTCGATACCCGGCATTGCCTTGGTGATGAACAGAGAAGTCCATGCCCGCGCCATGCATGGTTGATGGAGGATGGACACCAACCTCTATCCCGTGCCCAATTGAGGCGATCGAGCTTGAGCAACTTGAAGGGATTAGTGCCGAAGCGTTCATGGCCACCTCGCTCATCGTTGCGGCGGCGCATGTTCAGACTGTTGAAGCCACGATCAAAGCTGTTGATGTAGTGGTCATCGGTGGTGTGCTCATGTCTAGCGTGCTATTTACCATCACAGCTAGACAGGTCACGTTCCGCCGGCGGCACACTGGATTGTCATCAACGTTGTCCTGGCAGCGGTGCTGTTGTAGAAGTAGCCGATCGAGTGACGGCCGGCTTCATGCTAATGAAGAAGCACCGAGGCGCCATTGTGGCTGCCGTGTCTCATATATGCATGTGTAATCATAACTCGCATCTTGGTCACTGGAAAGCGACGGTGCATGCAAGTTTTCGTATCATCTCTGTATGCATTATTTTGTTTATTCTTGAGGTCATGGGAGCTACATGCCTACTTAGAACGTTCGTTGACGTCCCCGGGTTGCCGAAGCGTCCAGGTTGTTGATGCGCAACTGGCCTTCAGGCACGGCAGTACTCCGCGAAGTTGCTGAATCAATGAGACACTGCCATTGAAACGCCCAAATTGTCGGCCGGGCTGCTCACATGGCCAAAGTGTTCATGCAGCGCCCGTAGAGAGATTATTGTTGTTGCAGGCAAGCCAAATCAGCTCACCTATGATGCTGGGTGGGGTTGTCATGTCCCCACAACCGTTCCAGCGGAGGCAGGCAGTGGCATACACGTACGGGCAGCCGGTGGCGCCGTGCCGAGGTAGCTTGCTGGACTGCCCTCGTGATTACCGCGAAAGCAGGATGCATCCACAATGGAGAGGTATACTGTGTTGCTCGACCATTGCACTGCCGGTTGGGCCGATGGCGGAAGCAATATGATCGACGACTATCGTGAATGGTTGAACCACCTCGCCACCAGAGTAACACGCGCCCGAGCGGAATGCCGAGCTGCCGAAGTCGTCGAGTAGATGCAGCGCCCGTCGACGAGGGAGCTGCTGTTGTGAGAGTATTGAGGGCGTCGATGCTCGACGTCACATCTTGGCGTTGGACGGGGAAATCTAAGCCCGTACCGTGGTTCATAGAGGATGAATGCCAGCCTCTGTTGTAGTGCTCATTAAGGCGATCGATCTTGACTGGCCTCTGAAAAGAACCATGTGACTGTACACGGCCACCTCGTTCATCATCGAGGCAGCACATGTTCAGGCTGCTCAAGCCACAGTCAAGCCTGTTGATGAAGCATCATCGGGGCTGAGTGCTCTGTTACCTTCGCCGGACAGCAATACGCCATGCCCTGGATACCATCTTGTGTGCCATTGGTCCACAGAGGCGCCATGTGTTGTGTTGGCTGCCAATGTTTAGCGTGACTTTTACCATCACAGCTGAACGGTACCTTCCGCTGGCGGCACGCCAGATTATCAACAATGTTGGTCGATTAATGGCTGTTGCCACGCGTATAGTGCGGCAGCAACTGGCGGGCCACCGATGTGGCGTTGCTTGTGCCTTGGTCACCTGCCGTTGTTCAACACAAGTTTTTGTGTCTTGTCGCCACGTTGTCATTGGCAGCTGCTCTCTCAACGAAAGGCACTCCCATCAGGATGCTCCCTCGGTCTTTTAGCATGGACGAAGCGAGAGAGGAAAACAAAAAAAAAAAAAAAAAGGAAAAGAAAACAAAAGAGAAGAGCAGAAGGAAAGGCAAAAACAAAAGGAACAAAAGAAAAATAAATAAAAATGAAAATGTACCTTGGATGGCGTTGTGTTGACTCCAAGGCGCATTGAGACTTTCGTTGGAGCCATGTGTCGGCATCAGCCAACAGAAAGCCGTGGAACTCCGTTGGAGCCGCGTGACGGCATGAGACAACGGGACAATGGGACTCCGTTGGAGCCGCGTGGCGGCGTCGACCAACGGACGGTGTTGAACTCCGTTGGAGCCGCGCGGGCGGCGCGCCAGCCAACGGACGAGGTTGAACTCCGTTGGCCGCTGCGTGGCGGCGCCGGCCAACGGACGGTGTTGAACTCCGCTGGAGCCGCGTGGCGGGCGCGCCGGCCAACGGACGTGGGTTGACTCGCTGGAGCCGCGGCGGGCGGCGCCGCCAACGGACGTGGTTGAACTCCCGTTGGAGCCGCGTGCGGGCGGCGTCGGCCAACGGACGGTGTTGAACTCCGTGCCAACGGACGGTGTTGAACTCCGTTTGAGCCGCGCGGGCGACGCCGCCAACGGGACGCAGTAGGGCTTCATTGGGGCCATGTTGCGGCATTGTCCAATGATGTATCCATCGGTCCGAATGAGGGCATTAGCCAATCGGACGCCCTTGAGTTGCTTTGGCCATACGGTATGTGACCGTGGTACTTTGACGAAAGCTTTTATCAACCAAGGAGCCACCTTGTGATCGTGGCATGAAACAACCCGTTGAAGGGTTTCCACAGCTTGACACCGGCCGCGACCGGGCGATCGCGACCGGCTCCCAAAGTGTGGTTTTATCAACCCAAAGGCCACCTTGCATTGTGGCGTGACATGGCCGGATTGAAGGGTTTCATCGCCTTGATACTAATCAAGACCGGGATCGCATCGCACCGCTCCCGATTGTAGCGCAACGATGGACCCGCAACACTACAATAAACAACTAGCTTGTCCGGTGATAGATGACATAGCTAGGAAGAGTTAATGATGAGGCAAAAGTCATCAAGTTGAGTATATTGTTTGATTTTTTTTTTTTTTGAAATATTTTTGAAAATGTTGGCTCTCCCATGGGCATAAGCTATATGTGCAGCTTTGTGATAGGACAGCCGGGGACGTAACCATTGGGTGCCGTCACAGAACCATAGCGGCATGGCTCCTACGATTTTGCCCCGTGGTGTGCTTGAATGTGTAGACTTCAGCTTGGATGTCTCCTTGGGGGTGAAGGGAATTCTTGGTCGAGACTCTCTTTGCGTTGAGTTGAACCACAACCCACTCGCTCTCTCTAACATGGAGGCGTAGGTACGGCTGATTTGGTGTTTTGGTTTTGGGTAACGGCTAAGGAATTTTGCCATTACTTTTTGCCGAGGATGGTGGATGACTACCTCCGCCTTCCTCTCGGAACCGAGCTTTGATGGTTGAGCTGCTCGGCCACATCTTTGGTAACCCTTTTTTTCTTGCCGCGGCCACATCTTTTGGTAACCCTTTTTCTTTGCTCATTTTTTTTGTTTGACTAACTTTTTTTTTTTGTTTCTTTTTTTTTTTTTTTTTTTGCTCCAGCATCCGAGGAACTTGGAGTGTAGCCATTCACCTTTGTGTAGCTAGATGAATCCTCGCCTGGCGTGTTTTTTTGTTGGTCCCTTGTTGTCACCTTCCGTGGTGGCAAGAGGCTGCACACTTGGTGAAACTTGTGTCGCACAGGTAGCCCTTTCTTGCTCTTCTTCTATAGTCTTCCCCGCGAGTGTGTCGCTTCATGTCACGAAGCCGAGTGGCATGGTCGCCGCTGCTTAGGAGCGGCTCGAGCCGCCTTCCCATCGCCCAAAGCGGAAACACGCTCGGGCGCCCGTCGTGGTTATCCGTGATGTGGTGGCTTGTCGCGAGCTCCATGTGCCAAGTTGTTGCCCCGGACCTTCTCGAAAAGTCCCAAGACAGTCGAACCTCCCACCGCAGCTGTAGCCCGGTAGGGAGAGCCTTCCTCGTTTTTTTTTTAGAGAGGTGGCCAAGTGATGCAATGGAAAATGCATACTAATCTTTAAAAGAAATGGATAAAAATGCAAAATAAACAAAAATCAAGAACCTCCCGTCGATGTGGAGCACCGGGTCTGGCGAGCTTGAGGCGTTGTCGAAAGGCCTTCCGCGACGAGATTCTTGTAAGGCACACTATTGCTCCTAGTGCTGCCGTTTTTGAAAGACACGCCAAAATGTTGTTGGCATGGGGAACGAAAGCTAGGTGGTGTGACACCGCCCCTTGGGTTTGTCGATGTAGACCAAGGTGCCCTTGTGGTTGGTGGTGCGGGCGACCGGGGAGGTGTGGTGCTACTCCCAAAGATGTTGTCGATGTTGGATGCAGCGATGGAAGACCAACGGCGTCGCACGAAACGGGGAAGGTGTGTGGTACCCCGAGTGTTCTTGATGTAGGAGGCGACGCCGAAAGCATGTTGGCGTCGTAGAGCACTTGGGCTTATGATATGCTGCCCCAGTGTGTGTTGACGATGTAGAAGACGACACCGGATCATGACCGGCGTTGTAGGACACTAGGGATCAGAGTTGTTGTCTTGCCCCCAGTGTGTTGTTGATATAGAAGATGTTGCTCGAGAGCAATCAACATCGTAGGACACCGAAGAGCAATGCTGCTGCCCCAGTGTTGTTGTAGAATGCCCGGAGATTACTCAAGAAGAGCAAGGTGTCCACCGAAGACTCGGGATATGCATTGCTGTCTTCTGAGGTTGTTGATGATGAACATGATGCCTGTAGACTGTCAGCGTCGTAGGGGGCCAAGGTAGTGTTGATGAGCTTGGCGGAGCCGCCAGCTTGTTGTCTGGACCACAGCGTCGTCTCTGACCATGGTGATACATAGGCAGAGTTTCGACCTAGCAGCCTGCTTGGGGCGCCTGTGGATCGTGCACATACATGTCCCTCGTCAAGGGTAGCATGACAGAAGTGCAACAACATAGTAGGCTCGCTTCATGTGCTGCTCCACTAGGGTCCATACAGTGGCCTCGTGTTGAGGTGCATCAGCAAGGTGCACCTTGGTTGCTTGTCGCAATGCCATTTGCGCACAGGCGTGCAGCAACCTTGCTTGGCTTGCATGTGGATCACGTTATGGCTTGCTAATTAGCTAGCTTCTCAGCGGCCATACACGTGCATGTATATGAGTCGCTTGCTAGCATGCTTCCTTGCAGTCGCTGTTGGTGCTGGACGCGTGGCCTCCGGCCATCTCGGGCAGTGCGCGGGTGTCCACTCTGGCTAGCGCTTTCCAAGATTGGTGATGGCAAGTGGCAACAATTGCAGCCACCTTGATGCAGGGCTAGCCAGTGCTAGCTCCAGGGCGCTCATCTCTTCTTGCGCCTCGAGGATGTGTGCGTGTGTGAGATTAGTCACAGCCGCCCATTAGCAAGCATGACTTCTTGATAAGTCGGTGAAGAACGACTTAATGGCCACGGTCTGTGCCACGGCCTCGTGAGGAATCAGCACGCTACGCTGCTTTGGTGGCGTGGTATGCAGTTCATCTAGGTGTTGGCTGACATCACGTTTGCCGCCGTCACCAGGCTAGCGAAGAATGGCGCGTTGCCGATTGTCGTCATGCCGATGCAAATAAAAGGGCGCTTGCCACCATCGTCATTGTGCCGACGCTGAGGGATGCTGGCCCATCATGTCAACGCGAAGGGATGCTTGTCGCCGTCATGTCAACGCGAAGGGACGCTTGACGCCGTCATGTCGACGCGAAGGACGCTTGACGCCGTCGCCATCCATCGTCGTCATCATGCTGATGCGAAGGCGCGCTTGTGCTTGGTGTATCCTTCGGCTTGGCGCACTCGTCTAGCGCGTCCTAACATCTCCTTGGCTTTTACATCTGGCGATGCAGACATAGAGTTATGACATGAATCCTTTTTCGTGTTCTCGGCGTTGTGGAGCTGACGTCCACGAGGAATCCCAGGTAGACGTTCCGACACGTCCTTCCGCTAATTGTGCACGTGTAGACGTCCTCCTCAGCTATGTGCTGATGAAGCCTTCTGCGGCGGGCACCAGTAGAACATCGGCGCCATAGGACAATGGGGAACTGTCCCCAAGGTGTATGTAACTCGTGGCACCGGAATAACATCGGCGTTGAGAAGACTGGGGTGCTTGGTGCTGCCCGCAGTGTGTTGATGTTGAATGTGACGCCTGAAGAACATCGGCATCGTTGGACACATGGGCGGAGTAATGCTGCCCCCGGTGTTGATGTAAAAGGTGATACGGGAAAACTGTCGACATGGTATGGATCAAGGAACAGATTCTGCCCCAGCATCCATATGATTGATGTCGAAATGAGAGGGGTGCTATACATGGAACTGCCCCCGGCGTCGATGTGTATAACATGGCGACACTCTTGATGACGTCCGTACTCGCCTGTCTGGTGGCGGCGACGGTGTTGAGGTGGAACGCCGGAGCTATGCTTGGTAACATCCGCGTACTCGCCTCGAAGCCTCCGGGTCTGGCCTTGTAGATGTGTGCAGAAGAGTTGTTCCTGCACATCCGGCTCAGCACACCGTGGCTTGGAGCAGGGCGAGACTGACTCCGCATGCCTGTCCAAGCGCGTCCCTCACAGATGCCAGCCTATCAACGCTTAGGGCAGCCAAGTAGCAGCTGCGCCAAAACATACGTGAGCCATCGAGCGCGCGTCGCAGCTTCTAGCCACTTAGCTCGTTAGCTTGTGATGGTTGCAACGTACATATGTGAGTATGTGCTCCTCAACAGTATAGTATTTGCATCTTCACGTTCATGTCCTGGCAACCGCGAATTCGCGTCTTGGCCTCCATCTCTACGGTCGTGACGCGAGAGTTTGTCGCAGTCCGGCGCCGTCTTGATAATCTGGCTGCCACGTCGTTCTCTTCTTGGCCCGAATCATGATATCGGACCGACGTGCAAGATTGGAAGAAACAATATTAGATTAGTTCTTACCCATAGAGAACGACGTGCACGCCATCACTTCCCGCGCTTGTGGCTTCCGGCTGCAGGAATACCTTGGATGAAGACGCTCGGCCGCCAGCTAGCTTGTTGGCAGCAACTTTCGTGTCCGAGGCACACTCACTTGCCGCTTCATACTGGCGCCGGAAGCTTGTCGCGGCCATGGACTCCGCTGTTGGCGTCATATGGCCTTTCTTGCGGTCCTCCAACAGCCAACGTCGGGGTCGGTGAAGGTGAAGTTGGTTGTGCACGGTGACACCACCGGTAGATGAGGATGTATTGGGCTATTATTTCCCAGTGATCGATGGGGTTGCCCCCAGGCCACAGCGCCTTAGATAATTTGTGCACCAGTCAAGCCATCGATGTAGATGAGCAACAAACAATGATGTTGCCACTCAATCTTGATGACTCCTGAGACGCATCACCTGAGTAGCAGGGCTACTATAACAGCTAACAATAGGAGTATACGCAGCGGCAGCGTACACGGCGCGTACACAATATGCCTACCTTGTTAGCTTGTTGGCTTGTGACTAAAGCACGCACATGCATGTATGGTTAATTAGTCACATATGCACAAGAACTAGTTGGCTTGCAGCAACGTAACTCTCATGTTGTATCGGGTACTCACTTGCCATCATGATGGAATCATCAAGCACAAGGACACCCTGTTGGGCGACGTACAGGCGTGTCGCTCCTGATGGGAAATTCGGCGCGCGAGGCCAGACTGAGCCAGAGACTTGCCGAAGTCTCATATGGAGTCAAAACTTGTTGCTCCGGCTTCTCTTCCAGGTTGTCATCTCCCGGTCGGCTGCATCGCTTGTCAGGCAAGCCGCATACTGTGCGCCTTGATCTCGGCTCAAGCTCCTTGAGGCGCTTGCTCTTCATTGTCGATGTCGTCGGTTCAATGAACGACCTCTCGACTATGACCTGTAGCCACAGCACGGCGAGCATGCATGCATAGCCTTTGCTAAATGCACGCTAGAGATACGTGCATGTGTATGTGCACACGCACGCCACCCACAAATGCAGGTGCGACCATGCAAGACATGGGCACCGCTTTCTTTGAGATTGTGGGCTACTGTCATCAGCCGGCAGCTACACCGAGTTGAAATATTGATGGCCCGACTACAGCATCGTGGCCAAGACATCTTGCCACCATCTTCATGCTAGGCGACTGGTTCAGGGTCATGTCACCATTGTGTGGCGTCGTCTCAAGGTCATCTAGCGCCCCGGTAAAGGCAATAGCCTTATTTTGTAAAGGCCGACCGGAGCTACTACCTTATGACTTCATGTAAGAGGGCGTTCTCCACCTCGGTGCCACTAGATCAGCACCAAAGTTGGTGAAGCCGTCGTCCCGCAAGTCCTTCGTCCTGTTTGGTGTTGTACGCTCATTAGAATTGGCGAATTCACCACCCCATTGGGCATGCGTCTTGCTGGCGCAATGAGGACATCTTGCTTTGTGCCGCGAACAAGTCGAGCGGCCCAATGGAGTCCTCATGCGTGTGGCAAGGTGCGCCCTGCATCGCTTTAACGGAGCTGCCCCCAGCGACTAATCGGGGCGCGGAGCCGTGAATCGCCGATTGCACCAATCAAGTTGACGGTACATATGTGCGCCAGCCCGTGTTGTTGCCACTCTGCTCACCGTAAAGAGAGCTGGCTTCACCGACATCTGGATCCTGCGGAGGGGTTCTCGTCGTTGCCTCATCATGGCAAAGTCAAATTGACCCCAGCATGAAGAACCGGAGATGGTAGGTAAAATTAACCCTAGTGTGGAGATGGACTTTGACATCATCGGCATAATAGATACGCCTCGATTTGTCAAAGCACAAACATCCACCTTGGTCCCCGCACAAAGGATACAAAATGAAATAAACCGGTAGAAATAATAACTACCCAGAGAAGATTTGGGCTATCCTATAAGGAGTCTCAAACCAGGTGAGACATCCAAAATAGCACCATTGTTACCACCACATGTATATTGGAGAAGGCACGAGCATCGAAGATGATCCACCATTATTGCGCAAAAGAAAGATGGGAGGAGAACCATGTCCCACCGGGCGTGCCAATTTGTTTCCCGCAGAAAAATCACTCAAGCGAGGGGAGGATCTCTCCGCGCGAATAAAAATAAATGTGCGGGCGTGCCGCTGTACTAAAGTACACAAAAAGAAATAAATAGAGGGAACACGAACTTTATTCATATTTAATGAAAATACAAATATATGTTCCCTAGTACATGTGCGCTCCATGGGTAGCCCGCTGGCGCAATCCGACATAGGCGATGTGGTCTTCATGGTTCCTAGGGCCTCGAAAGCTCCTAGTTAATTACCCCCGTGAGTCGGCTCACGAGTACCTCCGATTAAAGCCGCGTTGGTCGCCGCCGCCGGCTTCGCTTCACTTCCATGCATGTGTGTTGGTGTAGATGTGGATGGCGTCGGCGTGTCCATGGCCTCATCGGTCCATGAGCCGGTAGAACGGGCTAGAGTATTAGCCACGCCGCTTGTGTCGTCGCTTCGCCGGCCGGTGTCGAACGGCGGCGTTGTTGTAGTGGTAGGAGCACTTGCATGTTTGATGTAGCTTGACTGATTTGGACTTCTCGCAACGTCGTCGTGGTACGCCGTGAAACTTGATCACGTGGAGTAGTCGAAGTAGTAGTAGTTGATGAAGACTTGAACTCGTCTACGTCGTCCGCCTCGTCGGCGTTGGCCGGGGTGTAGTGGTGGTAGTAGATGGAGTCGTAGTAGCGTACGACTTGAATGTCTCAGCAGCTTCACCTGAAACACAAGATAAAATTATACATGTTAATTTAGGGCTCAAACAGCTGCCGAGCTCCCAATGATGCGCTCAAGGCACACGTTACGCGCATGCGTATACATGTATATATGCATATGTATACATGCTGCTTGACTGAGATGGTTGTTGTGAGCATGCATATGCAAGCACCACGTATGGAGCTGCATGAATATGTCATCGTGGTGCTCCAGCACCTCATCATTGATCTCCTGGCGCCAGGTGAATAATGACACGATACCAGCGGCGACCTCGCCGGTGTTGATGTGGAGCTGCCATCGACGGCGGCGTCGTCCTTGTGGAGCCAATGTCGACAGCATCCAGGATCCTTCTTCAACACAGAGGCCGCGTCGAGGTAGATGGAGCCGCTGTCGATGGTGACCGGGCTCACCCCTTGCAGTGCGGCGATGTCGTCGGTGTATACGAAACTGCTGGCTGGCAGCCCGGTGTAAAGTCGGCTTCCAGGACAGCGACGTGGTACGGATGAAGTTGAACGCAGCGCACGGGCATATATGTGACGGCTGCCTTCTCATCTCCTCTGCGTACGCCGTCTTGATGATGGCTTGGCTAGCGGCCTGCTCATGCATAAGTCGCAGGCACCCTGCCCTCCTCTTCACGTGAGGATGGCCTGGCCATGGATGGATCCTGGCCGGCAGCTTCATGGTGATCACGGACCGTTCCTGCATCCAGAAGGAAGGAACCAAGACAAATAGAATCAAGATATATATGTATCCTCACCATGGGAAATGCGCATGCCATGCATATGGCCATCACGTCCGGCAGGACCCTGCACATGCAGAAGCGATGCAGATAGCCGCCAACTCGACGGCGTGCCTTCGGCGTCGCTCCCTCTCGAACGCGATGGCCTTCTTGTCGATGGATATCGGCCGACGGCGACTTGGCGGCTGGGCGTCACGGGGCATGCGTACAACAGCGCTCCCTTCTGGCTGCCGATCGTCCTCTTCACGCTGCGCTCATCGGCACAACACCAGGCCGGTGGTGTGCAGCCAATCTGTTATTGGTCCCGGTGGCGGCGCGATGTAATCAGCCAGCCATCCTGTGCCTGTGGATGAATGGCGCACCGGTGGGGCTGCCTTTCAATCTCCACGATCCAATCGGCCGGCCGGCGACCTCAATGGCCTGCTCATGGATGATGTGCCCGGCGGCTGCGCACGCGCAGCTGCGCTATGCTGCCCTTGATGGATGTAGATCGGGCTGGACAAAGCCAGCGCCGGAGCGGTTGATCGTGCCCACGCGCTCCTTGTTAGGCAGCCTGACGGCGGCGCCTGGATGCAAGTGTCTTCCCTCCTTCGTGAAGTCCTGGTAGTCATTTATATAGGCAAGGGTTAGGGTATAGGGAGCCTGATGGCAACACGCATGCGCCGCCAGGAGTTTGTTGTGGCTTGCCGAGATATCAGGAGCCTCGTGCATATCCTTTCCTTCGTATACAAGATTAACTTGTACGCACTTATCCCAACTAGATATTTATCCTAGAAGCTGAGATATTTGACAGCCGCGACGTACGTGTACACGGTGCTTGTGTTCCACATGACATCGAGATCAATCAGCACCTCTCCCATGCAACCCATGACATGCGGGCCCAACAAGATGGAGTTCCATTGCATATATATTGTGAAGCAAGCCTAATATACGTACGTATATCTAGTCCAAAGGCTTACCTGGCGATCATCATATGGATCTGCCGACCGTATATACACGAGCTGGTATACAATGATCTGGCAAAATACGCATGGACCAGCGTATATATGATCTCTACAGCCAGCTCTATAAGTGTGCAGGTGCACGTATTGACTACACCTGTTATCTCGTTAGCCTCTGTGCACGCCGAGGTGCATACATGAATGCATGCACAGCTCTGCAACAAATTAGCTTCGCTTCTCACAGATTTCATGAGGGAACGTGCAAACTCTTTATCTTTTCTGTACTAGCTTCTCCTTAGTACATAATTAGAGAAATTTGTTACAAAATCTCGTCAAACATGTCTGTCTTTTTTTTTTCAATTTTTTCACGTGACCAGGTTTCAAGAATTGGTTTATTTTTCGTCTAAGTTTGTTTTTCTTCATGTTTTTCTTGTTTTCTTTTTCAAACGCAAATAGTTAGGCGCCTATTTTTTTTTTTTTTTTTTTGCTGGATTGTCCGTCGGTTTACCATAGTTTCATGTTTTTAAAGTCTTCTTGTTTTGCGATTAATATTACATTATTACTTATTCAATTCTGTTCCCAAGAATTAGTGAAACTATAAAGTTCCTATAATCGCTGCAACTGATCTATGATAATTAAAATAGACTTTCCTTTTTTGCTTGACACAAATCTGCTACGGAATGGGTAAAAACTTATAATAAGCACAACTTTTAAGCAAGATCAAGTACTCATAACAAATTACTGTACACTTTTCTAAAAACAAATTACTGTAAACTTTCTAAAGTGACGGCGCTAGTCATGAGCAGCACCATCGTCAGATGCTGATCACAGCTTTCTAAAGTCACCTTGCTGATCACTACTTTCTAAAATGAGACTACTTCTAGGCAGAATTAAAAAAATTTGTCTGAATCTTGTGAGCCTGAGTTCTCCGATGGAAAGGTAGGTAATGCAGCAGCGCAACCTTCATATCTTGCAACAAAAGTATTACTGATATAAACTGTGTATCTTCCATAATGAACCCTATTAGTTTAGAGGTAGGCCACAGGGAGACCTACAATTGTGGTATTGAACTGAAAGCATCGATCCAACATAAGAAAGGTTCTTGCCTGCATAAAAAAAACTATAAATTTGGCAATAGAAGTATAAGCAATGAAACGACAGCCCAGAATAAAATAGCATGATTCTCTACTGCACATGTTGGCTTATCTAGCGCAGCCTGGGAGCTCCAGCTATGCGCATTGGGTGTCCATGAGATACCCGCAAAGGGCCGCAAACCATATTTAATAAAGGTAGGAAGGGATACGCCTAATTAATCACTCCCTTGGTATGCTAAATTATGTCCAAAACAAACTGATTTGTAAAAGGGAGTAGAGAACCATTAAAATAAAGGAGATAAGTCCTACAAGATATTCACTAGGTAATTAAGACAAATAGTGCAAACTCAATTCAAATGGGAAATTGTTAACTAGGTAGAAATGAAATAACTCAATTTTCATAAGGATAAAGAGCCCTGCTATGGAAAGTGGAGCTGTTTTCAGAGGTAGAATACAGTGCTTTCTTTCTTTCTTTCGAGTGCACTATATGACTTTGTTTCATTAGTAATGCAGCTAGTTTAGTTGCTCAATTCAAAAGAGAAATTGTTGCCTAGGTAGAAATCAAAATAGAGAGCACAAACAAATGAACAGAATAACAGATTACTGTTGCAACTTGCAAAGATGTGAGAACGCAGTAAATGAATGGAACCTTTTTTCCCGTCATCAAGTACCAAATTCTGCTACATCCTGATGCCCTGCAACAAGAAATGTGTAAGGAATCTCATGAATTCATTGTACAAAGAAGAAGAAATTTCATGAACCCCGCTTGTCGCCTTTGATGGTGCCACACCACCAACCAGGGAAGCGAATATTGGAACCTTGAGTATTAAAATGCAGTATGTCCATCTTTTGTAGGGTTATAATTACTCGATATTGACATCTCCAAATTGAGCAAGACATTATACTAGTTTTAGGACTTCCATTCTTTTTCTATAATTATTTGAGATGAATTAGGCCTGCAATAGCTGCATATCACAATGCTCAGTGTTCATTAAAGTTAATTTCATAAGCACTAGGCAGTTCAACATGGCTTGTATTGTTAAACAGAGAACTGAGATGCATCACTAATCACCTCATTTGGATCCTACCTAAGTGCTAGGCTGTGAGGATACATGCCGGTAATTGGTTTATGAAAAAGCCCTGTTCGCTAGGCGCCGCCAGGCGGGATTCCCCGCGAGTAGGCGCTAGGCGAAGGGGCCACCGTGGAGCCTAGGGGGTAGTCGGGGTCCTAGGCACCGCCGGGAGGAAGCCGGGCCGCGGCGCAGCCAGGAGGCGGCAGCGACGAGCGGAGACGGGGGAAGAAGGCGAGCTGTGAGCGCATCCGGCGAGGCGCCGACCTGCGCAGTGCGTGCCGCGGCCCGGGCGTGTGCGGAGGTCGCCCGCTCCTATGGCCTCGCCTCGTCGTGGGAGCAGCCGCCGCCATCGAGCGCCCGCGTTGACGAATGACGCACGGAGAAACTTGGGAGGGGCAGAGATCGTGGGGTGGTGGGAGGAGGGTGGCTGGATGGATAAGGTGGAAAGGGTGAGAATAAGTGGGCTGGGCTTTTTTTTATGGGCCTTTTCCCCCCTTAGGTCCACAGATCCTTTATTTTTCTTTTATTTAAGGTAATTTTAGGTAATACATAGGTATATGTACAAAAATCAAAACGCCTAGAAAAACGCCTAGCGGCGCCTAGGCACGAGTACTCCCGACTAGGCTCTAGGCAGTGGGTCGCCGAGGAAAATCCGCCTAGCGCCTAGCGAAACAGGGTGAAAAAGTGGCAAAGAAAAGGAAAAGAAGATTAGAGAACTGGACAAGTGAACAGGTCTCACAAATGTTGACTGAAAATAAAAAAAACGAGTAAGATGCATAAGTGACAGGTAAGAAAAATATCAGACAAAAAGGTCCCTTGCAGTACTCTGCATTTCATGCAACAAGTAAAAAGATAGAAAATTACCCAGAATAACTGATCATAGATTGATTTTAATGGCAGATGAGATCATGCAATGTTGCTGCAGCACTGCTGTGCTGGTTTGCACGAGAACAATGTAAGGAACAAAATTAAATACAAAAGTTGCTATGTGCATATATACTTTAAAAAACACATGACCTGAAAATACCTCAACTTGCACCTTCGTGCAAATAGATTCCAGATTCATGAGCAAAAAGATCAGAATCAGACAATCCTCTTTAGGGTCTTGGATCTACACACGATCGGGAAAGTCACATGCAAATCAATCATTAATCCCCATTCCCAATAGTAAAAGGGACCAAAATGGGGCATCCAATGTTCAGAATCTGGGTTGATCGAAGAATACAAACAAGCTTCCAATGCCAGTTTTTGCAAATATCATTTTTATTATAAACACTGGTACTTTTAGCTTCCGAACCTTTTTATTTGAAAAAAAAAATGAAATGTACCAATTTTAGTCATGTGAGTTAAAACAAACAAATACAAGATCCAAGCCGGATAAAGAACTAAAACTCCTTGGCAAATTCAGTAGTACTGGGCTCGTACAACTCAATTCTCCAGTAAGAGAAAATTGGACCAAACACCACCATAGGCCAACCATGCCAAAGAGGCAATCATGCTTCCCGAACAAAAAACAAAAACATCAATGCTTTGCCTAAGAAGCGGTCTCGTTGCTGAGCTTCAAACGATTTCAAGATAGCTAAAATAAAAAAAAAAATTCCATTTAAATAACATTGCTGCAACTCGTCAAGCAGGAACACAGCAGTAGATCCATGGTCTACAATCTAGAAAGCTAAGCTTGGGAATGAACATCCATCGCAAAATCAAAGTAGTAGGATGGGTTTCTCTATTATACCTGGATTGGACACTTTACTACTGTATTCTCCTGCTTATGCTAGTAAAGATGCAAATAGATTGCTAGCTTAAAATGGAATAGTTACACTTGATCAAACTTTACGGTGTGACTGAACTCTGAAGTGCCACTCAAAAGCAACATGAAATGCTTTGCCACCCATCGGTTAAACAAAATATCATGCTGAAAAGGAAATGGTAAGCAGAGGAAGTTTACCATTAGGAAACTCCTAGCCTCCAGGTCCTAACAAGAAAGTTAAAAAAATCAGATGAAGAATAATATATAATATTTATTGCAATATAGCTTTGTGTCTGGCATTACATCTAGACAAACATTAATTATTTATAAGCTGAGAGTTTACGTGAAAGCAAATTGTCATATAAAGTTCTCATGATATGACATTGTAATATTGCATTGTGTACCTAATTAGGTCTTAGCAACAAACATTTTAGCTCTTCTGAGATTAAAAAAATAGATATATTCCTTAAGCTAAAGATTCAGTTCAATTGCAGGGAAAATTAATTTATGTTTGTTCACCAGAAACTTGATCTAGCAAGCACAAGAGGCAATGCCATTCAACTATTGCTCATAATGACACACCACTGATTAAGTAATTTTTCAAAAGTGAAAATATGGGTTCTACAAGAAATAATTAATACTAATAGAAATCAAATGCACGATAGTTTCTTAGGTGAGTGTCTCCTTACGCGTAATATATGTATGTGCATGCTAGAGGTCTGGAGGGTACTGAGATGCATCTGCACACACTAGAATGGCTAAAGGTCTAGAGATTCAGAAAGGCTACAAAAGTACAGCTGTGATTACATTAATGAAACTGAATCCAAGTTTTGCAAAAAAAAAAAAAAAAAAACAAAGGAAAGAACTGAATCCAGTATCCATTTTTCACAGATCACAACTAAAGGCCTTGCTATTGACAAAAAAAAGGGCCACGCACATGGGGACTGACCTGCAGAATATTCACAGCATCGGCGAGGTAGTAGAAGGGATTACTGCCATGCTTGTCCACCTCGGCAAGGCATATGTATTAGAATACAATTGGCATGTGATCTATAAGAAGACAAAAAAACGAATTGTTACGTGCAAGGGAGGGGCGGATGCTGCCCCCAACCAGATATACGTGCAGTAGGGGATAAAAAAAAAAATCCATGGATCGCAAATTCATAACCTTCAAGCTTGTAGTATATGAAACAGACAGCACAACATCATGCCACAACTCCCTTGGAAGGTCCAACTAGTAAAACAATTTGTGGTTTCAGAAATAAATATGGTTCATCTCTGGGGACAATTATTGTTGGAAAAAAAAGATATTTGAAATCATGTTTCGTTGAAGGACTAAGCAATGTCAACAAAATTTGTGAGAAGAGAAAGCTAAGATCAAACAAGAACATCCATGACCACATAAAGTAAAATTTTTCAGGTGGCCAAATTTTTAGCAACAATCTTTTTAGCACTACCCTTGCAAGAAAAAAAAATATTTCTGAATATTTTTGCAGTAGGTTCAATATATAAATGAAGGCCATTTATATGCAATAATCCTAATTGAAATGCATATATATTCTACAGGAACAATCATCTAAAGCCAGATGAACGTTTCAATGAACTTTGGTTTAATTCTAGAAACATATAGTATTCTGATTAACGCTACTGGTTGGGAATTATAGCACCATATCCTTCCCCACGAGTATCTGAAACCTGCATTAAACCAGCATTGGCAGCCTGAGGCAAACTCGTCTTGCTGCAATTGAACCACAATTGTTTATGCAGATTAATCAACGTTTCACCTGATGCAGATTAATCAAAGTTTCCTCAGCAATCAGTTCACACCAAGCCGTGATGCCACATCTCCTGCAGCCCCCACAATCAGAATAAGAATATAATTTTTAATACAAACTAAAACGTTCAAGAGGCTAATACAGAACAAAATCGAGAAACAAATATTAGCCAGCTGCGTACTCTGTTCCATCAGATGCTGGACAAATCGATCATGGTGGAGCGATCTCATGGTGGATCCAGCATCGGGTCTCCTAGGAGTGTTGTGCGGACCTGCTAGGGGGCCACGCCCCCGCGCTGCGACGCCGGAGAAGAGAGGCCGCGGCGCGGATGCAAGCACGGTTGTCGCTGATGTCGAGGTGCTGCTGCTCGTAGAGCCTCTTCTCCGGCGCCTCCGCGTTGGCCCACGCGAGGCCGGGTGCGCGCTTGCAGCCGCCGCCGGCAGGTGAGTCCGCCCGCCCAACCCTTGGCGCACCGGATCCACGGCCCGCGGCCGCCTAGACCCCCGTCGGCGAGGCCTTACAACGAGCCACGCCGCCTTTCTTGGATGCGGTGGTGGCGGGCTTTTCGGCCGTGGGTAACGCCGCGACGCGGGCCGTGGATCCCTGCCGGGGCCGACCGGGAGGGGGAGGCGTCATCAAGGGGGGTGGGAGACCGCCACCGGGATGGAGTGGAGGGCGCCGCCGCCGACGGAGCAGGCACTACCGCCGATGCATCCGCGGGATCTCGCCACAAGATAATCGGGGAGGGCCGCCGAGAACGCCCGCACAACATTGGTCGACGCCCGCGGGCGGTCCGGGACAGCGCCGAGAACGGTCGAACGGGAGGAGGGGAAAGAGCGACGCTGGGTGAGGAAATCGAAACCGCAGAGCAATCGTGGGTGCGTGGGGAGCTTAGGAGCAAAGATACCGAAAGCTGGTGGGAACCGCCGGGGAGAGGGGGAGTGAGAAACAGGGGAGCGTTCGTGTCTTGCCCGTGGGTTCGTCGGGCTCGTGTGATTTAGACTCGGGTAGTGAATATTAAACGCTACCCGCGTAATATATGTAATACCTATATATATGGGGCAGCGCCTAGGGCTTCCAATTGTTATTGAGCGCACCAGCCAGTTTGGGCGGACCGGCGCACCCACCAGCGAGTCTGACACGCGCACGTGGGGATCATTTTTTTCAAATTTCAAATCTCAGCTCAGAATGCATACAAACGTTTTTTGTTGCGACGATGCATAAAAATCAATGGATGAGATAATCAAAACCAGTTCTGCGATGCATAAAAATCTCTCCGCGAGCTGGCTGTTCCACCTGACAAAGGCTGACGCAGGCTGACACATGCTGACACATGCTGACATGCACGCATCCACTCAAATTCCCTCCGTTTTTCACGATAATTCCTCAACGAAGCATCCGATTCAAAAACGGTTTTCACCATTGAATTCCTGATATTTTTGTGCACGATTCAAGCACCATTGTGAATATTTTTTCTAAAAATTTTGAAATTCAAAATTTTGTGCACGAGCATAAATAGTTTACGTTACCGGTCTGTGCATACAAACTTCTGTGCCAGTGCATAGTAAAATGATAGGTGCTAATTGGATGCATATGTTCACTTGTCCGAGTGCATATAAATTTTTGACATCAACATTGTATATAAATTAGCGGGGTTGCGATGCATATAATCACTCGTCCCGGATGCATATAACACATGGAGACATATCAGTTTCTCCGGAATTTGAATGTTGGATCATGTCTCATTATGTGCAAGTGCATAGTAACATGATATATGCTCTCATCTTCTCCAAAATTTGAATCATGGCACATAAGGGCTGGTTGGATGCATATGTTCACTCGTCCAGGTGCATATAACTGTTTTGACATCGACATTGCATAGAAATTAGCGGTTGAGATGCATATATTCACTCGTCCGGATGCATATAATCTTTTTCGAAATTTGAATTTTGAATCATGGCATCGACATTGCATAGAAATTAGCGGTTGGGATGCATATATTCAATAATCCGGATGCATATAGAACATGGAAACATATCTTCTCTAGAATTTGAATTTTAAATCACGACTCGTTATTGCACAATTGGATGCATAGAGCATTGGTCAAAGATACATATAGAAGTTTATGCTACTCGTCTGTGCATAGAAATTAGGTGCTCTTGTCTTCTCGAAAATTTAAAATTTCAAATTTGAATCATATGCCACATAAGGGGGATTGGATGCATATATTCATTCATCCAGGTGCATATAAATATTTTGGCATCGACGTTTCATGGACATTAGTGGTTGAGATGCATATATTCACTAGCCCGGATGCATATAAAAAATGGAGACACCATCTTCTTCAGGATTTGAATTTTGAATCATGACTCTTGATTGCAAAATTGGATGCATATAGGCCTGAAATCACGACTCATTATTGAACAATTGGCCGCATATAGCACTGGTCAAGAGATGCATATAAAAGTTTATAGCACTAGTCACAAATCAGCAACTCAGAGTAAATGTGTATCGAGGCATGCATAGAAACATGTGTAAACTTCTATACACAAGCATAAAAACACAAAAAAAAATCAACAAAACAGCCATCGACAACAATCATGCATAGAAACGTTTGCCACTATGGTACATGGGGCCGACTCCACAGCTGCCCTAATCCCAGTAGGGAGTCCCTACATCCGTCGTCGTCATGCGCATGGTCGTCGTCGAAACCACGCCGTCGAGTACCGCACCGCTCCGCCGGTTGGGGACGCCATGCCTGGGGTCGGGCCGCTGCTCCACAGCACACCTACAGCAAGCATAAAAACCATTATTGACCAATGACAAGCATAAAATCCCGAAGGCGTGTGCATATAAATTAAAATCGTCAGCATAGGAACAATTCTAATGCTATGAAATTTGAATGTTTGGTGCATACCCTCACATGCATGCCTGCATAGAAAGCTCTAACACTAGCACAGATATTTAATGCCTCAGCTTAGTCATGCATAAATCTCAATTCTTGTGAGCATAGAATCTGATGTTTTTCTTTTGTTGAAACGCATGACATGAGTGAGCACAGGGAGCTGCTTATCTTGCCGGAGCTGAGGGAGCACAAGGAGCTGTTTATCTCGCTGGAGCTGCTCGCTGGCTCCACTTGACGCACGTGCCTGTCTTGTCCCCTGCACTCGATCGAGGACCTGCAGATCGGGATGGAGCACATCATTTACAGAGCTTCACACATGCAACTACTAAAAAAATTGTGTTTAAGCATTTCAACAGACACCTGCTATGCACAAATACAAAACAAAATACCGGGTGTTCCATCAACGATTAAAGCAAATCAGCGATTCAACCAAAATACTTGAATGACTAGGATTGATTTTTAGCATACAAATCTTGTGCAAACAACGGAGAAACAAAATAAAAAAATTCCCCAAATCTGAGGAACCAAGGAGCAGGGATTATGCGTGTCTTATCTGAGACCGAGCTGCTGCCCTGCTCTGGTCACCCACGCGAGCGAGGAGGAGCAGCCAGAGTCGTTGTCGCTGCTCTTCTGTGCGCCGTCGGCCAAGGAGCTAGAGGACGAGAGCGCATGGATCCACATCCCTGTGGGCTGCCAGCCCACGGCCTGTGCTCCTGCGCCGACGAACGCACCCGTGTGCCCCGCTCGCGCACCTGTGCTCCTGCGCTGCAGGCCTGACGCGGCTGAGAGCGCGCGTGACGCAGTCGCCGCTGCCGCCCTCCTCTTCGCCTCCATCCATCTCGCCGTGGTGGCCAGGTGGTGCCGGGGATGGGGCTGGGGATCGGCACGGGAGGGCAGCCGCAGTTGGGTGGGACGCCGGGGAGGGCCAGTGCATGCCGCCGCCGGGTGCGGTGCGTGGGAGCCGATCCGTTTTTTTTTTTTGGAATTGGTGGCGGCTAGGATGGATGGGGTGGGGGATTAGGGTTTCCTGCACATATATATATAGCTGGGCTTATGGGCCGATTGCTGGGCTGGTGGGCCGGTGGCTGGGCTGGTTGGGAGCTGGTTTGGTGCAGCCAGGTAGGTGCTGGTTTGGTCAGGGCTTTCCCTAACTATTGGAAGCCCAAGGCTCCATATAACATACCTATATATATATATATCGCGCTTGTTAGTACCCGGGGTATATTAATCACTACCCGAGCCCCCGCGTGAGACTGGCCCCGACCCGCGGCTGTTGGAGCGTCCGCATCCGAGCGAGACCGGTCCTGCGCGCGCGCCGCATGCGCTCCGCACGTGGCAGCAAACAACGAGCGGGATTCCTCCCACGGGTCTGACACCGTACGGTTTTTTTTCTATTTTTATTTCCAGGCCATCGGCGTTTGTTATTGCTAGTTATTCCTTTTCTATTTCTATCTTTTCATTGTTTTTCTCCGTCTCATTTTTCATTTGTTCCGTCTTGTTTTTTTCTCATATTTTTACACGTTCTGAACTTTTCTGTTCTTTTGACGATCGAATTTTTACAATTAATCTGTTTCGAATTTTTACGCAAAACAGGTTTTTTTGTTGTCGTGTAGAAAAACAAGTTTTGCAAATATCTGAAGTCTTTTTTGCGATCAAGATTATTTTTTTCTCTTCCCTTGTGTTTTTTTTCATATAGACGACAATACATATTACAAGCAATAAATATAACCAGTGACATTTGGGATTAAAAAGCAGATAGCATTAGTTTGGGGAAAATACATGTACTGATAATGTCATAATAGATCATAGAACGCATGACTCCAAGCATGCTCTGTTGCACAGTGGTTGCTGTTTCATTTCTAATTAGTTCTTCTAGCACTTGTTGATGTGATTAATACCAAGATTTTGGAATGGTGCCGACTCCAAATGGTGCATTTGCCCCAGGTTGACTGTAGCTGTATTAGATCATGATCAAAAAACAGTTGAAAGAACTTGTCAGCCTCATTATCTTGATGGAAAGTAAAGTATTGCAGGAGCTCAATCATAATAATTATTCAGTTTTTAGTGATCTTGAAAAGAAAAGGTATTATAACTAAAATAAATCTTGAAAAGAAAAGGTATATGACTAGTTCACTACTCAAATCAAGGATGGCTTGGGATACATTTCTAATAAAAGTTGGCTAGTTCACTACTCTTTGAGCTTTCGGAAAGACGGATATTAAGCACAAGTTCATCACATGATGCAAAGATTCAGTGGATTCGGTTTCCTGCAACTCTACAAGCACCTCACGTTGCACAACAAACTCTACATCATATATCCATTTTGATGGCAGATGAGATCATGTAATTTTGCTGGAGCAGTGTTGTAAAGCTGGTTTGCACGAGAACAAAGCAATGATGAACCATATACCGCTCTAGAACCAAGTTAATAAAAACGGAATTTGACTACCAGTCCAAACTCCATTTTACAAATTCAATGCCTGCCTAATCAACCAAAGTACGTAGGAAAATACTGTCTCGCAAAAATCACTAAACTAACTCAGCTTCACAATGGATATAAATGAGAAAAGCAGTACATTCAGAATATAAGAATTAAGTATGCAGCAAAGCTTCCATTAAATTGGCCTGAAATACTTCTTAGCTCATAATTACGAGTACAAGTCCTAATATCCAGTAGCTGAATGGCGATATTGAGGAAGCACAAAACAGCAGGATTAACAACAGTAATTAATGAGCATTTATGTTATTAGGGGCACCAGCCTAACTAATGAGCTCATGGCCAACGGCCGACCAGTTGCCCAACAAAATTATAGAACATGTCGAACAGACAAATGAAATGACAATACCCAATCAAGCTAAGCATGGTGGCAATCACAATGGGCAACAGTGCCACTTCCATCTCTCTCTCTCTCTCTCTCTCTCTCTCTCTCCCTGTCCAAACGTTTGTTAATGATCGATGCTAATCAATAATTGTTAGTTAGTGGTTGCATTTTCAATTCTATTTTAATTTTAGTTTTTATATTTTAAATGCTATGATCCAGGGCCAACCTAGAATATGATCCTCATTGCTGATCTCATAAGCCAACCTTTTGCCAACATACGGTCCTATTTTTCAATATGGCCTATATCAAATTCAGCCATATTGTTGCAGAATATATGTCAAACCAAATAAAGGAACACGTGGCTGGAGCATGACAACAAAGAAAGAATCCTGGAGCAAACCTCTAAGCTGCTCGCCTCTTGTGGACTAATTAACCTGGAGAACCTTCAAATTAATTGTGCATGTTCATGGTTTGCATGTCGAGTATGCATGCACTCCTGGCCTCCTGCATTGGTCCAATGGTCCAAACAATGGCAAGCTGCATGAATGTGAAATGTTTACCTCAGAAAAAACAGAACAAATCTACCCTCTCCATGTATGAAATGAAACTTCAGAAAGAAATCATGCGAGGCAATACAGGAGGATTACGGCTAAGGGGGCAGATCTGTCCCGCAGCATGCACATAATCATACAACATTACAATGAATTGCATGTCTATTGCCTCCCTCTGGATCCTGCAAAAGCCACACAAATTTCGAGTCAGATTGAGAAAATCACAACTTATCTCCACAGATTTAGACAAGATTTAAGAAAAAAAATTATGTGGATATGTACCTGTGAAGGGGCTGACCACGCCACGGCATCCCTCTTGCCCGCACAACCAGCTGGCCGCCAATCACCAGGAAATCTTGGCCTTGGAAGGGGTAGTTGAGGATGGCGGCCGACGCATGGGACGTTGAGGAGCAGCACCGACTGAGCTTAGAGAGACGGGATGTACGAGGTGCGCAGACGAGGAGAGAACCGCCGCTGCCCCGGGCGAGGCCGCCGAGCCGCCCGTACCCTAGCTGACTGGTATGGATTGGGGATGGGCGCCGGCGGGGGTTGGGTTGAGAAGCGGTTCCGACGGCGGTGAGGAGAGCTCGTGCGTCGGGAGCAACGAGCTTGGGTGCAACTGACGTCACTTCCGGTCCTGGCTACCATTATAATAACAGAGCCTAATGTCAACAAAGCAGAAACGACATTGAACATATATAGCAGATTAGTTGCACAACTGAAATTGATATGCCTACAAATGAAATGTTCAAGTGAAGTCACTGTATGCTAACATACTATTTTGCATAATTAGCTATTTAAGCCCTACTGACTGTAAGAGAAGTATCACATTGCATTAAATTAATTCTGTAAATCTTTGATAAATGTTTGCTCTATTTTTGGAGCATAAATGTTTGCTAGAGAATTTCGACAGTGAGCAATGAGGATGTAATCTAATGTTATTTTATCAATACCGAAAGATGAACTAGCTGCACAGCATGGTTACCCAAATTAGAATGCATGAGTTACCTGAATTAGGAGCTATAGGAAGAGAAATAAGGTGGAGCAGACATCCATCTCAGTCGTCTATCATAAAGGATACGTAGAACTGAACTTGTAAAACAAGAACAAAGCTATCTTCTTTCAGCTCTAAATTAGCCATTAAATGAATGTTTTGGGCTACATATAACTTCTAACTAGCAAACATTTATATCGATGGCGTGGCATGACAGTGCTTACAATTATTTTTACAAGATCATCCAAAAATTATTAAGCCAAATGCCATAGGGCACATGAACCATGGAAGATGTGGATTCAACCATGAGGCAATGCACAAAAGTGATGTGCTAACATCAAGATAACAATTAACAAGCGAGGTTACACAAATGGCCTTGCTATGTTTTTTACTCCATAAGCTCTGTTTTTCCTGCATACTTGCCTCAGATTAGCTACTACTACAAGTGCACTACCCCATGTACAGGTGATGGGCAAATAAGAACTGAACTATTTATTCATGTGATACATAAACATGCATACAAGGAGCAAAAGATGGAATGCATCTATGATCTCTAATACTCACATCAACATAGGTACCAGAGAAGAAGATACACATGATCTGCTATGCCCTATTGTGCCATCTTCGAGAGCTTAAGGCTCAGTTTAGACAAGTGAGAAGCAAATGACTCATTTTGGACTAAAAATTGCACCTATGCTATCTGAAACATGTTTTTTTGCACCTGTATTATCTATGCTCTTGTATTGTAACAAATATCACTAATACCAAATAGTAGACAAAAGACTCTTAATTAATTGAGAATTTTCTAGCCAGCATGGGCAATGTCACAAACATGGAGGGCAACAGAGTATAAACTAAATCAATAAAAAAATTGTGGCCATTGATGAACCTATGCGTAGACACTAGACAGAGAGCAGTGTCATCATGAGATGGCACACAAGAACTAGGCGCCCAAGGAGAAACAACACTCATAATTTACTAGCATCCACAGAGTCCACACCACCCATCAGCATCTCATGATTTTCGTTCCAAGGCCACTGTGAGCCAACAATGCAAGAGCAAATCAGCTTGTGCATCTTCACATATTTGATGAGTAATTAGAAAGAAGAAAAAGGAACTTCCTCAATGCACTGAACTGCATAGATGAATTGTCCACACTCAATCTTTAGACAGAATGCCCAACGGATTTTAGTGTGATAGGTTAAAGAGACAGTGCAAATACAGAATTACCTGACACAAACCCATAAAATGCAGTGGACTCTCTGTAGAAAAGCAGAACTCGATCGATGAATCCACCACAAGGCATGCAGTGGACTCTGTAGAAAAGCAGAACTCGATCGATGAATCCACCACAAGGCATGCTTCGATCATTCAATCCATTTACGCTGGCAAATCAATCACGAGTAGGACGGACGAAGTAAGCCCTTCCTCTGAAAAGGATGGAGTCAATAGCTAATTCCAGCAAGTAGTTTGTGATCTGGATTTCTCTTTTCTTTCTTTCTTCTTATAAATAACATGACCTCTTTTTAAAAAATGTGTCAATAGTCATGCTAAAATGCTTGACATTTGGTCAAAAGATTGGAAATGAATAATATTAAAGTGCCAAAATATATAACAGCAGCGTGCTGATCTGATGCAGACAGCAGGGCAGAAACACCCTTGCATGATATGCAGATATGCAATGAATTGCTCTGCCAAAAATCTGCTCACGTTGAACGCCTTTTTTGTCTTTCTGGAATTATACTAACTTGAGATATGTAACAAAAGGCATTGAGCCCAATTGATGAAGATTTGGAATCTAACTAGCACCGAGGCTATATTCTAATTTCAGTTGCCTTCAATCTTTTAAGCATTGTTTCTTTGTCAGGGCAAAGGAAAATAAGTGATTTTCGTTGTAAATTGTACCAAGGTGCACGGCCAACTCGGTGGATGAAATTACCAATGCTTTATGGGCAATTGACATGCGAATGAGATAAAAAGGATACATCAAGAGAAAAACATTCAAGAAAAACATTAGTGCTTAACATAATGGCATACCTGTACCACCCAATCCACATTCTTTATATCCAAATCTCAAGTGGATATACCAGTTTAGAACTGAACTGAAGTAGCTTCATTGAAATCTGAAACTATGGCTTGCTGTACCACATGTTTCATCTGACCATGCATAAATTTCAATGGAATACCTGGACGAAGTTTCTTAAATAATTCAATAACTTGAGGAAAATATCATAGATATTTACATAAAAAGCAGGTCAGATATATTGAATTTGGAGTTAATTATCCAAAAAAATCCTCTCCTTAACAGAAAAATTTCTAAATATAACACCAAGTCTTCAACACTCATTGGCATATACTGAACAGATCCACAAGAAAATACACAAGCAGTAGTAGTCTAGAAGCAATGAAGCACATAGGGAGTAAAGAATTTTATAAAGATCTGTGATGCAAAAAAACACAACTATCTATAATACAGTCAAAGGAACACAGTAATTTGCCAGCTAATCAGAAAACCTGCTGGTGTTCTCAGTTAATTAGCACAGCTGACTAATTGTCAAGATAGCTTCATTTGTGACCATCTTTGGTACTGACAGACTGAGAACACCAGCAGGTTTTCCACTATGTGCACGCATCAAAGGAGCTGGTCTAGCACTGCTGACTAATTGTCAAGCAGCTGTGATCATCTTCTCTACTGAATTTCATCAGAAAAATACCATAGAACATCCACATAGGAAAGCAGGTTCTACGACGTCCATGTGAATTTTCCAAGAACAAAACAATATTCTATATTAGTTTATTAAAAAAGAAGATACAAAGGACACTATATGTTTCCCCGTCATACCTTATCAAAGACATTATCTCATAACCAAAACTATCAAAACCGAGAATGTTCCACAGCAGAAGCGTACAGAACCTTCAAGTTGAGCATGATCTGTAAGGAATGCACAGTCCATCAACAATGCAACCATAAGGGATTCCAAACAGTAAATATACAAGATAAATTTGGGGATAGTACAGGTTATTAACGATTTAATAAGGATCAAATTTTTTTTACTATAGAAAGCATGATCCAACAATAGGAGCACCTCAAAATTATAGCTTTTTTTTCATGAATGTGTACCATTTTACTAGTTCTCCCCAACAAACAGACATGGTAGAGATCTGTTGATATAAAAGTAATAATTATCCAAAAGTAGACAAAGACCTTAAAGAATGATAGAAGCAGCATGTATAATTTAGCATATAAAGCATAAAAATTATTTTCTGGATACCTACTAGTATCTCCAACACGTTGGTCGGATAGCCTGCTAGTCACTCGAGCTGGAAAAGCGTCAGCTTCACATTTGATAGCAACTGTTGATCCTGTCTGTTGCCTAATCAATCCAAACTTGCACGACGAGTTTGCCTATTCAATCCAAAGTTCCAAACTTGCATGAGGAAACGTTGGTCAAAGGGAGGCACCGGCGGCCATGGCTCTGGATCTTGACGGAGAGATGAAAGAGCATAAATTTTTAAAATATGTTGGTTCTCGACTGAGATAGGGAGGATGAAAGGATGCTATACCTTGTCGATCTGCTCACTCGTCATCCAGCTCGAAGCCCGTGCGGCGGAGGGGGGGCTCGCCCAGCCGGGACGGCCGGCCGGCCCGACGGCGCCGGCAAAGGGTCGCGGCCCACCAGCCGCGAGCCTCGCAGACGCAGGCAGCCCACGGGGCTCGTCTCTCGAAGCGTAGCGGGGCGGCGGCACCTGCTACCGCTATTTAATGGTGCCGCGGCGGAGCACGCTACCGGGGTCGGGGAATCGGCGGCCGGGCACGATGGGGGCGCGGGTTGTAGATCCGGATGCGCCGCCGGGCAAGGGAGCGAGGGGAGGCCGCCGCCACCGAGGTGGAAAAAGGGGCGCCGCCGGTCGGAGTCGGAGCGAGTGCGCTGTGGACACGTTTCCACACGGGGTAGCCGCGCCATCACCGCGTGGGGGGATCGCACGCTGCCGTGTGGGCCGGGTGCTCCGCGCCATCGACGGAAACGGGGTGGGGCGGGGGTGGTCCGCTGTTCGACCCCCGCAAAGCAAACGCCGTGTGACAAAGATCGCCGGAGGACGAGGGAGGGGGGGGCGGCTTGGCCGGATCCGATTTGGAGGGGCTCGCGCGCCGCCCGCAGACATGGAGAGGGGTAGGGAGCGGTGCCGACGGAGAGAGGGAAAGAGGAGACCAGGCGGTACGGGGTGTGGAACCGCAAAGAAATCGTGGGTCGGTGAGGGAGATTCGAGCAAAGAGGTCGAGCTCGTGGGTGAATCCCGCGCCGCGCCGCATGAACCCGAGGTGGTAGCGAAGAACCGCGCGTGCACCGCCGGTCGCCGGGTTCGATGATTGGGCTCGGGAGTGATTATTAATCACTACCTGGGTTATATATAGAATACCTATATATATATATATATATATATATATATATATATAGAGGTATGATATGTATTCCCCTGGCGACTGATTAATAATCAGTCACCGAGCCCAAACCATGAGTCCGACTCGACCCCGCACCGCACACCCCAAATCACCGTGCCCGAATCACCCAGACACCACGCGCCAGTCAATTCCCTCCTCCCCGCTCTCACCTCGGCAGTTCTCGAGCCAGGGCGCTCGCCGGCCACCAACCCCACCCCACCCCCTACCCTCGGCGGTTCCCACGAGCTGTAGAAGCTCCCACGATTTCTGCGGTTTCTTTTCCTCGCAGCTCTGTGCGCCCGCAATTCGTTCCAGGCAAGACCACCGCCCAGGCCTCACATCCGCGATTTCAGCATCCCGAGCTCTCCGTCGGCGGCCATGGAACCAACCAGCGATGCCGCCCAGTCCGCGCCCTCAACCTCCGGCGCGGCCAGTGCCGCTGCGAGTCGTCGTCCTCGACGGTTGTTTGTAGGAATCGGCGACGGCACCTCGTATCCATCGTGTGTGGCGTCGCTCCTCCTTCCAAGCTCGGTCGGTGCTGCTACTCAACGTCCCTATTCTCTCCCTCACGCCGGATCTGAGGCCGTGCTCCGCTTCGCTTGCCCTCTTTTGACACCGGCCTTAACAAATTCTTCGACGCTGGCAAGTACGAACCATACGACATCGGCAAGGAGCCACCAGCAGACGAGTCCGCGATGGTCCATCCACCCTGCCAAGTACGAACGGAAACTTGGTTCGATCTGTCTTCATGTTTATTTATTTATTTATTATTATCGCATCTCCATCCGATCCACATATTCAGTTCCTTTACTTCCCCTTTGAATTCCCTTCTCGATTTTTGCTTTTTACTCCTTGTTTGTTTCATTTTCCTGCCGTAAGTGGATGTAGCATCCAGCAGTGCTAATTTTCCCCAAATCCGATGTGCAGCTGTGACACTTAAAGCATGCTTTCATATTTCTAGGTAAATTATCTAGCATAATCATTGCAAATTGGTGTATCTTCTCTCCGTGTGATTGTTTCATTTAGATGCATTTGTGCCATATAGCCTATTCATATTGCAATGATGATTTATGAAACATATATGTCCTTATGGATAATCTGTCCAGCTGTGAGAAATTGGGTGTACAATGAATAAATGGGTCATGTATATTGCTTTGCTTCAGTAAATTCGTTGCTGGTTTCGTGGCAACTCTAATGGTTCTGATCTTTAGAATTAACCTTATTTCATAGTGCCACCATTGATATGCATGCATTTTTCATTAGCATTTTACCTTTTGTTCTCCAGCAATGCTACTGGTTGCCACAACTTCGTTCTTAATCAGATATGTCATTATGCTTCCCTAGATTACTTGTTAATAGACATGCATCCTGATTCGTCCAGTTTTTCAGAAGGGATTTTCTTCTGCTAGTTTACTTCTTCTTAATCATGCTTGGGTTATGTTTGAGCTTCCATCATGCATTCTTATCGTCATGGATATTATATTTTAAAACATTTTTTTTTTTCTCTGTTTTTATTTGCACTCATAGATATGTTGCTGCAGCTAACTCAGATCGTGCTGGATGGTGATTCAGAACAAGATTTCGACAAGTTGAGAATTGCATTGGTTGAAGAGCAGAGATAGCAGGTCCACAAGCAAGCAGGTCAGTCAATTATTTCGAATGCAATTCTGCTCTCTGCGGTGCATGGTAAATCTAATAGGAAATTCTGCTACCCGATTAATCCAATTTTGTTGTTCTCCCTGAGGGGTTGTTCTTTCTATTTTTGGCTGTGTGTGGGGGATGAAAATAGCAGATTAATCCACAGCTGATAATACAACACATATATGAATGCTTTACAGCTTACCTTTTTTTAGTAAACCTGTACAGGTCACAAAGGTGCAACACTCGCAAGCTGACCACCATCTTCACTCTGGTTATGTGGGGATCCTTAATTTCTCGTGCAGGCAAAGAATCGCTATTTGTATTAGTCATTCCCAAGCTTAATTTTCTAAATTGTAGACTTGGAACTAATGTGTTCCTGCTTGACGAGGTGCATCAATTTTGGTTGCATGCTAGGTGCTTGAAAAAAATTCCTTTCAAAATATTTATGATATTTATTTTTGCAGATGCATGCTTGATTTGTGTTTGGTATTTGACTCTTAGTTTGATAGTTTCATCACATTGTGTTTCATATTTCCTGGGATTGATGATCACAATGTTTACAAGCTCTTTATCAACAAGACGTTTCATCCTTTTATCTGCAAATCTTTTAATGCTTAGCTCTATTGCAGTTTAGAAAGTACATCGTGGTCGGTTGCATTTGGAAGATGACATGACACATGTTATTTAAACGAAATAATCTGTAGCAAATAAATTAGCATTACAATCATGTAGATCCACTTGCAAACTTATGATTTCTTAGAATTTTCAGTCATGCAGATCCAATTAGTCTGTTGCTTCCAATTTTGCTCTACTCTAGCTTGACTGACAGCCCTGGGTTCAGAAGTGTCCAGGAACTGCCATTTTTCTCTGTATTGATAGGTGACATCTTTACTTCTAAATCATATTTTTTTTAGATGTTGAATTATGAATGGGCACGGCACAGGGAAGAGTACCCGACCTGTTTTCTGTATTGTATTGCTGATTTCTTCTATTATTTTCTCCATCTTGCATGTATGTGTCTGTCCGAACAAACTTGTTGAATGCTGATTTTATCAAGGTTGCCAAGGATGATCATGCTGGCTCAAGAACTATGGAGAAGTTCCAGTTTTTTTTTTTTTGTCGAATCTAAAAGCCAAAGTAAGTGATAATTGATTGTTAAGACTGCTTTCGACTCAGTAATAAATATATTATGGAAAAGCATGCTGAACAGCGCCTGATTGCAGAGCATATGTACCTTTGGTAACTTTGTTTCACACACACGGCGTCGTGGCTGATGTAATTTGTTGCGTTTGGCTAAACTCATGGTAGGATTGCGTTTAGTATCATTGTGTCAGTCCTCAGCTGTTTAGAAGACAATGAAAAATAAATAATGTTGCATTATTCATCAGCACAAACCACCAGGGAGTTGTGAGAGCATTTTCTAGTACATTCTGTCAGAAATAGCTACATTTTAGTGATTTAGATGTAGTGCATTTTTAATATTTTGGAGTGACCTCACTTGTTTGAGCTGGAAGAATATATGTTGTGCAGTCTTGCTCTTTGGAATATATGTTGTGCAGTCTTGCTCTTTGGATAATATCAAGTGAGATTTTTACCCTTCATAATTAATTGCTTCCATGTCTAAGATTCCCTAAATTTCTAGGAACCTTATGTGATTTTTTGGTTAACCAATATATTGAAATTTTTAGTGAAATAGATATATGTAGCCCAAAACATTCATTTCGAAACTACACCTATTGTTTCCTTTATATGATCTGCAAATCTGTATGCATGGCATACTCTGTTTTTAATCATTAAAGTTCCTCTTTTGACAGGTGAAGCAATTGTTGGTCTGGCCATTAGAGAGGGGCAAGAGAAGATGGATGTATTGATTTTTACCTTTCTGATAATAATGTAATATAATTTGGCGTGAGTTGTTGGAACCCCAATGTTTATGATTCCAATGGAGATTATTTAGCTGCCATAAATTATACTGATGCTGAGACACAAGAGGTAACTAAGATTAATTTATTACATTACAAGTGTTGCTGCTGTGATATACTAACTGTTGGATTAATTAGCAGCTCCTTTTTTTTGCTCATGCCACCCAGTAAAGAGCTGGGTGTGCGTCTAGATGCCTAGGTGACATCTTTGAAACAGGGCTCATAATACTTGGCCTTTTGTGTTTCTAGTTTTTTCAAGTCACTAATGTTCGTTTCAGACTTCCGGTTGATCCATTTAGATTAGTATAATACAATACCTTAATTTGGTAACTATGTTCTTTCACCTGTTTTCTGATCATGTTCTGCTACAGCTACAGTCAACCTGGGGCAAATGCACCATTTGGAGTCTGGCACCATTCCAAAATCGTTGGTACTAATCACATCGACAAGTTATAGAAGAACTAATTAGAAATGTAACAGCGACTCACTGTCCACCGAGCCTGCTTGGAGTCATGCTTGTTATATGATCTATCATGACATTATCAGTACATGTATTTTGCCCCAAATTAACGCTGTCTGCTTTTTAATCACAAATGTCATCACTGGTTATATTCATTGCTTGTAACATGTATTGTTGTTTATACGAGAAAGAAAGGGAGAGGAGAAAAAATAATCTTGATCGCAAAACAAGACTTTGAATATTTGCAAATCCTGTTTGTCTACCAAAAAAAAAAAAAAAACTGATTGCGTCAAAAATCCAAAAAAGACTAGTTGTAAAATCCGTTCGTGTAAAAAAGAACGGAAAAGTTCAGACCACGAAAAACTGAAAAAAAAAAAAACTAGAGGGAACAAATGAAAAACGAGACGGAAAAAAAATGGAACAAAAAAAATACAAACGGAGTACCTAAAAACGCAGATGGCTGGGAAAAATGAAAAAAAAACAGAATGGTCGACGATGCAAAATCTGGTACCGTCAAAGAAATGAAAAAAACCGGTGGATAGAGAGGTGTACGGACGCAAACCGGTGGGAGGAGGGATCACAGGGTGCTGCGTACCGTGGAGGGTCGGGCGTCAGCGGCCTGGCGCGCGGAGGGCTCGGGGACTGATTAATAATTAGTCCCCAGGGGACTAATTAGTGCAGTATATATATATATATATATATATATATATATATATATATATATATATATATATATATATATATATATATATATATATATATATATATATCGTACCAAAGCCTAGTAAATAAAAAGGTGGCCAAAAACCCATAGATTTCGCAAGTCAAATATAAGGGTTTAGTAAGTTTTAACAACAATTCAAATACTAACCAAAACCATGACTTATCAATCTTTAACATGACAAATTTTGAAAGGGAACCAATCACGCTCATACTCCCTCCCTCCAATATCATCTCCCATTCTCTCTCCATCTACAAAGAATGTTAGCCTAGATTTGAAGTAAATAATTAACTTAATTTCGTACTTACACAGCCTCTCCTCTTAAGCATAAAACACAAACTACTTATAGTCTATTTAGATACAAGAGCCAACTGTTAACAAGCTGAAATTAAGCTATTGAACTTCCTTGCTAAAGTTTGATCTTAAACATATTTATAGGCCATTAAGCTAAAATTACTTTTATTGACAAACAATTTATTAAGTAAACATTTTATTCATATCTTTCTACTTATTATAAATTATAAATCATCATTATAATTATAAATATGTTATGGTCCACGTACACGTGTGTGTCGCACGTGCCTGTCCACTAGTAAATAAAAAGGTGGGCAAGAAATTACCATAGATTTCGCAAGTCAAAAAAATAAGGGTTTAGTAAGTTTTAACAACAATTCAAATACTAACCAAAACCATGACTTATCAATCTTTGACATGATAAATTTTGGAAGGGAACCAATCACGCTCATACTCCCTCCCTACAATACCATCTCTCATTTCTCTCCATCTACAAAGGTTGTGTTTAGTTCCAAACTTTGGAGCTCCAAACTTTATCACATCAAATTTTTTGCCTCATGCGTGGAGTATCAAATGTTGGTAAACGAAAAGAACTAATTACTCAGTTTGGATGTACTTTTGCGAGACGAATCTTTTGAGCCTACTTAGTTCATGGTAGGATAACAATTACCACAAACAAACGAAAAGTGCTACAATGCCAAATTTAGTGTTATAGTGCCAAATTTTAGGTAACTAAACACAACCAATTTGAAGTAAATAATAATTAACTTAATTTCGTACTTACACAGTCTCTCCTGTTAAGTATAAAATACAAAGTACTCCCTCCGTCCTATAGAGATCGTCGTTGTAGCATTTGAAATTTGCCCCACAGAGTTGGTCGTTTTAGCTCCACAGGTCTAGCACCCCCTACTCCGTACTAGCACTTGCGACCTTTGTCGGCCACCGGGCCTACAACTCTCTCTCACACTTCGGTAGGAGTAGTACTCTGCTCCCTGTACAGTGCTCCTACGTACTAGTGCTCTGTAGTTTTTTTGTGCATGTTTGAGTAGCTCTCTTTGATACACACGCAGAACGACATACTCAATGGGACATAGAGAGTACTTATTATTTACATTTAGATACAAAAGCTAACTGTCAACAAGCTAAAAATTAGCTTCATTAGCTCTAGCGCATTCTTCGAACACAAAGGCTAAGGTGGACTATTTTTTAGTCAAACTTTCAATCATTGTTAGCCAATTCGAACTAATTTAAATTTATTTTTAGTTTTAACTGTTAACTAGCCCTAATGATCTAAACATGCATTTTATTAGATCACAAGAGAAAGTGCACACACTTTGGTACAGAAGTCTTGAGTGCTTTACGGGGTGTTTGCTTCCCCGCCACAACTGCTCGCCTCAGGTTCGGCATGCCATGGGCAGTTGATAGCTGTTTGGTTCAGCGTCTGTACGTTGGGCGCTACAACATATCCCCGTTATAAAATTCGACTGTCAAAGCTTAGGCACCGCAACACTCGCCATAAAATGTGTGGTCGTGAACCAAACATGTCCTTAATCCAAAATCAGTACAATGTGATGGAGAGAGTCTGCTGAAGTCAAAAACTCAAAAGAGCCACTCCCTCCGTCCGGCAAAGACCGCAATCCTGCGGTTCAAGATTTTGCTTTTTTTTTTTTTGGCTGAAGTTAGGAAAAAGAATGCTAAAGTTAGGATAAGCGGGGCCCATTTGTTAATTTTTTTGCTAAAGTTAGGAAAAAGAATGCTGAAGTTAGGAAAAAGAAGCTCGTTAGTATTAAAAAAAAAAAAAGCATTCTCCGTGTCTCATCCACTCGTTCCGCTTGATTAAAAAAATTCTCAATCCTTGTCCACTCGTTCCTTTCTGCCGCATCGGCTTCTCCGTGTACTACTGCACTGCCCTGTTGTGAAACCATGAGTGTGTGGGTGAATCTCAAAGCAAGGGGGAAAATATCCAGTACCCTAGGGAATAAGAGAAGAGTCTAGAGTATGGTGGACTCTAGTGGGACCCTAGTGAGCATGAGAAGATTCTAGAGTGTAGTGGACATATCTAGGGAGGAAATATCTAGAGGAGATATTTGGGGAGTGCTACCCATAGCCTTTCCCTATAAATAGGGGCTACCCCCATTGTAAATGGCATCCATGTAAGTGACTCAATAATAGAGAGTCTCCATTCCTTCCAACATTCTCTCCGTGCCTTCTTGTGTGCTTGTCTTGCGTGCTCGGCGATTCCCGGTTCTACGGCGGATTCTCAACACGTTATCAGCACGAGTTTCTACGGAGCTGAAAGGTATGAACGATTCTGAGAATCTGCTTTAAGCAATGGATACACAAGAGCACATACTTTCTTGCTCTCTGTTGTTGGATTGTTCTCTCTTGTTAGATCGTTGGCGCATCGGCAACGCCCAAGAACGGCAACGTGGCGGCCGCGCCGCCGCCGCTGTCCACCGTCGGAGATGACCCATGGTGACGCTAGGACGGCTCTGCCTCCGCTTACCAAGATGAATGCAGGTGGCGCTAGGATGGCTCTGCCTCCGCCCACCAAGGTGACGCTAGGATGGCTCTGCCTCCGCTCACGGACGATGATAGGATGGCTCTCGCCTCCGGCTCACTAAGAACACAAGTGGCGCTAGGATGGCTCGCCTCCGCCCACCCAGGTGACGCTAGGACGGCTGCGCCTCCGCTCACCAAGATGAATGCAGGTGGCGCTAGGATGGCTGCCTCTGCCCACCAAGGTGACGCTAGGATGGCTCGCCTCCGCTCACCGGGCGATGCTAGGATGGCTCGCCTCCGCTCGCTAAAACGAATGAAGGTGGCGCTAGGATGGCCCTACCTCCGCCCACCAAGAAATGTACCTGCTGCCCTGAAGGCAAGCAGATCAGCCATCTCCATCCTGAAGACGGGGAGATTAGGCCTCCTCTGCCCCGAAGGCATGAGGATCGGACATATCGCAGCATAAGCGGCGGCGTGGGAGCCTTCAAACCCCCACCGTCCGGCCCTCGGTGTGGCCTCAGCGCAGCTTGAAGTCCGCAATATATCGGTGGTCCGAAGTCCACTATATTTTCTCTGTTTTTACTATTTATGTTACTATTATTTATTTTCTACAATTTATTGCATTCATTTCAGTATCTTTACTTTATTGCAATTTATATTGTTTATTTAAATTGTAATTACTAAGTAATCCTGAAGATTACACCTAAGAATTTTGTATAGTCCTCGAAGACTATGTGTTGGTATGCCTTATAGCATAATTTTACTAGTCAACTAAACATGAAATAAGGGCTTAAAATGAACATTAACATAAGTCTAGGGGTCCAACTGACATATTTCCACGAGTTTTGGTATTTCATGACTTTGCAGGGACTAAACAAATAAAAGCAGATAAGAGCAGTGAAAAGCCCAAGAGTTTGCATCCCATACGATGACAAGACTTGACCGTGAGGCAACTCAATCCGAAAAGTGGACTAAAACATTCTAGAAGACACCAGGAGGAAGGAGAACACACCAGGACACAGAGTCCTGGCGGTCGCCGCCCCTATTCTCGGCGACCGCCGGTGGGTCCCACCTGTCAGCCTCTCCTTTCTATGGCGGTTTACCACCGACATTGAGGTTGTATCTACACCGTTGCTCAAGGTCGATTTGATCCAAGGGTTCCTATTCATCGCCAAGGGCTATATAAGCAGACCATCTGACCCCAGGGCAAAACCCTAATTCATACCTATTCATTATTCATCAAGTCCCATCATCAAGACCCCAAGTCTAGATCCTAAGCCCTAGTTCATCATATTAGAAGCAGTTAGCTACCTAGTTAGATCTAGAGGAAGTCAAGCTTGCCTTGGATTCCTGATAGTCAAGATGTAGCGGAAGCCGAGCTTCTCGTGGCTTCTCTCTTGTATTCAATCTGTAAGTATTTTGTTGGAATACAATTGCTATGACTTTGCTCTATTTAATGATTATATTCTTAGTGATATGTATCCATGCTTGCTATGATTATATGTCTAGTTTAGTAAGTTTGTCTTATATTTTATGCATGGAGTCGTATAGCATCCACTTAGATGATCACTATGTGGGTGGCGAGCAATGTGTAAACGTGGTGTTTATACAACATTTACCTGCGATTGCACCCTACATTCGGTCGTGTGGTAGATCGTGGGAGTGACAGTCCTGTTGAGTCCTTTGGAGTCCACCCCCCGAATGATAGGCCAAGTTGAGCCATAATTACGGTGATGATCCTATTTCGTCCTTGATCGTCATTGGTAATGTTCACCATGTGTAGATATATTACAACCTTGCCATGATAGCTAGATGTAATTGCACTAATTATAGTATTCATTGACATATGATTAGGAGTAACTTAGGAATATTCTTTCTATTCTTTCTATACCATGTTAATAGTTCATATGATACTAGTGGCATACCATGATCTTAGACTTGGGCGGTTATCATTTATTATTTATCATTTATCTTTATTATGAGACTTATCCTGTTATGAGTATTGTTAGATGCATATGGCTACTCGCATTATACAAGCGCAAGTGAATCTCAAATGACTCTTTCAATGCATTTAAATCTTTAGACATACCTATCTCTCTTACTTTCCATAGACTACCCTTCCCCTGTGGTAAAATATAAATACGATACTGGATAGACTCAGGGTGAAGTGCTACAATGGTATTTCTATCTGTGCGCTTGCAGATATCATGATCATCTTTATTCAAGGCATATCAAGAATACCATACACGCATTTCTTAGAGCGTTATTGCTAGGGTGACAGACTAGTATGTAGGTAATGCCTAGAAATGAGTAGTACGCCCCATGTACATATCCTAGTGAGATTAATTCCACTATGGATAATGGTCTTTGTGATTACACCCCACAACTAACACCGCCTAACTCCGCCTTTATTGGATCGTGAGATTAACTCCACATCCAAGCCGACAAGTTCTGATAGATACCATATACATTTCTTTTTCGCCTTCCTATTTTGGATCGTGTTAGAAATGTCAACAAGCATTTCGACGCCGTTGCGGGGAAGGGTGCTAGCCAAAACTTAAACACACATACATAGAATTAAGAGTCACTTGTATCACATAATGCATTGAGAACCCATTATCACATACTCAAACAGGCTTACCCTTGTTTGTCTACTTGATTTTGATCTTATGCGGGGTAAATGTATGAATTGGAACAACGGTCCGGATAATTACGTTGACAATCCCCGAAGACATAATCGAGAAAGGCCAAAGCTAAACTCAGACAAACACCCAAAGCCACGCACATCAAGACCTTCTCGATTTGGGACGTTGATCAAGCTAGGCGAAGCCTATCACCGATTTTGAGGCTATGGTCGACAAGACACTTCGTGAGTTCTCGGCCCTAGCACACGGCCAACATTCTCATCGGGCCAAAGGTAGAGGTTGGAAACAATGGTTTCGAACTCAAACCTGGACTCATCAACATGGTGCAAGCTAGCCAATTCTACGGAAAGGCACATGAAGACGCGAGTGCTCATCTCCAATACTTCCTGGAGATTTGCAGCACTTTCACTATGAAGGACGTACCAAGAGACGCCATCTTGCTACGCCTCTTTCCATTCTCATTCTTGGGGAAGGCAAAGCAGTGGTTCTACGCTACAAAGGAGAAGAACACAACTTGGGCTCTATGCTCCACAGCCTTTCTCGCCAAGTTCTTCCCTATAGGCAAGACGAATGCCTTAAGAGGGAAGATATCCAATTTCCAACAGCAACACGATGAATCGTCCCGAAGCGTGGGAGCGTTTTCAAGAATACATTTCAGAATGTCCACATCATGGGATGGAGAAGTGGCTGCTCATGCAAACTTTCTACCACGGGCTCATTCCTAGTGCTCGTGAGACGATGGATGCTGCAGCGGGGGAGGTGCTTTCTTATCACTTACATTGACCAATGCTACAGAACTTGTGGAGAAGATGGCTTCCAACCAAAGTTGGAATGAAGAGCGTCAACCCCGCAAGAGAGGAATGCACCAACTCAAAGAGGTAGATATGTTGTCTGCCAAGATGGACCTAATCATGAAGAAGCTCGAGGATAGAGATCCTCAACCCAAGGAGGTCATGCAAATTCAAGATTCCCGCATGACATGTGAAGAATATGGTAACATAGGCCACACTGGCAGGAATTGCCCAGAGATTGTGGAGGACATCAACTTCATCAACAACAACAATAACTATCGTCCTCAACAGAATCAAGGTTGGAACCAACAGAGGCCAAACTACCAAGACAACTACCAAGGTAATCATCAAGGTAACAACTTTAATAATAATTATAATCAACCTTCTTTGAGAGACCTAGTTCTTAGCCAAGGTAAAACCATGGAGAATCTATCTAGGAAGATAGCTTCCAATGATAAAGCCCTAGAAACTATCAACACTAGAATGGAAAGCTTTTCTTACGCAATTAAAAATCAACATAGTTTTAATAAGATGATAGAGTCTCAGATTTCTCAGCTGGCAACTTCTGTTTCACTAACCACATCAGGTAAGATTCCGGGCCAGCCGGAAGAACTAGAATCTGCAAATCTTGTCGATATCTTTAATGCAGGTCACTACTATAGAGAGACCTCAGGAAGTAACTGGTTGGATGACTCTATGCCACCCAAGAAGGGAGATCCAGGAAGGCCAGTCATCACCATCCAGATAGGACCGCACACCTTCGACAATGCGCTATGTGACTTCGGCTCAAGCGTCAACATCATGCCTAAGGTAATATATAAGAAGATTCATGGTGAACCACTTTTTGTATACAACCATGTGTTTGCAGCTGGCGAATCAGTCACTATGCTACCTGTTGACACCTGTTATAGCATAATATTACTAGTCAACTAAACATGAAATAAGGGCTTAAAATGAATAATCACATAGACTAGGGACTTTACTGATATAATTCCATGAGCTTTGGTGATTTATATCTTTTCAGGGATTAAACATGATAAAAGCAGATAAAAGCCCAGAGTTTGCATCCCATACGATGAGGAGACCTGACCGTGAAGCAACCCAATCCGAAAAGTGGACTAAAACATTCTAGAAGACACGAGAAGGCATTGGAAGGAAGCCGAAGTCCAGCCAGAGGACTGGGCGGCGACCGCCAGGCCCAATCCTGGCGACCGCCAGGAGTTGGAGTCCTTCTCCACTTCGCTTCGTAGGTCGGTTTGTTACCGCCATTGAGGTTGAATCTACACCGTTGCCAAGGTCGGTTTGATCCAAGGGCTGTCGTGCATCTCCCAGGGCTATATAAGCAGACCACCTGACCCCAGGGTGAAACCCTAATTCATTCAACTCAATACTCAACAGGCTGAGGCCTGACCTCTCCTCTCTAGTTCCAATCTAGACTAGAACACCATGTAGAACTAGAAGCCCTAGAGTGAGTTGAGAGCAAGCGTCAAGAGAGATTAGAGCCATAGTTTCCATGAGAGAGACTAGAGCTAATCTTCAGAGAGCTAAAGCGGGGGGTGAAGGGAAGAGGCTGGCCGAGGAAGCAGCACCGGACCTGTCGGTGACTCCTCTACACTTGTACCTCCGGGATCAAAGGCCTATTGGCGCCTGATCCTGAGACTTCTAAGGCGGGATCAACTTCTTGTTTGAGTAAGTAATTGTTCTTATTGTTCTTATTGTTCACAACTCTTATTTGAGTACTTTAATCTGTGGGAATCTATAGATTAGAGGAGTGGCTTAGGTTTAGGCGTGGTGCTTAGACTGAGGTTGCTTGTGGATGCACCCTACCTTTCGGAGTGTGGTAGTTCGTGGTAGTGACAGTACCATTGATTCCTTTGGATTCCACCTCCCGTTGGATAGGTCAAGTAGGACCATATTCTTTGGAGGCGCACGTTTCTTCCCTACTTTCCTTTGAGTACGTCCCCCTAAGATAATATCAACATAGCTTACAAGGATAAGAACTAGACAATCGTAGAAATCTCCTTACCTCTTTATCCTCTCATTCCTTGATTGATGCTCAGTTATATGAATTAGTTATATGGGTTAGTTATATGCCTCGGTTATCCTCACCGTGAATTCGATATTAAAAACCCTCTCTGGGTGAAGTGCTCACAGGTATCCGTTAAACTATGCGGATTATATAAATTATAAATATTTCGTAGGCTTAACAAATACCAACGAGCATTTTGGCGCCGTTCTTGGGGAGAATGGTTCTTTGAGAAAACATTGAGTATAACTAATATTGTACAATACTTTAGTGTAGTCTTTCTTTTTATATTTTTCTTTTTTTTATATCTTTATGGGATCCTCGGATTCCACACCTATCCTTATGCTACACCCATAAGCACAAGTTCAGGCCACTAGAATCTATAGAACCTATCCTACCCCTTGGCTATGAGCTATGCCTACGGTTGATCTAAATGATCATGAAACAACCCATTATAGGAGAGAATTCTATCTTTCTTCTACACAAGTTCGAGGGTAATTCATTGACACCCTTTTCCTTTAGAAAGAAAGAGCCTATCATGGAACCATCGAGCATAACGGAAGAAGTGAAGAGCTTGGGAGACCATAGTTAATCTCAGAGGCCAGATCCTATCCTTTAAGAAAAGGATAATGTATTTGGGCTCATCCTAGAAAAATTGTTCGCGTGATCATCATGCGGTTTCTGGAGGAACTTTTCTCTTCTTTTCTAAAGCAAGGTTTGTCTTGACAAACTCGGCGAGGTGTGAACTTTTCCTAGAATTTTTTTATAAATACCCAAAGGAAGAAAAGGAATCATCCTCTAGACCAAAGAAGAAGTTTTGATAGCCAGACCATAATCATTCCAATCCCTTGATTTAGCTACCAATCATAAATCATCAATACTCCAAAACCCTTCAAGGGAAGAAGTAATTCTACCCTTGAATCTTTTATGGTGATGACTTTGGGAGACAAACTTCTAGCTTCACAGGAGACCTTTGAGTATCTATAAATCAAAACCTCTTAGAGAAGAGTCTCTTAGAAAGCATCCTTATTCTTACAAAGGACATTGGGAACCCAAGGATGGCATATCTAATGATGCCATAGAAGGAGAGCGAAGCTATTTAGAATCCATTCATGTCTTCTCCCCTTCTATTTCAGACAAGATAACTTATCCAAACCCATTTTCAACCTCATCCTTGACCCCAATGAATCCTCTAGTGTTCTTTTTCATGAGTCTACCTACGATCTTAGAAATCCCAAGTATAGACATCATGGAGGATCTAATGGAGACCAAGAACAGCATTATCATTAGCTGGAGAACATCCATGAGCATAGGAGTTACATCCTAAATATTCTATCCAATCCTTGCCCATGTGAGCAAACTCCTGAATTAATTACCATATCTAATCTTGCCACCTACAAGATCTCAAACCCCCTTGAGATAATTGTTCATTAAGATTTAGAAAGGGTGTTTGTTGATCTCATTGGCTTGAATTTTGAGATTGGTGATATAAGGGAAAACCACTTCACCACCTTGAAACCTATTTGAAGGTTTTCCAAGGACGAGCTTTTTGTCCTAAAACAAGCACACTAGGGAAATAACGTAACTATTTATCTTTTGCTATACACCCCTTGTGTAGTGAGCATAGAGATATAATTGTGAATATTCCTTCGGGTATTTTTGTTACTAACCATTTCAGGTCTAGAACAAAGAGAACGAAGGATGGCAATGTAAAGGTATGTCCAACCAATTATTGAGCAACATTAAATCACTCATATAATTCTTGCCATGTTGCTACCTTATCTTGGTTGTCTCTACCTTTAAGACATGCTCAAATTGCTACCCTTTTTTATCTCCACTTGAGTAAATCTCTATGGTGCCTTCATGCTACCCTTTTGTCTACCATAGTATGCTTTGGTTTGGGAATGTTGCTATATTGCAAATAGCGTGTTTTTAAAGGATTTTAAATTAAGCGTGGTGCTTAGGTTAAAATGCCTTCCTTAATTAAATTAGACATGGAGTCTAGTTTGGTTATTGAACTAAAATATTACTTGTGTAGACATTGGTATATTTTGTTAGACTAACCCCTGCAGAAAGAAAAGCTCTCAAACAAGCTTGGGGAAGTCCCGAGATAAACTCACATTAGAGTTGAAGCAAGAGAAAGAAGAGGAGTGCCACAAACAAGATCCACAATCAAAAACACTTGCTCAAGGATAAACTCAAAGATGATCGATGCATGGAGAAGCAAGACTAGGCCCACTAAAGATGATCCAATAGTGCTCTTCCTCTTCGCATGCCCTCATCACTCCACACGCTGGAATAGAACCATTAGAGGAGCAAAAAGGCCCTACACAATTCAAGGGACAAGAAAGAAAGGATGATGCAATAAAGGAGACATGTTAGGAACACGATACACAAGAGGCCAAATAAGGAAAGCTTTGAGAAGAAGGAAGAACCACCATATGGTGTTATGGTGCCGTCACACTCTAAATAAAAGGTAACATCTTGAGGTAAGTTATCATTAACTAAGCTTTTCCCTAATTTTGACATGTTCATAAAAAAATCAAACATGTTGGAGTCAAAACCTACCCTTATCCATCCTGCTTAGCTCCACATGTCTAGTTCTTTAATTGTTCCTAAACACCACTCTCTGATCCCATAGTCCCAAACCATATAAGATAAAATGTTGCTCATCTTACTCGCTTTGAAAGATAACTACAATCATTAAAACCATTGATGCTCAATTCTCTGATCCTATCACCCTCATCATAAATGAAAGAAACAAATAAACATTAACTCTGTCTTGTTGTGCCTAAGGTTAGAGAAGAACAAATGAATTTTGGTTCTGTTGGTGTTTTTCCACCAACAGGGGGCCCATGCATTTGATCTCTACCTTGTCTTCGCAAGTAGGACATACTTCGAGCAAAATGTGGAGGAATATGTCACTTCCTCAAGATTCTACAAGTAAATGTCCTGACCCACAAAGTACACACACTAAACAGGATGTTGCATGCTTCCACTATCAAAGCTTCACTTCAAACCATGGGACAAGCAAGCAATATGGATGATGCCATCCTTAGAGATCACTATCTCAAGAGACGCAGCCACCAAGATCGGATGATGCACTTGAGGAGTGAGTAAGGTAAGAAGTCTTGTTCGGAGGACTTAAAAACACTGAACCCTCGCCGAAAGGTAAGATCGGTAGTTATCTATATTAAATGTACATCATATTTATTTTCTTGCATTACATAATCATTTTTCCTTTAGCATATTTACATTTACGCATCGGCATTGCGTAGAAAGACATAAAATTAAAATCTAAGCCCCATGTGGATAATCTTGTGGCGTGTAACAACCCACCAGGATACTCACCGTGGTGGCATAAAAATAAATATGCATTTATCTAGTTACATTTACATCATAGTTCTTTGCATGCATATAAATCTATAAAACTCCAAAAATATTTAGAAGAGAAATCTTGTTGAAATTCTATCTAGAATAATTATGATCCATCTTGAAAATCTCTAGACACATGAGGCCTATGTGGCCAACCACTAATGCTTAATCAAGTTCCACTAGCTTTGTTGTCTATTTGAGTTCAGCAGGATTCAAGGGAGAGAGACATGATAGGGCGATACCCTCGTCACCATCTACCTCAACTTCCACAATAAACCCGACACTTCAATCTAGCTTGGGGGAGAGCATTGTTGGCATTTGTTAAGTGCTAAAAGAATATGAAGGATTACGCAAGCAATGTAACACCTACCATTGTAGCTTTTCCCTAGGATGAGTATTCTAGAGTATCGTATCCACAGAGGCAGCTTTGGCTAAAGAATTCTAATAAGTCACAATCATGTATCCACTAACTTAGCAAACCACTAGACTATAGTGAGGGGATAATTATTAAAGGATAAGTAAATATCAAAGTATAAAATAATAACCTACCTAAGATATCAAAGAATAACTAAACTAATCAAGAGGTCAAAGGGAGAGATCAAGGTTCCTAGGTACTTCTCTATTACTTAGGTTCTATGATAGCAATTACACTAATGCACTTTGGAGCAACAGTTCCTTTCCAACTCTCGAGAAAGACTGGGAAAAAGATAGTTGGGAGAAGGCTGCCTAAAGCTCTACGAAACACCAACCCATACGTGGTGGACTACAAAGGCCTGACAGGGCTATCACCCCTGGGGCTACCATAACTATCCGTAGGTTTGGGCGCAACCTCAGGTAACCAATAGCCTAGACACCAAGTCTACACTATTGATTACTACTCTAGTTACCTTGCATAACTAGAGTCCTCAATACGAGCGGAGATCCCATGCAATAGCATAACAACTATACTTAACCATATATGAAAGGCATGGAAGTGAATAGAGAAGATAAATATATGAATTATAAGTCTTGTAGAGAAGATACAAAGACATACCATACTCTGAAGACATCTCCAGAACAGGAGCATAGCTCCACTCTCCTTTACTCTTGATTAGATCTAAGTTAGATCTAATCTAGTTCTAATTACATGTCTAATCTACTTCTAATTACATAGCTAATCTACTTCTAATTCACTAATCCTAGAGAGAGGTTATCCTTACATTGGGACACCTCTACAACTGAGAGATAATGAATAGAATGAGATAGAATTAATTAGGGTTTAACCCTGGGGTCAGGGGGTCTTCTTATATAGGCCTTGGTGATGAATGATGACCATTGGATCAAACCGACCTTCAATAACGGTGTAGATACAACCTCAAGGTCGGTGGTAAACCCACATTCAAATGTGAGACTGACAGGCTGACCCCACCTGGCGGCCGGCCTATTTGGCTCTGGCGGCCGCCAGGCTATCAAGCCTTCTCAGGTTCTCGTCTCTTCTGGTGTCTTCTGGTATCTTTTAGAGTGTTTTAGTCCACATTTTGGGTCGAGTTACTTCACGGTCAAGTCTTGTCATTGTATGAGATATATATTTCGGAACTTTCTCCATTCTTCTCTGTGTTTATCTATTAAGTCCCTGTAAAGTCACAGAATCACCAAAGCTCGTGGAATTATGTTAGTTAGACACCTAGTCTATGTTGATAATCATATTATGCCCTTATCCATGTTTAGTAGACTAGTAATTTTATGCTATAACAGGTGTCAACAAGTTCCCCCAAGCTTACCCTTTGCTAACCCCTACCAAAGCCAAACTTAGCAATGGATTAGGAGTTGCTACAACGCTTTCACGCCTCAAAAGTACACATGCTTTCAAACAAAATTTCTCCTCTATGTTAGAAAAAAACTTTTTTCAACCTTTAACTTACCCATATTACCTTTAACCATGGAGCTTATAGCTTTTTCTTAGGATCTTGGGCAATTGAAAGATAGAACAATCAAGTCAAGCATCATGTCTCAAACTCTTTGTTCAACCTTCATTCTGGAGTTTTTGCAAGTTTTCAAAATAAAACTCAAAGTTCCCAAGTATGACTCTCTCTAATCTCTCATTTGTGGTATTTGTGGATCCTCTCTAAGGCAATAAGGTAGTGTTGCCTTTCTCTCATGATATGTAGTATTTTTGGTTAAGGCAGTAGCACACTATGCCTTCTTCTCTCTCACCCTATATCTAAAGCTTATATCTGGAGCTCATAGGTAGGAGAAACTAAATTTACTTACTAAGCATATATTGTAAGTTCAAGCAATGGATCCAAAGTCACGAGTCACTGATCGATCAAGTGGTGCATGTGTGTGGTGGAAAGAATATAGTGGATATGGTAGGAAATTATGGTAAGGTGTATGGAATGAATGAGGGGAAAGCCTAATTCTACTTTTGCTCCTTGAGGAATCATCTCTTTCTTGGAATCTGAAAAACCTTATGAGAATTTGGGTTGTATCTCTTTCTTTATTTTTCTTTTTATGGAGAGGCGAGCATCTAAGTACCCATTGTTTTCAGCGGACACTTGTCCATTTTTTTTAACTCTCCTTTATTCTTTCTTTTTCTTAGGGAGGTAGGCTCTACTCGCCCGTAGGACACTTGTCCATTTTTCATCTCCCTTTTTTTTTAATCTACAACCCAAATCTCTTTTGAAATAACTTTTGAGAGAGAAAGACAAATGTTATAGAGCTTCTGTAAGACGTTGGCTAAACATGTGTGAATGGATGGGTATAGGGAATATTTTTGGTTGTTCTCTCCCAGGATAGGAGTAGAACATTTTTTTGTGGATATTTGGTGGATGCGTGCTTCTAGGGTAGAAGTAGCATAAATGCAAGTGGGGTAGAGTGGAATGGAATAGAGTGTGGTGAAGTGGAGTGTGCATGATCAGCATGACAAGTTTCTAAGGGTCGACAAAGATTGAACAAACTCAATGCAAAGCAAGCAGCCTATATATATATGTTAAAAAGTTTTTCTAATCTAGGGAGCATGTATATATGGGCTGTGGTAGGAGGTTCAACACTTTTGTCACACAGGAACTTATCATGTGCACTTTAATTTTCAAAAGATAAATCTTAAATCTAGTATCACTAGGAGTAAGATAAATAGTAGCTCGGACTCTCATATATCATATCTATCAATTACCTAGACTTTAGAGCAAGCATTTGCTACCCACGAGTTTCGTGTTGAGAGCAAATCTCAAGTCAAAGCAGTTGCATTAAAAGCTCGAGAGAAATTAAGCTTGAAAGGTAGGTACTTGAAAGGAATTACGACAGAGCAACTATTCATCATCTCCAAGGCTAGAGATTACCTTTAGAGTTTATTTTATTATCACACTCTAATAAAGACTCTTTAATAAAGACTATATAGACTCTTTTTATTTGGTTCCCTTAGTTATGCATCTTTTTATATCTTTCCAAAGCAAACAAATCTAGCTAAAATTAAATAAGATAGAAAGATACTTTTTCGGATACATGGGGGTTGCCCTCCCCAATTTGGATGTTGACATAGTCTTTGATAATGATGGTTGGAAGTAGAGGTATATAGTGATAGTGGTCGATTGATCTTCTTTAACACTTTGAACACCATGTGTAATGTCTCTCTTCCTTGGGATCCTCGCTTGAACTCAAATAGACAACAAAGCTAGTGGAACTTGATTAAGCGTTAGAGATTAGCCACGTTGCTTCTTGTTACCAAAGACTATGATAATGCCATTAAGACAATAGTCCAGCAAAGATTAATATTATTATTATTTTTTTGGATTTTCTATACAAAATAAAGAATGATGATGCATGCATATTTATTTTATTTTTATGCCACCACAGTAAATATCCTTGTGAGTTGTTACACACCACAAAATTACTCATATGGGGCTTAGAGTTTTTCAATGTATATGCAACAAACAAATATTTATTTTCTTTTCTAATGCAAGGCTTGTGCTATAATGTAAATATGCTAAAGGAAAACAATTATGTGATGCAAGGAGATAAATATGCTATGCATGTGGATAACTACCGATCTTACCTTTCGGCGAGGGTTCAGTATTTTAAGTCCTCTGAACGAGACTTCTTACCTTATCATTTCCTTAAGTGTATTATCGATCTTAACAGTTGTGCTCCTTGAGATTGTGAAGGATGGCATCACCCATGTTCTTTGATGGTCTTATGAGTTAGAGTGAAGCATAAGCAGCTTCTTGTTTAGTGTGCATGCTTGTAAGATATTCACTTGTTGAATTTTAGAGAGACCGATAAGCTTCTCCACCTTTTTGCTCAAAGTGTGTCCCCGCTTGCAAAGTCAAGGTAGAGATCAAGTGCATGGGCCTCGTTGGTGGGAAAACACCAACGTAACCAAAAACTTCATTCATTCTTCTCTAACCATAGGCACAACAAACAAGATAGAGTTGATTCTTATATGCTTTGCTTAAACCTAACTTGGGTGACAAGATCAGAAGATTGAGCATGATTGTTTGTGGTTAAAACTTTTGACTGATCGAATCAAGCTCGTTGACTCTTAGAGGGTTTTCTTATCTAAACATCAAAAGCATGATTATGATTCTTCCAAAGCAAGATAAGCAATATTCTGGCTTACAAGATGAGGACTAAGAGATCAAGAGAATGGTGGTAGGAACAACTAAAGAAACAAAACATGTTGAGCTAATGAAGCTAGATCGGGCAAGGTTTTTACTCCAACATGTTTGAATCTTTACTTATGAACAAGCCATTCTTAAGGAAAAGCTTAAGTAATGACAACTTATCTCAAGATGTTACCTTATTATTGGAATGTGACAACATCGCAACACCTTGTGGTGGTCCTTTTCTTCTGTTCGAAGCTTTCCTTCTTTGGCCTCTTATGTATCTTGTTCCTCACTTGTCTCCTTTATTACATCGTCCTTCCTTTCTTGTTCTTTTAAATTGTGCTTGAACCTTTTTGCTCCTCTCATGATTTTATTCCTGTAGTATTAGTTGACAACACATACCCGAAGGAATATACTAGTAATTTCAACAAGAGTAGAATTGCCACGGAGCTAAAGGTTGCTTTTATGCTAGACAAAGTTTTGGTTAGATATTTTAATTAGCATATGTTCACTATTACTTTTTCTCTAGTGGAAAATTTTATTATCTTAAGTTTGATTTTAATGTAAGACATTTATTAACTAATCAAACTTAGAGAGACAAAGTAATTGTGAGTAGAGGGATTGCAAACCGGCATGTCGAGTGACGGGAGCTTGAGTAGAGGAGGAATAATGTCGGGTGATCTTTAGAGGATTCCACCTTCCTTCCCCATGCTCGAGCCTTCCCGTCACTTGACACTTTAAGTGTGAATGCTGAACCATCCCTAGTCGTGTGATGCAATCACCATGTCCTTAAATGTTGTTCATCCTTTGTTCCGCAAGGTTAGTGACCGAGAATACCCAAAGGGAACTTGTCCTAGGAACATGTTGTTGTTTTCGTTTAGAGCCTTCATATGCTCGAGATATATATATTTTTTAATAGAACATAAGACAAAAGTTGTATACAAATATGAGATTCATATTCACTTACCTGTCTTTGATGTTCTTATGGCCTGTTGCTTTGTCCATCCACTTCTATTGAGTGATTACTTTTCGTGATCATGTTGTATGGCACTCTTCTTCATCGAATAGACATAGCACAGATACTTTCCTACAAAATGTTAGTGGACACATGCAGGGAAAATACAACATGATTGAAGTAGGGGTTGTTGTCCAAAGTTCATAAGATCTCATCTATGCTAATAAAAAATATGGTTCTTTGATTACTCTTAGCACAGATTTTATTTATCAAGTCTTGTAACTCATTTTATTTGTGGCTGCACTCTAGCATGTGGATCAAGGCAAAGGTAACTTGTAGCAAAAAGACAGAGTGAATGATATTTAATACTTACAATTTATGAATGAGCCGTGTCTTTTTGCACAAGGTTGGAGTTCATCATATGCCTTGCTTTATCTCTCGATCTAAGTTCATCTCTTGACTTACCCGAATTGGTTTCGAGAGTTTTCTCGCATGGGTTAGTCCAACAAAATATCCAATGTCTACGCAAGCAATTCTTAGTTCAATAACCAAACTAGACTCCATGTCTAATTCAATTAAGGAAGGCATTTTAACCTAAGCACCACGCTTAATTTAAAAGCCTTTAGAAGTACCCAATTGAAGCACTTCCAAACCAAAGCATACTATAGCAAACAAGGATGACATGAAAGCATTATAGAGATTTATTCAAAAAGAGATAAAAGAGCATGATCATGGTGAGGATTTTTTTTTTTTTTTTAGATGCAAACGACATGGATGTATGCAAAGATCTAAACATGCAATGGATCTACTAAGCAAAAACATAAACTAAGCGGAGTGAATGCATGATTTGATCAAAGTAAATATGTAATGCAATGCAAGAAATTAAATGATAACTACTCAAAGAGTTTAAAGTCCATGAGCAAGACTATCTCACCTTTATTGATCATACATACCATGATGTGCAACTTCTATGTACGTCACTTTAGAACTTTAGATGTGTTCATTGAATTCTTGTGACGGTGACTTCTTCTTTAATCTATATGGTTAGAATAATATTTAAATACATACCTTTGAGATGGCGGGGGTTCCAATGTTGATAAATCTTGAATGATCAGGCACCCTGTGTTCTTTAATCTTTTTTTTTCTCTCGTGGAATCTTGTCGGAAGGTCACAACGACATCTTTTGTCCCGTCTATTCCACAACTCAACAGTAACAAGGATAATCCTACTAAAGCTAGTGATACACTAAATCAGCAGACATCATGATCATCATTAGAATCTTTAGGCCAATTGCTTCCCCGGCAACGCCAAAAAAAAAAACTTATTGGTATTTGTTAAGTGCTAAAAGAATATGAAGGATTCGCAAGCGCCACGTAACACCTACCATTGTAGCTTTTCCCTAGGATGAGTATTCTAGAGTATCGTATCCACGGGGAAGCTTTGGCTAAAAGAATTCTAATATGTCACAATCATGTATCCACTAACTTAGCAAACCACTAGACTATAGTGTGGGGGGTAATTGTTAAAAGATAAGTAAATATCAAAGCATAAAATAATAACCTACCTAAGATATCAAAGAATAACTAAACTAATCAAGAGGTCAAAGGGAGAGATCAAGGTTCCTAGGTACTTCTCTATTACTTAGGTTCTATGATAGCAATTACACTAATGCACTTTTGAGCAACGGTTCCTTTCCAACTCTCGAGAAAGACTGGAAAAAGGTAGTTGGGAGAAGGCTGCCTAAAAGCTCTACGAAAAACACTAACCCATACGTGGTGGACTACAAAGGCCCCGACAGGGGCTATCACCCCCTGGGGCTACCACAACTATCCGTAGGTTTGGGAAGAACCTCGGGTAACCAATAGCCTAGACACCAAGTCTACACTATTGATTACTACTCTAGTTACCTTGCATAACTAGAGTCCTCAATACGAGCGGAGATCCCATGCAATAGCATAACAACTATACTTAACCATATATGAAAGGCATGGAAGTGAATAGAAGAAGATAAATATATGAATCATAAGCCTTGTAGAGAAGATACAAAGACATACCATACTCAAGACATCTCGAGCGGGAGCATAGCTCCACTCTCCTTTACTCTTGATTAGATCTAAGTTAGATCTAATCTAGTTCTAATTACATGTCTAATCTACTTCTAATTACATAGCTAATCTACTTCTAATCTACTTCTAATTCACTAATCGAGAGAGAGGTTATCCTTACATTGGACCTCTACAAAGCGAGAGATAATGAATAGAATGAGATATAATTAATTAGGGTTTAACCCCTCGGGGTCGTGGGGTCTTCTTATATAGGCCTTGGCGATGAATGATGACCATTGGATCATACCGACCTTCAATAACGGTGTAGATACAACCTCAATGTCGGTGGTAAACCGACATTCAAATGTGAGATCGACAGGCGACCCCACCGGGCGGCCGGCCTATTTGGCTGGCGGCCGCCAGACCGCCAAGCCTTCTCGGGTTCTCGTCTCTTCCGGTGTCTTCCGGTATCTTCTAGAGTGTTTTAGTCCACATTTTGGGTCGAGTTACTTCACGGTCAAGTCTTGTCATTGTATGAGATATATATTAGGAACTTTCTCCATTCTTCTCTCGTGTTTATACATTTAAGTCCCTCGTGTAAAGTCACGTAATCACCAAAGCTCGTGGAATTATGTTAGTTAGACCCCTAATCTATGTTGATAATCATATTATGCCCTTATCCATGTTTAGTTGACTAGTAATTTTATGCTATAACAGGTGTCAACAAGCACCCCAGGTTATCACGATAAGTATCCCTACTATGTTATTATTATTAGCTAATATTTTGGTTTGCTTAGTTTGCTAAGAGTCTAGTTCATAAAGTCGTTAAAAGAGTCTTTAGTAGAGTGTGATCTTTAGGTTTGGGAATAAATAAATAAATAAGTTTAGAGAGTGTACAAGAAGTTGTTTTACGCCAAGATAAAATAAACCTTAAAATTGACAACTTGGAGATCTTTGAATAGTTGCTCCGTCGTAATTCCCTTTTCAGTACCTAGCTTTCAAGCTTAATTTCTCTTGAGCCTTAAATGCAAAATTGCTTTGACTTGGGACTTACTTTGAACTTGAGACCTGTGGGTTGCAAATTGCTTGCTCTAAAGTCTAGGTAATTGACGGATATGATATATGAGAATCGAGCCACTTGTTGATCTTACTCCTAGTGATACTAGATTTTTAGAGATTTATTTTGAAAATTTAAAAGTGCACATGATAAGTTCCTGTATGACAGAGTGTTGAACCTTCTACCACATCCATATATACATGCTCCCTAAATTAGGAAAATCTTTTGACATATATATAGGTCGCTTACTTTTGCGTTGAGTTTGTTCAATCTTTGTCGACCCTTAGACACTTGTCATGCTGATCATGTACACTCCATCTCATTCTACCCTATTGCATTCTACTCCACTTCATAAGACTCCACACATTCATATGCTATTTCCACCCTGAAAGTACGCATCCACCACCATAAACATTCATATTGCATCCACTATATATATCCACCAAAAATGTTCTACTCCCATCCTGGGATAGAGCAACCAAAAATATTCCCTACACCCATCCACTCATCCATATCTAGCCAATGTTTTATAAAGCTCCTAATAGTTATTGCAAAAGAAATTTGGGTTGTATTCTAAAAAAAAGAAAAGAGAGAATAAAGGAGAGTTAAAAATGGACAAGTGTCAAAATTTGAAAACAATGGGTACTTAGATGCCCACCTCTCCATGAAAAAAAATGTTGAGAAAAGAAAAAAAAATATAGAAAGAGTATACAACCCAGGTTCTTATAAATATTCAAGATTCCAAAGAGAGATGGTATTCTCAAGGAGCAAAAGTAGAATTAGGCTTTCCCCTCACTCATTAGATACACCTCATTGCATTCGCCCTCATTATTCACCTACCACCATATTCTTTCCACCATACACATGCATCACTTGATCAAGTATGACTCGTGACTTTAGATCCATTGCTTGAACTTACAATATATGCTTAGTAAGTAGAATTAGTTTTCTCCCACCTATGAGCTCCGGATATAAGCCTTAGATATAGGGTGAGAGAGAGAGGAAGGCATAGTGTTCTACCTTGCCTTAGCCAAAAATATCACATATTATGAGAGAAAGGCAAAAACAAACCTTGTTGCCTTAGTGAGGATCCACAAATACCACAAATGAAAGACTTGAGAGGGTCATACAAAGGAACTTTGAGTTTTATTTCAAAAACTTACAAAAACTCGGAATGACAGTTGAACAAAGAGTTTGAGATATGGTGCTTGACTTGATTGTTGTATCTTTCAATTGCCCAAGATCAAAGAAAAGGCTATAAGCTCCATGGTTAAAGGTAATATGGGTAAGTTGAAGGTTGAACAGTTTATTCTTATCCGGAGGAGAAATTTTGTTTGAAAGCATGTGTACTTTGAAGGCGTGAAGGCGTTGTAGCAACTCCCCGATTCATTGCTAAGTTTGGCTTTGCTAGGGACTAGCAAAAGGGTAAGCTTTGGGGAGCTTGTTGACACCTGTTATAGCATAATTTTACTAGTCAACTAAACATGAAATAAGGGCTTAAAATGAATAATCACATAGACTAGGGGCTTTACTGACATAATTCCATGAGCTTTGGTGATTTATATCTTTTCAGGGATTAAACATGATAAAAGCAGATAAAAGCCCGTAGTTTGCATCCCTTACGATGAGGAGACCTGACCGTGAAGCAACCCAATCCGAAAAGTGGACTAAAACATTCTAGAAGACACGAGAAGGCACCGAAGGAGGCCGAAGTCCAGCGAGAGACGGGACTACGCGGCCGCCAGAGTTGGAGTCCTTCTCCACTCCGCTTCGTAGGTCGGTTTGTTACCGCCGTTGAGGTTGAATCTACACCATTGCCAAGGTCAGTTTGATCCAAGGGCTGTCGTGCATCTCCCAGGGCTATATAAGCAGACCACCTGACCCCAGGGTGAAACCCTAATTCATTCAACTCAATACTCAACAGGCTGAGGCCTGACCTCTCCTCTCTAGTTCCAATCTAGACTAGAACACCATGTAGAACTAGAAGCCCTAGAGTGAGTTGAGAGCAAGCGTCAAGAGAGATTAGAGCCATATAGTTTCTATGAGAGAGACTAGAGCTAATCTTCGGAGAGCTAAAGCGTGGGTGAAGGGAAGAGCTACTGAGGAAGCACCGGACCTGTCGGTGACTCCTCTACACTTGTACCTCCGGGATCAAAGGCCTATTGGCGCCTGATCCTGAGACTTCTAAGGCGGGATCAACTTCTTGTTTGAGTAAGTAATTGTTCTTATTGTTCTTATTGTTCACAACTCTTATTTGAGTACTTTAATCTGTGGGAATCTATAGATTAGAGGAATGGCTTAGGTTTAGGCGTGGTGCTTAGACTGAGGTTGCTTGTGGATGCACCCTACCTTCCGGAGTGCGGTAGTTCGTGGTAGTGACAGTACCATTAATTCCTTTGGATTCCACCTCCCGTTGGATAGGCCAAGTAGGACCATGTTACTGGAGGACTGCACGTTTCGTCCCTGCTTTCCTTTGAGTACGTCCCTCTAAGACAATATCAACATAGCTTACAAGGATAAAAACTAGACAACCGTAGAAATCTCCTTACCTCTTTATCCTCTCATTCCTTGATTGATGCTCAGTTATATGAATTAGTTATATGGGTTAGTTATATGCCTCGGTTATCCTCACATCATTCTCCCTGTGGATTCGATATTAAAACCCTCTCCCGGGTGAAGTGCTCATCGGTATCCGTTAAACTGCGGATTATACAAATTATAAATATTTTTGTAGGCTTAACAAATACCAACACTACCCCAAGGGGATACTTGAAGATGTGTGTGTGGGACTTGGAGGCTCCTATGTAGCAGTAGACTTCGCAGTCGTGGAAACAGGAGGAAGCGAAAGATCAACGATCATACTTGGTCGCCCATTCCTGAGTACAGCTAAAGCTATCATCTACGCCGACAGTGCGAAGATTTATTTCAACATTAAAGCGAGAAAGGAGAAATTCAACTTCAAGAACAAGACATATACCTCTCCTGCTCACCCGCAATGGTCCTATTCATATCTGTCGACACCAGAACCAAAGATCGAGACCATCAACAAGAATAGAAAGAAAAACCAGAATAGATACAAGAAGGCGCAGCCTACAAAGGTAATGGTGATCAACAAGGTAAGTTCTAAAATGACCATCTACTTCAATCACCAATGCTTCAATAAGCAAGATGATCCAGTACTCCTACCATCGCATGCTCCATTAATTATTTAACCTTCAATAATACATTCTCGCGATACGGGGTGCGGTATCAACTTGATGGCAAAGGTAACATATGAACTATTATTTAGGAAATTGCCTTTGCAACCAACATTTGTGCATTTGCAGATGGCGGACCAATTATACCGGTTTCCAGAAGGAATTGCTAAAGACATACCGGTCAAAATCATGGATCACTATGTCCATACCGACTTTGTAGTCTTGGACATGGGGGAAGATCAAGATCCTCCATTAGTCTTTGGGGAGACCGTTCCTCAACACTACACGCGCCATCATCTACATCCGCATGGAGAGAGATTCACTTCCAGTTTCCTACAGAAAAGGTACGTGTGTATTTTAATAGCTATAATGATTATGAGAAACCCAGAAGAAGAGCGGTCGGCTCGTCGCCGCCAAAGGAGGCAGTGGATTAAAGACTCAGGAGATGAGAAGGTAAATGAAGAGGTTAAATCCCTTACACCTGAACCATCCATGGAGAAAGTGGAAAAACCAACCACTCCAGAAAAGAGTCCACCGGCTAAGCTAAAATGGAGGAAGAAAAAAACATCTCCTAGATCATCATCAGAAGAGACAACAGAATCATCAGTGCCATCAATTGTGACAACTGATGTACCTTGGGAGGAGTAAAGAGCAAAACTAGAAGTCCCTGTTCGGAGGACTCTAATCGCCGAACCCTCGCCGAAAAGGTAACTCGGTAGTTATCCATATTTAAAATTCGGCATTGCATATTTATTTATTTCATATCATGTTTATCTTTAGCATCATTCAAAAACAACAAAAAATATTTTGTGCTTTGTTCTGTGAAAACCTTGAAGCCCCATGTGAGTAACCCGAGACTTAAACACCCTCGGGATATTTCTTTGTGGTGGCTTAAAAATAAAATAAAAAATACATAAGTATTTTATCTTTTCTTGCATAGAAAAATAAAAATCCAAAAAAATATATATATGCTGTTCCCAGGCAACCTAAAGCAATGTGGTTAACCCCTAATGCTTAATCAAGTTCCACTAGCTTTGTTGTCTATTTGAGCACAGTAGGATTTTTGAAAAGAGAAGAGACATGATAGGCGCCACCATTGTCGCCATCTATCTCAACTTCTACATCATTGACAACCACACTTCAATCCGGTTTGAGGGAGTGCACCCCAGTTATCCCGATAAGTATCTCTACTATTTATTGTATTAATATTATTAGTTAAATATTTGTTTTGCTATAGAGTTTGCTAAGAGTCTAGTTTTATAAAGTATAGTCGTTTAAAGAGTCTTTTGCTATAGTGTGAGAATAATATGATCAAAAGAGAGTGTACACATGTTTGCTTTGCTCAACTAAAATGAACCCTAAAATTTGCCAATATGGAGATGATGAATAGTTGCTCCGCCGTAATTTCTTTTCAGTACCTAGCTTTCAAGTTTAATTTCTCTTGAGCTCTAAATGCAAAACTGCTTTGACTTGAGATTTACTCTAAACTTGAAACACGTGGGTTGCAAATGCTTGCTCTAAAGTCTAGGTAATTGACGGATATGATATAAGATAGTCTGAGCTGCTATTGATCTTACTCCTAGTGACACTAGATTTCTGGAGATTTATTTTGAAAATTTAAAATGCACATGATAAGTTCCTGTGTGACAGAGTGTTGAACCTCCTACCACAGCCATATATACATGCTCCATAGATTAGGAAAACCCCTTTGACATATATATAGGCTGCTTGCTTTGCATTGAGTTTGTTCAATCTTTGTGACCCTTAGAAACTTGTCATGCTGATCATGTACACTCCACCTCATTCCATCTCGCTACATTTCCACTCCACTCGACTCCATTCACCTATATGCTACTTCCACCCTGAAGAACGCATCCACCATATATACTCATTACACCACCATACATATATCCACCATATATATCCATTCACTATAGCCACCAAAAATGTTCTACTCCTATTTTGGGAGAGAGCAATCAAAAATATTCCCTATACCCATTTCTAGCCAATGTCTTACAGAAGCTCCATTACTTTTGTCTATCTCTTAAAAGTTATTACAAAAGAGATTTGGGTTGTATTTAAAAAAAAAAAAAAGAGAGAAAGAGAGAAAAGAATAAAGGAGAGTTAAAAAATGGACAAGTGTCCACTTTGAAAACAATGGGTACTTAGATGCTCGCCTCTCCATAAAAGAAAAATAAAGAAAAAAAGAAGTGCAACCCAAGTTCTCCCAAAAGTTTCCAAAAGTTCCAAAGAGAGATGATTCCTCAAGGAGCAAAAGTAGAATTAGGCTTTCCCCTCATTCATTCCATACACCTTACTATATTCCCTACCATCATAACCACTATAATCTTTCCACCATACACATGCACCACTTGATCAGTATGACTCGTGACTTTGGATCCATTGCTTGAACTTATAATATATGCTTAGTAAGTAGATGTGACACCCCGCCCTCCAAAACCGCACCGCACAGCCCTTCCGAGGGGCGCGCACGCGTACACATAGCACCTTGCTTACACTTTTCGTCCTCGCCGTGTAAAAGGGTTAACCCGAAGGTGATATGGCTGGATGGCAAAGGCTTATAAGTTGGCTCCACCCTTGCTTAACCCGGCAAGGTGGTACTAAACATGTGCACTCTGCACTCATAGGCCCCTCTTGGGCCACATCCAAATTGGGCCGGGTGTTACATACACCCCCCAAAGGACTCGGCGTCCTCGTCGGCGCCAACAACCCGGGACCTCCCCTCTTGGCACACGCAACCGTGCGCCCGGTGGCCGGCACATGTGCCACGCCGTGCACTCCGCGAGCCTACACGCCGCAATGAACCTCCATGTCCGCGCCTCGGCCCGCACGCGCGCGCGTGGCCGCGAAGGTCGGCTCTCGATACCATTTGTGACACCCCGCCCTCCAAAGCCGCGACCGCCACGGCCCTTCCGAGGGCGCGACGCGTACACATAGCACCTTGCTTACACTTTCGTCCTCGCCGTGTAAAAGGGTTAACCCGAAGGTGATATGGGCTGGATGGCAAAGGCTTATAAGTTGGCTCCACCCTTGCTTAACCCAGCAAGGTGGTACTAAACATGTGCACTCTGCACTCATAGGCCCCTCTTGGGCCACATCCAAATTGGGTAGGGTGTTACAAGATGTAGTTTTTCCCACCTATAAGCTCGGATATAAGCCTTAGATATAGGGTGAGAGAGAAGAAGGCATAGTATCCTACTGCCTTAGCCAAAAATACTACATATTATGAGAGAAAGGCAAAATAACCTTGTTGCCTTAGAGAGGATCCACAAATAACATAAATGAGAGACTAGAGAGAGTCATACCAGAAATTTTGAGTTTTATTTTTGAAAACTTGCAAAAACTTTAGAAGGACAGTTTGAGATATAGTGCTTGACTTGATTGTTCTATCTTTCAATTGCCCGAGATTGAAGAAAAGGTTATAAGCCCCAAAGGTAAAAGGTAATATGGGTAAGTTGAAGGTTGAAAAAGTTTATTCTTATCTGGAGATAAATTTTGTTTGAAAGCATGTGTACTTTTGAGGCGTGAAAGCGTTGCAGCAACTCCTGATCCAAGTAGATAATAAAATAAGTCTTGCTAGGGACTAGCAAGAGGTAAGCTTGGGGGAGCTTGTTGGTATGCCTTATAGCATAATTTTACTAGTCAACTAAACATGAAATAAGGACTTAAAATGAACATCAACAAAAGTCTAGGGGTCCAACTGACATATTTTCACGAGTTTTAGGATTTTATGACTTTGCAGGGACTAAACAGATAAAAGCAGATAAGAGCGTTGAAAAGCCCAAGAGTTTGCATCCCATACGATGACAAGACTTGACCGTGAGGCAACTCAATCCGAAAAGTGGACTAAAACATTCTAGAAGATACGAGAAGACACCGGGAGCAAGGAGAACACACGGGGACACGAGAGTCCCGGCGGCCGCCGCCCCCGTTCTGGCGACCGCCAGTGGGTCCTACCTGTCGCCCTCTCCTTTCTATGGCGGTTTACCACCGACATTGAAGTTGTATCTACACCGTTGCTCAAAGTCGGTTTGATCCAAGGGTTCCTATTCATCGCCAAGGGCTATATAATATAAGGCACCATCCGACCCCGTGCCAAAACCCTAATTCATACCTATTCATTATTCATCAAGTCCCATCATCAAGACCCCAAGTCTAGATCCTAAGCCCTAGTTCATCATATTAGAAGCAGTTAGCTACCTAGTTAGATCTAGAGGAAGTCAAGCTTGCCTTGGATTCCTGATAGTCAAGAAGTAGCGGAAGACGAGATTCTCATGGCTTCTCTCTTGTATTCAATCTGTAAGTATTTTGTTGGAATACAATTGCTATGACTTTGCTCTATTTAATGATTATATTCTTAGTGATATGTATCCATGCTTGCTATGATTATATGTCTAGTTTAGTAAGTTTGTCTTATATTTTATGCATGGAGTCGTATAGCATCCACTTAGATGATCACTATGTGGGTGGTGAGCAATGTGTAAACGTGGTGTTTATACAACGTTTACCGCGATTGCACCCTACATTCCGGGTCGTGTGGTAGATCGCGGGAGTGACAAAGTCTGTTGAGTCCTTTGGAGTCCACCCCCGAATGATAGGCCAAGTTGAGCCATAATTACGGTGATGATCCTGTTTTTCGCCCTTGATCGTCATTGGTAATGTTCACCATGTGTAGATATATTGCAACCTTGCCATGATAGCTAGATGTAATTGCAATAATTGTAGTATTCATTGACATATGATTAGGAGTAACTTAGGAATATTCTTTTTATTCTTTCTATACCATGTTAATAGTTCATATGATACTAGTGGCATACCATGATCTTAGACTTGGGCGTTATCATTTATTATTTATCATTTATCTTTATTATGAGACTTATCCTCGTTATGAGTATTGTTAGATGCATATGGCTACTCTGCATTATACAACCGCAAGTGAATCTCAAATGACTCTTTCAATGCATTTAAATCTTTAGACATACCTATCTCTCTTACTTTACATAGACTACCCCTTCCCCGTGATAAAATATAAATACGATACCGGATAGACTCCGGTGAAGTGCTACAATGGTATTTCTATCTCGTGCGCTTGCGGATATCATGATCATCTTTATTCAAGGCATATCAAGAATACCATACACGCATTTCTTAGAGCGTTATTGCTAGGGTGACGTGACCTAGTATGTAGGTAATGCCTAGAAATGAGTGGTACACCTTGTGTACATATCGTAGTGAGATTAATTCCACTATGGATAATGGTGCCGAGATTACACCCCACAACTAACACCGCCTAACTCCGCCTTTATTGGATCGTGAGATTAACTCCACATCCAAGTCGACAAGTTCGACAGATACCATATACATTTCTTTTCACCTTCCTATTTTGGATCGTGTTAGAAATGTCAACACTATGCATAAGTGGTAATCCCGAAGATTACACTGGAATTTTGTATAGTCCTCGAAGACTATGCATAAGTCATAATCCTGAAGATTACGCACCGGCATTAATGCCGCACAAATACTTGTACGGGCATGTCGGATATCGCAAAAAGGGATTTCGAAATGCTTGCCGTGGATGGCGGCAACAACCTCACTTGGGCTATTGATGTCGGAGAACAAACTCGATAGCATGAGCCTCGATCATACCATTGTCGGCTGAAGGCGGCAAGGATGAGCGCACCAAAAAGGCCGACAAAGTGAAGACGTTTTTATTATCTCCGACACCATATCCACCCGGACCCGAAGTCCGAAAGTATATGACGGAGAAGGATCCACCAATCTTGTGGCGTCCCCTCGAAGGATCGCCCGCCCCGGTGACTATTGTGCTCCCTAGAGCACAACAAGATTGGATCAATCAAGCGCTTCCAAGACTTCAAGTCTCGTGGCGCCTACAACCACGCTTTTGTAACATCCCCGATGTTAATATGCAATTAAAAATGGCCATGTCATCATATGCATTACAAAGCATGCATGTTTGAATAACCTTCTATGCATTAAGTAAAATAAGTTTATTTATTTAGCAATTGTTTGTGCTTAGGGGTTAGAGTGATTTTTATTTTGATCACATGTATTTGATCCTAATTATGTGTTTGGTTGATTGTTTTTATATATATAAAAAATTGATTGTTTGAAATTCTAACAAATTCCATTTTGAATTTGGATTTCGAAAACCCTAGTTTCAAACCCTAGATTTACCTCCTTTTCGTTATTTCAAAATCCAAGCAAAATTTGACAAAACTTTCAAAAGCTAGTTTGAAGATCTTGTTTTGTTGTACAAAAGAGGTGTACAAAGTTTTTGAAGTTTTTATATAAATTTAAAAGTAATTTTGAATTCAAATTTCTTCCTTTTGACCCCATTTCAAAAAGTCCAATTTCGAGGCCGATTTTGAAAATGCTACTTTTATGAAAAGTGTAGAGCTTGAAAAGTTGAGAAAATTTCATTCTTGGAGATTTTTGAGTTTAGTTCAAATTTTGGGAGAATTTGGCGAATTTCAGAGTTAGGGTTTGGGATGCTACAAGAAGGGGAGGAAAGCGAGCTACCACGCGCACTTGCTTGTCGTCGCCATTCTTCGCCGGGCTTCCGGCCGGCGCCCAGCGCCACCATACCGCTTCGACGTGCGTCGAGGCGAAGCCCTCAGCGTGTCGTTGTCGCTCGGCGCCGCCGTCTTTAGAAAGGAAAACCGGCGTCCACGCCCTTATCCCTTTCTTGCGCCACCGCCATCGATCTCCGCCCCGCCGCACTATGTCATCATCAACGAGCTCTACCCGCCCAATTTTGCCACATCGCTAGCTCCGCAACACTTTTGCGCATCCCACAAACCCGTTTTTCCTCCTAATTCGGGCTGGAATCGGCCCGGCGGCCGTCTTCTTCTTCTTCACGGCCGGCCAGGTGCGCCGCGGTCGTCCCACCGTTGGCCGCTTTTTCCGACGATGCCCGGACATGTCGGAACGCCATCCTTCTGCGGTCGGCGCCGCCATCGCCCTGCCACGCCCGTTGACCCACCTCGGCTCCATACCCGCTCGAACCATCGCGAGCACGAAGTCGCGGTGAGCTACCGGGTCACACCTATGCCACCCGTTTCCTTTTCCTCGCATCCAAACGGCGAACGCGCGCGCCCGCCGCCGAAGTTCCGCTTTACGCCCGCACGCGATAGTCGTGTCCGCTAGGGAAGTCGTTTTTGGTTCGATTAGGTTAGGGGGTTTTGCTCGCCTCGGCTCGCCGAGTCCGTCCTTGTGCTTTCCGGCCGTCGGAGATGCCTCCGACCGCCGTGTCCGCGTGCCACGGAGCGTCGCCCCGTCCGCCATGGCCATCGGCGAGGCGTGCGGTGTTCGTTTTCCACCTCGTTTTATACCCTAGGTGATGCGCCGGGTTGTCCCGAGCATGTAGGTACCGGTCCGTCGTCAGGGGACCTAACCGCCGACGAGATATCGCCCGGCCAACAGCCGCGCGACGGCGAGGTCGGTCAGGCAGTTTCTTTGAGGGCTGCTTTGTTTCGTCTTTGGGCGGGGGCTTCGCTGCCAGGTGGGCGAGCCGGGCAGATTCGGCCAGTGGCCCATTTGTCTTTTAAAATGATTGTGCGATTTTCTCGTAAATTTGAATAGTGCCGAGTTTTGCAAAATTCATATAAATTCAAATGCTTGTTCAAAAATTCTAAAAATTTTTGTATAGCCTTCCCATGATTATGTTTACTCATAAAAAGTTTGAAACTTTGATTTTGAATAGTTCTTGCATGTTTTAAAAATACAATTTTTAATTGAAAAATGTGTCTTCCATGATTTTTAGAAAATAAAATATTTCTTCAAAAAATCATGAAAATTTATTTGGTGCTGTTTTATGCTATGACCTACTGGTATAAAAAAAGTTTGGAATCATTTTGAAATGTTTAAATTATTTTCTTTATTATGCTTTATTTTATTTATTAGAAAAAGCAAGTATTTTGTGTATAATAACTTAGGTTTTGTGTGATTTGGGATTGCTTTGTGAATCTTGGATCATACCACAATCAAATGGTCCTTGAGAACCCCTTTAGTAATAGAAGTAGTTCAATAAGTTGGTTTTGTTGGCTTGCAACTTTATCGTGAAGGAAAGTTGTACTCAAGTTGTTTATCATTTCATGCATTCATTAAGCATCATGTTTACTATTCCATCATGCTAAAGTATGCATCATCATCTACGTGTAGAGTATACGAGAGTGAGTCAGATTGTGTTGATGAAGTTTTGGAGAAGGTGTTGATATGGTTCGCGATAATCAAGCTTGGGGAGAAGATCCGTCCGTCGACAAGGATACCGTCAAGTTTGACTTCGACAATCTTTTCTACGTAATCCGACTTTCCCTACGACACGGGCAAGCCCCGGAGCATAAACCCTTCTATGTTTTGAAAATCTTTATTCACCTTAATTCTAGTGAAATGTGCATTAAGTTAGTAGGAGTTGGTTGATACCGTTGTTGCATGACTACCTTGATCTATAGTTATTCCGGATGTTAACCCACTAGTATGTGTAGATTGAACTCTTATGCTTAGTAATGCTTAGAATTCGGTAGAAGTCGGATGATGGTTTCATCATTCGCGAGATATAGGTTTACCTTTGTTCCTCCACCCTGTTGGTGGACATAATAATGTTTAATATGAGACCAGACGGGACGATGGGAAAATGTTATGGTGGTTAAGCCGACAGGTTCACCTGGTCGTGCTTGTCCCGTCTGTGTTGGTTAAGGACCGTCCGTTGGCTGGCCCTTGGATCAAGAACTTTATTATACTGGACACATGCCCTGGTAAGCCTGATCTCGGGGGTGTGCCAAATCGGGAACGGACAACCGCGCACTGGGAGTGGAGAGATGGCGGGAGTGGAGTGTACCCACCCTACTGGTCAAACTGTCATTAGGACGGGATAGGGAGGTGGAGTACCGTACTCTCGGGTGGCGATGGACCCAGTCCCGTTTTGGACGAACTGAGTGATGATTGATTTATGCAAGCTTAAGTGCTACATATGTCGTGTGGTGAGGTATCCCAATTTGGGTTACAAGCAGTTCGAATCGGCGTTGGCTCCACGAGAAAAGGAGACTTGATCCTCGCACCTTCATCGTAGTTAACAAATGGAACCTATGAAGGAATAAGAAAGTAAGATGGAATGTTTAAGAAGTGTTTGCTCTATTGTAGGATCACTTAGATTCTTTGAGCTACTAATATGAGTTAAAATATTGAAAGTAAGGATCCACTTGTAGTAAGATTTTTCTGCAAAACTTTTCTTTTTCTAGCTCTACTTCCCTTAAGCCAGCATATCCTTGGAGTCTTTTCTTTTTGTTGGGTAAGTCTTGCGGAGTACATTGTGTACTCGGGGTTTGTTAACCCCCCTTTGCGTGGTGCTAACTCGTCTTTGCTACCGAGGGTTATGTCGGTGGGCTCGACATGGTCTGGTTGTCCCCTGTAGTTCTACTTTGCTTCCGCATTAAGTTAAGTTAACTCAAATGTAACCTACTCACATTTTGTAAAATTAATGTTATTATTCTTCCGCACTCTAATCTATAATTTTTGTAATAAATGTTGTAATGCTGTAGCTACTCCTTTGTTGATCCCGGTATGAGGTGTAATCGGGGTTCCCGATGACACCCGACAAGCTTCTTAAGTTATTGGGTGCATCTGCATAGCTGTCAGAGGTCTTTAGGACAATGACAAAAGTGTGGACCCGAATTAGGAGGTTTCGTCACGGCTTTGCACAAGATTGTGACAAAATTGCGTCTATGTGGCCGTAAGATCACCGACGCAGATATGATCGAGAAGACCCCGCCCACCTTCCACCCCGGCAACATAGTGCTTTGCAATAGCAAAGACAGAACTCTAAGTACTCCGAGTTGAGCCAAGTGTTGTCGGTTCTTTGAACAACAGAATGAAGTTCTTATGAACAATCATTTCGCCCCCACCGGCTCCATGGTTGTGCACGAAGCACATGCAAATGTTCTTTGAGAGTTCTCGCAACCGAACAGAGGCCGTGGAAGGGGGAAAAGGGGTGCCATATTCAAAGGCAAAGGAAAGCCCAAAGGTAGGTTCGAATCCAAGAAGGAAGGAGGTGGTCAAACAGGGGGAGAGCAAGGTGAATGCTACTGATGCGGATCAAAGGGACATTGGTCCCGAAAATGCCGCACCCCAAACACCTCGTTGACCTTTACCAAAGCAAAGCAAGAACAAAGGTAAAGGTCAACCGAGTCCCACTTCACCGAGCACGAAGCTCAGCCTAAGATCGTGATAATATGGATATCGACGCTAGTTGGTGAAGACGTTCAAAAGAACGAAAGTGAGGACGACCTTCTTGATGATGAGATTGACATATTTGGAGACATACAGTAATCTCCAAAAGTGTCGTAAGGCCTCAATGCGAAAAATCCACATGCTCTAGCCTTGTAACGAAGGTTGGCCATACATGCTCCTGAAGAGCATTTGTAATTAAATAAATAGGCCAAACCTCTATAATATTCCCAGAAACTATGTGTGTAATATAGTCATATATATATATATATATATATATATATATAGGGTGAGGTTTTTTCTACTCCCAGTAGTAGTTACTCCCACCTATCTAATTGGATCCCTGTGCACAAATGAGTCCGTTAACAGCTCCACCGATAGCCTAATTTTCGGCTCGTTTGCATGTGCATGTTGACGTCAGCTGCAGTTATACGTCGCCATGATTTGTGGCCGGTTCCGATTTGTTTGCCTGTTCAAAAACGTGTATAGTTATTTTTTCCTGCCGTATATATTAGTTTTTTTCCTGCCGTATATTCATCCATGTCAAAACAGCTCGTATGGATGCATACATGTTGAGTATGAGTACATACGTATACTACTATAGTAGTACGGATGCATACTTGTTGAGTGTGAGTACATATACGTACTTTCTGTATGCTATGGTAGGTAGTATGTGCACGTACGCATTATTATGTGAGAATGGGTATGATTAGGTACTTTTTGTAACGAGTATTTATGTATACTTAGAGAGTATTAGAATATTTAAAGTATACAGGTTTGGGAGTATCTTTACATACTTATGTGACGCTTGTGATTATGTGTTCTTACTTTGTTTTAGCATATCTGTTCTTACTTTTTAAATGGAGTATATTTGTACATAGTACTTGTTAGATTTTTTAGACTGTATATGCACACATATACGTTAAGGTTAAATTAATAGTATAAGTGCATACTTGAACCACACACGATCGTAGTATATATATATATATATACTTTCATGTATAAAGATGTACAAAACAACAACAGTATATATTCATACTATTTTTTAGAATAAAGTATATGTGCATACTTTTTGTGACAGGGGAGTAAGGAGTATGTACGCATATTTTTTTGAAAGGAGTATTTGTTCATACCATTTTAAAAGAAGTATGTACGCATACTTTTCCTAGTTGGATTAGGTAAGAAGAAAATTTTGTATATTTACATACATTTCTGAATGTAGTATCTGTACATAATTTTATAATACAATATAACATACTTTTCGAAATAGGGTATCTTTACATACTTTTTACAATAGGGTATTTATACATACTTTTTTGAAATAGAGTATTTACACATACTTTTCGAAATTGAGTATTTACACATACTTTTTGGAAACGAGTATGCATACATAAGCCAAAATTCTGATAGTATAAGTGCATACTAAACCACAAGATCGGAGTATATGTCTGTACATTCAAATAATATGGAGATGTACAAAACGATGAGTATGTATTCAAACTTTTTTTTTAGAATAAAGTATACGAGTATCTGCCTGATCTAAACATTGACGAATCTCAAATAGTGAACGCACTGATGCATCTCTTGGCCGGTCCAGCACCAGATGTCCAGATGTGACTAGATGCATGCATTCCTCCAGATTTGCATACTATCAGGGCACGGAGAAACCATCTTTTAATCTGCATGCTGCAATCCAAGTAAAAGAAAAATCTACAAGCTGCAAAGAGGCAGAATAAATATATCGATCTATACAACAAAGAAAGATGTATTGATGCATGTATGAATACTAAACTTAAAAAAGAACACTAGAAAGTAAAATAGAGCAGTAATCGTCACCTATTTGCATGTTATCACAGACCGACGGAAAAAGTTGCGGCGAGTTACTGATATGCAAGGTGCAGATAGATTGGAATAAACAAATCTATTTATACAGTATGGAATAGGACTGTCTCGACCATACCTGGATCCCATCGACGTACGGTTGCTCCCTCCCGGTGGAGAGAGCGCACGCGGGGTACGAATTGACCTGTCGGGTGGAGACGGCGCACGCGGCCAGCACGACCTGTTCGGCAGACAGACGCATGGGAGATTACGAGTGCCGGGATGATGTAGGTAACGACAGATCACGAGCGACGGAAGGCGACGCGGTCGCATCTGGCGCTGGCTGCTGCTGCCTTCTCGTGAGGCCGCTTATGCATGCCGCCGGTGTGTTGACGTGGGAAGAGGCGCCATCATGTGTGTGCTGCGGCGATGGGAAGGAGCGCCGAGGGGCCGAGCAGTACCGCGGTGGAGGCTGTCGCCGTTGCCGCCGCCGCCGCCTCTTCGCTCCGTGGACTGTTGAGGCAACGACCGATCGAATAAATGGCGAGGATAGAGTAGATAGGACCGATTGTTTTGTGCCCAGTTAACGGATCCACTACATTGACCCGCTAATCAATCTGTGGCCGCGTCATGCATGCGGGAGGAGAGAATACACTTGCATGTAGGTGGGAGTAGCTACTCCTAGCGTCCTCTGATGCCAGTTGCCTAGCGGGTTAACAATGAGATCCGATTAGGGAGTACATACGATCCTAAAAAACCGGATCGTTTGTTGCCCCGTACATGTGATTACTATATTATAAACACGCCATGCATGTCTGTCTTCTCTCTATCCGTATTTCTCTAGCTCCTACCTATTTCTGGATCTCACGAATGGTGATGGCGGCGGCGCCTAGCCCCCAGTATTGACCACGACGCACCCTCTCCACATTCCGGTGGTGATTGTGGCCATCCGGCGGCGATGGCTCCCAGTGGCGACTGCACAACCTGCGCGCACGGGTGGCGCGCCCGTCGTGGCTAGCTGCAACGATGGCGCCCTCCCAGCTCTCGGTTGCGGCTTCGTCGGATCTGCATCAGCGGCGTCTCCACCAGCCACCACTGACGGCGGCGAGTGTCCCTTCCCTACCGTCGGTCGCGGCACGAGCGGCGGATCCGGGCCTACCATGGCGGGCGGCGGCGGCCAGCTGCCTCCTATGGCGACGGCGGCCAGCTGCCTCCTATGGCGACGACGGCGGACTCCATGGCCAGCTCTCTCCTCGTTGAGTTTGAAGTACCGCAAAGGCACGGCAGCCTCGCCGGTCACTAACCATGTCCTGCCGCTGTTGTTGGATCTCTGTGTGGATATTTTTTCAATCTGAATTCCATGTGCTTCATCTCTCTATTTTCTCAGTGCATTTTGTGGTGAAAATTGTTCGCAGAAATGCGTTGTTGTTCTCTCTATGCTCATGACTGGCATAGATGCGGTCATGTGGCGGCTGCTAGATTTTTTTTTCTAATTGATTTTGTTTGTACAAAGTAGGAATGAGTTCTGTTGATTTCGGTTCAAAAATTATGTACATACTGTATTAATCTTTGCGTAGGAATGCATGCTGTATTCCCAAAAAAACAAGTATAAATACTGTATTCTAAAAAAGTATGGACATATACTCATTCCAAGAAGTATGTACACCTACTCTCTACCGAAAATGTGAAGAAGTATGTAAACATACTCTTGTGTAAAAATAAAGTATGTACACGTACTTCTTTTTAAAAAAAATTGATGAAATTCTTTTTTAAAATAGGATGTACATCTACTCTCTACTTAAAATATCAAAATAGTATGCAGACATACTCCATCAAAAAGTATGTGTATATACTCTCGTCAAATTAGTACGCACATATACACTTCAATTCAAAAAGTATGTGTACATACTCTTCTCAAAATAGTACGTATATATACGCGCTCCAATCCAAAAAGTATGTGTATATACTTCCATTGCAAAGATTAAGATAGTATAAAAGGTTACGTATATACATATACTAAAAGGTTAGAGTATGTGAGCATACCGACCGTGACATATATTTAAAATTTTTTAAACCAGCCAGCGCCCGAAGTAGTATGTGAGCATACCGACCGTGACATATATTTAAAATTTTTTTAAACCAGCCAGCGCCCGAAGTTCACGCCACCAAAGATTCAATATTCCTTAACGGGGCTGGGTTTGCCGCCTGATATACGTGGATCCGCAAACCTTGCCATCAGAGTATCCCACGTGAGTTAGACAGAGGGAGTAATTATTATCGGGAGTAGAAAAACCTCACCCTATATATATATATATTACTCTCACCGATAGAATGCACGGGAGCGAGGCCGTGGCCTTCGTACGGACGTTTTAGCGGGCAGAAAAATAAGCGGCCCGTTAAGAGTGTTAGCGCTGGGTATATGGTTGCCATATTTGATCGGATGTATATACGTAAGTAATTATTGAAATGTTGTGGCGGCGGCCAGAAAATGTCCGTGGAAATCGGATCTAGTCGACGTCCTCTGGTGGGTTGGTTATTTATATGCAGGCATCTCGCTCGTAGGTATGTACTCATACTTTTCGTGTTTAGTTAGTTCAGTATGTATCGATACTATTCAGCAATTTCATACTTTTTACGTGTATGTCCTTCACGTGTATACAAGTATATATGGACATGCTTTTGACGAGTATCAGCACATACATGGTAGTATATACATATACTAAAGAGATTATTTTGGTATATACACACTTTTTGAACTGGAGTATATACGAATTTTTTTTCCAAAAGTATTTAATCATACTTTTGAAATGGAGTATCTGCACATACTTTTTGAACCGGAGTATATACGAATTTTTTTTTTTTCCAAAAGTATTTAATCATACTTTTTGAAATGGAGTATCTGCACATACTTTTTTTGGAATTGAGTATTTATACATACTTTTTGGGAATAGAGAAGAGTATGAATGCATACTTTTCGGAATTGCACGCCGAAAAAAAAAAAAATTGAGTATTTATACATACTTTTGAAATTGAGCATCTACACATACTTTTTTCAAACTGAGTATCTGTACATACTTTTTTCGAATTGAGTATCTTTAGATACTTTTAGCAATGGAATACGCATTCATACGCCAAGATTTAGATGTATGGAAGGGGCTGCGGCCGCCGTTGCTACTCCGTGAACGTGACCGCGACCGCTAGGTGGAAGGCAGGGGCCCTCGCTGCCGGAAGCACGCAGGAAGAGATCGACGCCGCCACCGTTGATGGAGGCGAGTGGCGTTGTGGCACAACCCGCGGGGAGCGAGCCCACCGCCGGCGAGGAGCGCGCCGTCCTCGAAGAGCTGGCCAACAACACCTGGAATTGTGGCATGTCATAGGAACGAATCAGCATCATACATCAATTAGTTAATTCATACTTGCCGTGCCGTCACATGCATGCAAAAATTAAAGGTAGTGCAGCGCCAGGATGAGATGAGATGCAACCTGAACGTATATACTAGATGAATCACCAAAGGATAGTGTGCTGAATAATACGAAAGCACTAATGCATCCCCATACACTCTCCACATCTAGGAGATGCAACCTGAACGTATATACTAGATCAATAATACGAAAATAACATGCATTACTTGCCTACTTGAGATTGGATGCAGCCATACGCATATACTTGATCTCATGATCCAATGACGTAATTGAATGGAGATCAGATGCAGATTGTTAATTTGGACATGCAGGCTGTGGCAGATATGATTCATTTACCTGCTTTGGCTGGTGGCCAGTCGCTGCCGCCGGAGGAGATGCTAGGAATTGTAAATATCCGCATTCTTCTGTAATCATCGGACTGACGGCAGACGAACTGAGAGCTGGTTTTGCGCCCTTCCCCATATTTAATTTACTGCAGAGATCGTAGAATTGACATGTAGGTAGCACGCGGATCACTGCAGCCCGGCGTAGACTGCGCACGAGGGCTACGACGCGACCATACCTGGATCCCATCGGTGGATACTCCAGCCCGGCGTAGACCGCAGATGTGACCTGCGCGGCGGAGACGGCGCACGCGGCGTGGAGAGGCCATCGCGGCTTGGTGGAGGGACGGGACACCCACGTCGAGCATGGAGTCGATGGCCGCCGCCGCCGCCGGGTTGGATTGGCTCTGCCTCCCCTGTACGACCCCGACCGAGCGAGACTGGGGAAGGTTGCGGGTCGTCACGCGCTCTGAAATATCAGGAACGATGTATTCGCCATTAAAGTCGGACGGGAACTACATTTTCTATCGGGTAGACCCGCTAAGGGCGAGCGGGACTCGTCGCACCACACGGACTGGCTGTGTACGTGTAAATTTAGATGGGAGTAACTGCTCCTAGGGAGTAAAGAAGATTTTCCCTATATATATATATATGCATGTCTGTATGTTTTATATGTTTCAATTCCTATTATTGTCTAACAGAATCAGTGGGAAGCCCATGGCTGAAGAGGAGATCTGTCTTGTAGACAGTGGCACCACCAACACGATACTAAGGGAAACCAGGTATTTCCAAACATTAACTAAGAAAAATGAAAATATTATGACCATTGCCGGAAGCGATGCTCATATCGTGGGCACCGGAAGTGCCACACTGGTTCTCCCTATGGGTACTCAAATCCTTGTGAAGGATGCCTTGTTGTATCCTGACTCAAAGCGCACGCTTCTGAGCTTCAAGGATATCCGTGCGAACGGTTTCCATATTGAAACCGATATTGAGCAAGGTGTTGAATACCTGCTCATCACAAAGTTTGATGGGTACTAAAAGAGAGTGGTGGAAAGACTCCCTTCATCGCCAATGGGTTTGTACTATATGTACATAAAACCCACTGAGGAATATGTTGTGATGAAGACCATATTCAGAAGCCCAGAAGCGTTTCGAATATGGCATGACCGATTGGGTCATCCTGGGTTGGGAATGATGAGAAGAATCATCACCAATTCTGCTGGCCATGATATCAAAAGCTTCCCAAATCCTGAAGATTTTGTTTGCACCGCATGTGCAAAAGGGAAGCTCATCACTAGACCATCCCTCCTGAAGATTAGGGATGAGTCACCTATGTTCCTGCAAAGGATACAAGGTGACATTTGTGGACCTATTCAGCCCCTGTCGGGCCCATTTAGGTACTTTATGGTACTAATTGATGCATCTACCAGATGGTGCCATGTGGACCTGTTGTCCACTAGAAACCATGCTTTCTCCAAGCTGATTGCCCAAATAATCAGGCTAAGAGCAAGCTTCCCTGACAACCGCATCCAGTCCATTCGGATGGATAATGCTGGTGAGTTCAGGTCAAAAGCTTTTGATGATTATTGCTTAGCCATGGGCATCAAGGTAGAGCATTCAGTACCGCATGTCCACACACAAAATGGTCTAGCTGAATCCTTGATCAAGAGAATCAAGTGGATTGCCAGGCCAATGTTGCAGAATTGTAAGCTCCCAACCAGTTGTTGGGGCCATGCAGTGTTGCATGCTGCAGCACTGATCCAACTCAGGCCAACTGCATATCATGACACATCCCCCATACAGCTGGTGCGTGGGAAAGAACCAAGTATTTCCCATCTGCGTGTATTTGGTTGCGCGGTATACGTGCCCTTACCACCACCTCGGCGCATACCTCAATGGGACCCCACCGAAGTTGGGGATATATGTTGGTTATGAAACTCCATCCATAATCAAATATTTGGAGCCTATATTTGGGGATCTTCATACGGCTCGATACGTGATTGTGTCTTCGATGAAGATCATTTTCCAAAGCATTAGGAGGAGATCGGCATCCAGAAGAATGCCGAGAAATTGAATGGAAAGCAACTGGGTTGCAATCCTTAGACCCACGCACCAGTGAAACCGAACTGGAAGTTCGGAGGATCATACATTTGCAAAGTCTTGCAAATGAGCTGCCAGATGCCTTCACTAATCATAAAAGAGTGACGAGGTCGCATATACCGCAAATAAATGCGCCGGAGAGAGTTCAGCTACCCCAGAAGGATACCAACTCTACAGTCTCCACCAATCCTAGGAAAAGAGGGAGACCTCCGGGTGCTTAGGACAAGGCCCCGCGGAGACGCCCGCAAAGAAGAGTCACCGAGCCACCGTCACACTTAAGGTATCGATGAAGAAGCTCAACCTGAAGTTGAGGATGCCCCTCGAAGTGGCGGCTCGACCGAAGTCGAGTTGGTCCCCGAAGGACCCCATCCTCGAGGATGGAAACCACCATCGCGGCGCGCGCTCAATATCGCATTGGTGGATCAAACGCCCCGACTCAATCGTTATGGGAAATCACGATGATCCGGATGATGAGATTGCCACTAATTATGTGGAGACGGAGAATCTTATCATAGAAAGGCCATCGTTGTCGACATATATTTTGCCTCAAAATTGCCTGATTCTTTGGATCCGGATCCCGAACCAAAGTCCTTAGCGAGTGCGGGAAGCGCCTCGATTGGGATAATGGAAAGCAAAGCAATTGAGGCGAATCAAGGCCGCTTTACAAAGAGAGGTATTTGGGCTGCGGTCCCAACACCTCCAAAAGTCATCCCTCGTAGGATGCAAATGGGTCTTCCTCCGGAAGAGGAATGAACATGGTCAGGTGGTAAGGTATAAAGCGAGGCTTGTGGCACAAGGGTTCACGCAGAGACCCGGTGATCGATTATGATGAAACTTACTCTCCCGTCATGAGTGGCATAACGTTCCGATATCTAATATCTATGGCAGCTAACTTAAATTTAAAAATGCAGTTGATTGATGTTGTGACCGCACACTTGTATGGGTCACTTGATTTGGAGATTTATATGAGAGTCCCTGAAGGACTCAAGATCCCTGGGCCGAATCAAAACCGCAACATGTTCAACGTCCGCCTGCAGTGGTCGTTATACGGTTTGAAACAATCAGGAAGGATGTGGTTAAACCGGGTTGAGTAACTTCCTCCCGAAGAGGGGTTACACAAACAATGATGATTGCCCCCGTGTGTTTATCAAGAAATCCCCTCGAAGGGTTTTACGCATCATCTCGGGTTATGTCGATGATCTGAATATCATCGGGACCACAGAGGACATTGAGGAAGCAATGGCTTACCTCAAGATGGAGTTCGAGATAAAAGACTTGGGAAAAACCAAGTTTTGTTTGGGCCTGCAGCTCGAACACCTCCCTAAAGGAGTGTTTGTACACCAGTCTACTTATACTAAGAGGGTACTTGAAAAATTCAATATGGATAAATGCCACCCTCTTAAGACCCCCCCATGGTGGTCCGATCCCCGGAAGCCGATAAGGACCCATTTAGACCAAGGGAGGATAATGAGAAAGTATTGGGACACGAAGTTCCATACTTAAGTGCCATTGGAGCAGCGATGTACCTTGCAAACTACACAAGGCCTGATATTGCATTTGCAGTAAATATATTGGCAAAGGTGCGTCTTTTGCCCCAACCAGAAGACATTGGGTCGGCACTAAAACTATCCTCAGGTACCTCCAAGGTACCCGGGACCTTGGTCTATGGTTCCCGAAGAACCAAGAATCAACCATGGTGGGGGGCGTGCGGACGCCGGCTATATGTCGACCCACATAATGCCGGATCACGCGATGGTTTTGTGTTTCTACGTGGTGGTGCAGCCGTCTCTTGGAGGTCGCGGAAGCGGGCCTTGGTTGCCACATCGACCAACCACTTTCGGAGATTATTGCTCAGTATGAAGTCGACGAGAATGCGTGTGGGTACGCGACGTATGATTACCCACATCCGTAAGTCATGTGGTTTAAACGTTGCCGACATCCCCACCATTATCTATGAGGATAATGCAGCATGTGTTGCACATATGCACACGGGCTATGTGAAGAGCAATCTCACAAAGCATATTGCTCCAAAGTTCTTTTATCCCCATGAGCTCCAGAAGAGCGGGGAAATAAAGATCCTGCAAGCAAGATCATGCGACAATCTTGCAGACTTGTTCACCAAGTCCCTACCCGCCTCTAGTTTCTATAAGTGTGTCCGAGGAATTGGCATGAGGCAACTCGAGGAGAGTTGTAGGGTTCGAGGGGAGACATACCCCCACCTAACATAGCCCATGGTCGTGATCACGAAGATCACGAAGTCGGTCCCGAAGACGATCGGAGCATCAATCGTTGTACTCTTTTTCCCTTGATGAGTTTTCCCACGGGTTTTTCTAATGCAAGGTTTTTAACGGGCAACAAGGTGCACACATGGGCGGGCGCGTGTGGATGTACTCTTTTCTCCTACCTTTTTCCCCTTTGGGTTTTGGGGAGTTTTTAACGAGGCATGTACACATCTTGCGCGATTCACCCAAGGGGAGTGTTGTGAAACCATGAGTGTGTGGGTGAATCTCAAAGCAAGGAGGAAAATATCCAGCACTCTAGGGAATAAGAGAAGAGTCTAGAGTATGGTGGACTCTAGTGGGACTCTAGTGAGCATGAGAAGATTCTAGAGTGTAGTGGACATATCTAGGGAGAAAATATCTAGAGGAGATATTTGAGGAGTGCTACCCATAGCCTCTCCCTATAAATAGGGGCTACCCCCATTGTAAATGACATCCATGTAAGTGACTCAATAATAGAGAGCCTCCATTCCTCCCAACATTCTCTCCATGCCTTCTTGTGTGCTTGTCTTGCGTGCTCGGTGATTCCCGGTTCTACGGCGGATTCTCAACATGGCCTTTCCTCATTCCCCTCCTTTATCACAAAGAACAGCCTGAACCTGATACTGAATATAAACCTCTCTAGCAATGACAAGTCGCCTCTTGACCTAAACTGCCACTCTTGCAAATAACTTAACTTTTTCAGTCCCCAAGTATTGAACAACTGCTTGGCACCGTGCTCACCCAGTGCCAGTATCACATATATTTACATACCCAGAAGGCTGGGTCCGTTTGGTAGCACTGGCCACAGCTGCGCCAAAACCTCTATTGCTACATCCATCAGGTCGTTGCAGAAATCTGAATGCTGGCCAATATGCACCAAAACTGCAGAAAACAAGAAATGCGGTACGTCATATATATTTTTTTAAAGGGTGTACTATCTACTTATGCTGTTATTTGTTTTGGTAATTACTTCTAGGAACCCTGCAACAACTGAACAAAACAACAAATCAAAAAGCGTGTCATCTAAAATTATGTCTCAAAGAGGAAGTAATACAGAAAAGATTGTAACTCCTACAAGGTAACTAAAAACTATACAAAATCCTAAAGAATAGAAACACACTTACAGCTAGCATGATTCTCCCAACAAACAAAACAAACCGATGGAATAATCAGTACAACAACAAAATAAAGTCAAGAAAGGGGAAATGAGCGATCGGGAGAACATCATAAATCATGGGATAGACAGTAAGGACGCAAAATCAGTTGAAAATGACAAACTTAATTAGCCGTCTAGTGTTTAACGATTCCCAATAAAAGTACTTTGAATTTTTAAATACAAAATCATCAATAACAGAATAAAACACTACAAGAGGTGGGGTTCCATCATAAAACAATATATGTTGGCAAGTAAGCTGTAATGTACAATAAATAAAATCACAACAAGGCAGAACTTATAAGACACTGCCATATTGGTGATTATCATCAATAATGAAACTTTTGTCAATGCCAGATAAGCTGAAACAGTTAAATTTGTATTAAAAGCATGGGCTGCGAAAGCATACACCTTATATTTTGTTACATAGAACCAAGAGAACAAAAAGTAACACTCACCTGCAGAAATTCAGCACGATCCATGCCATGTGAAAATGATTTCTATGAATTCATCGTGCACCAGCCAATCAACTATCAACATTCTTTTTCTCAGAGATAGTATGCAGCGCTCTGTGTACCGTTCAGTAGATGTATCATCATTATAATGTATCTAGATCTAAGATTTCAACCATTTGAAATCAAGTCTGAAAGCTACTTGCTATCTTCTACTCCCTTTTCTACTCTTACAATTGTCAATGTCAAAAGGATGTGTCCTTTTAGCACATTGATCAATAATACTATGTTGAAAAGAATGTGCAGTTGATCTTACAGCTAAAGATAGTGCCCTGTACCATTGATGCAAACAATCATGAGTGTTGTTTCTTCTTAACAGTTCTAACCTTCTAGCCTCATTCTTTGAAACTCCACTTCTTACTAGAATAACCTTTAGTGCCTGGAATGTTGTATCATTTGGTGGTGTGTTTGATGCCAACATCTTCGTAAATATTTTAAAAGCCTCCTCCATTCTTCCACTAGATACATACATTTGGATTACAGAATTGTAGCTTAGTAACTGAGTTAGAAGTCCTAAAGCTTGCATTTCCTTGCAAACCATGTGAGCCACATCATAGCGACCAACTTTCTTGTACATACACACCATCATTGCATGTGAGAATTCATTTGCGCTTCCCCTAACCTTCAGACTTTCAAAAAACCTCACGTGCTTCCTTCACCATGCAATTATCACCGTAGAGATCAATCATGCAATTAGATGCATAAAGGATGACATCCATATCCAGTGATCTGATTAACTTATATGTTTTTGGGCCTCTGCAACATACCCTGCTTTTGTGTAGAGCTTTATCAAAGAATTGTAGATCGTAATGTTCTCAAAAATCCATCCTTTTTCATTAAAACCCAAATACACTGAAGCTTGTTGGACATTTCCAACTTCAGCGTATGCATCAATCAAGATAGAGTAGATAAAAACATCAGCACAAACTCCTGACATGATCATTTCTCTAAATAGGTATTCGCCATTCGTAGATCACCATTCTTAGCAAAGCTACTAATTACCACAGAGTATGGGACACAGTCTGATAGCAATTTCACTGCTTTCATTTTTTCCAAGTAGTAAATAGCCTTCTTTGGCTGTTTAGCAGTTGACAGAAGTTGAATGAGAGAACTGTATGTCATGTAATCGGGCACAATGCCATACCTCTCCATGTCATCAGCTATCTCACACGCCTCATCAAGCTTCTCTACCAACCCAAAAGCTTTGATCATAACATTGCACACAGAAACACTGAGCATATTCTTCTTTCGGCAACATATAAAAGCCTTCTCTACAAGAACTATGTATCCTTTCTCTGCAAATGCATCAATATTTGCAGAAAAGCATTCAGAATTCATATGGTGGTGGAATCTGTCAAACCAGCACCAAGCTTGCTCAAGCATTCCAACATTTACATACATCCTTGTCAAAGCAGATTGTGTGTATTCATCTATCACAAAGGCCCTCTCATCCATTTCCTTTAGAAGGGCTTCTGCTTTAGTGACCATGCCCCTGATAGAGTATCCATATAAGAGCGTGCGGCAGCTCACAACATCTGGTACTAAGTTTTGTGCTTTCATCATCCAGTAGTAGTACTCTGCACTATCAATGTCATTGCTTTCTCTGTACAGTGAGATCAGTATATTGTAAGTTCTAGTGTCAGGAAAGCACTGGAATTCCTCCTTCATTCGAACCAAAGAAACAACTTCCTCCATCCTGCGGTGCTTACCCCAAGCATGGATCATTGAGTTAAATGTAACAACGCTTGGCGCAACACCTTCTTTCAACATTTGGTTGAATATAACTGATACTTTCTCAAGATGACCAGCTTTTCCATAAGTATCAATCAAGGTGTTGTAAGTGCACAAGCTATAGTGAGGACGTCCCACCATCCTTCTGATTGAATCCGAGGACCACCTTTTGAAGAATAGTTCAGCTGTTTCATACTGTCCAGCCTTCTTATGCGGCTGCATCACAATACTCATAGTGACCTCATCAGGCATCAAACCGTGCTTGCACATGTCTCCGAGCCAAACCGAAGTCGCACATTCTCTTCCCCCTTTGCAACACACGTTGATCAGCGTACCATAGGTTGAGATGTCCGGTGCCACACCAAAAGAATGCATCTCATGCCACAGCCTAAGAACAAGGTCCCACCTCCTTGCCTTTCCAATGTTATAGAGCACGACATTGTAGTGAATCACATTAATCTCATGGCCCTGCTCCCTGTGAAACCAGTCAAAGATCTCGACCGCCCGTCGCCAATCTTTCTGCTCCTTGAGGATGAGCGTCCTCTCCTTGTTGCTCAGGGTGCCCTTCCACGCCCAGAGTGCTTCCCCAACGTCCTGGACATGCTGCAGTGCCTCCAGCATTGCTGGAAGCGACCCACCGTAACGGACCGAGTTGCCTTTCGTCTCCTCCTTCTCCCTTTGACAGTCTGTTTTAGAACCGTGCATGGAACTACCAACTCCGGGTGAATTTCAACAGTCCTAGCTGGCGCAGAGACTGCATTAATCTGGAATTTGAGAACATTCGAGGGCGGCGCCGGAGGTGTAAGATTCGGCAACCGAGCCCGTGGCTGAGCGGGAACTTTGAGAAAGCAATCGCACGGGGTCAGCATCTAGCTCTGCCCTTGTCCACCCTGAAAAATGTTGGTGCCGTTTGGACAATGGGGATATGAGAGCTAGGGAAATGAGGAGGGATGGATGCTCATCCGCTGTTTGGTTCATGCGAGAGAAAAATGGGAGGAGGGGAAAGGGAAATGCGGACCTCTGGTGCCGGGACAGGAGCTCCGCACGCAGCGGCAGGTTCTCGGCCTTCGGTGTTCTCAGCCCACGGCCACGCTCGCCTTCCACACGACGGCCGCCGGAGCCACCCACACCTAGCTCGCGCGCGCGGGCCGGCGGAGCGGAGCGGGCGCGCGTCAGGCGTCAGGCCACCGAAGCCGCGCTCTTCGCACGGTGACTCGCGAGCTAGGACTTGGGGCTGTTGCCTCCCGCTCGGTGAAGAAGTGGCATGACTGGAGGAGGACGAGGGAGATGACGCGGGGGCGGGGTTCGCCGGTGGCGCGGGTGAACTCGGAGGACCGACGCGGAGCAAAGCGTGCGCCGGAAATCCAGGCCGTGTCCGCCTGGGCGTGCGTGAGATTGCTCAAGTGAAGTGGGCCGGCCCGAGTTAGGCCCAAGTGCATTTTGGGTGCAGAACTTTGCACCGCCTGACCTGGGCCCAAACGGGGCCTAATACTAGCCGTTGTGTTTTATTGATGCCAGAGGAGAGAGAATATCAGAGCATCGAGTAAAACGCGACATCACTTTCACTTTATACAAATTAATCAAGTTCGTGTGAGATAATCAATTTTCTGTCCAACACTTAGCAAATATGTTAGATCTTTAATCATGTTTGGGCTAGATGTACTTACAAACTTCCTCTTTTTTGATGATTTATGATAACCCGATTAAAGCTTACAAAAACATATAAAAAATTTAGGCTTTTGAATCCAATGATATAGATAGAGCTCCCCTTAATTTGTATATGTGAGTGAAATTCATAAAAAGGGCCTCTAATGACAGTTTGCACAAATTAACTCAGATGGGAAGCCTCCCCTATATATATCATTGCATTCGTGGGGGTGCAAGTGTGTGACAAAACAAATCAGTGATGCATATGACATGATATATCACATAATAATAAATATAAAAGCATCACATCATACATTTTCACACTAAAACATGCATGACCCTTACAAATGTAAATACAACAATAAAATCACAGACATAGCACTCATCACAATATTTCTCTGAGTCCACAACCACTAAGATAGATTATATTACAAGATAAAGATCATGTCTCATGAGATAAATCCATCAAGCCAGAGTCTCATTTCATACTTACATGATAAAGCATAAGCTTATCAAAAGCTACAGCTACAGTACATGTCCCCACATACAAGAGCTAAATACATGAAGCACTATGAAGCTCCAGCCGAGCTGCTATCTGCTTGAGAATCCGATTATCTTTCCTCCTGGCCTCTATCTCCTTCTGCTGGTTGGTCTCAAGAGCTTGAGAATAGGACTACCACCACGGTGTGAAGTAGTAGAACGTGGAGGAGCACGTGATGGGGAGAAACTCCTGCTGCTGCTGCACCACCTAAAAAGGTGTGTCTGCCTCTACCGCTGCTGGTGCTCCCCCTGGACCATCCTGCTCCAGAAGATTGACAAGTTAGAACATAGAATGTAGAATGATAACTCACGATGAATCAAAGGCTTATAATCTTCTAAAGCCATGTGCATTCTGAACTTTCATAACATAGTATATCAGATCCAATTGGAATGATTTTGTGTCCAGCATATGAAGATTGCATCATAATTAGAATCATCCACAAAACTTTCACAATAGGACCTTGTGTGCAAAGTGCAAACCTGGTCGTGCGCCGCAAGCTGTGCCGCCAAGTCACTGGCCTTTTTCTTGGCTCTCTCCATGTCCTCTTTCGCCTCCCGGGCAGCGCTAGCGAGGTCTATATTGTGGTTCCTTGCAGCAGCCAGCTCTTCATTCGCCTCCTTCAAATTCTTTCGGGCATCAGATACCTGCCTCAAGTCACGGATCTCCCTCTTCAAAGCTTCGTTCTCCTTCTCAAGCTTCTCTACCTTCTCATGAAACTTGGCCTGATCCATAGCAAAGCGGTGATGCACCGAGCGCGTGAGCAATAGTAACTCTGCAGCCTTCACCTCCAAATTGACCCCAAGACGGTCCATCGGTGTTAACACTAAAATTTGGTAAGCCGTAATGACAGGTGGGCCAAGTATAAATATTCGCAAGAAGATGTTCGGTAAGGGGGTATTCGGCAAGTGACTCACACGACATCAAGTGTTCGGCAAAACTGTAGCATTCGGGAAGCTGGCCGTGTGATCGAGGACCTGTTACCTCTCGGCTAAGTCAATGGTTCGGCAGGGCTTCGTGCAGTCGGTTGACGAAGATGATTCGGCAAGCCAATAGATGGACCCACGATGTACACGTCATCAACGACTCCGAAAGGACTTGGAGCCCAAGTTATCTTTAGCTAGACTTTCCTTCATTGTAATCGTAGTCGGTTAAGACTCGTGTCAAGTCTAGGGTATAAATATTAGACCCTTGGCAGCTGTAAAAACCCTCTCTACAATCAATACAACAAACCGGCCCCGTGCCACCCTTCGAGTCCAAGTCGTGTCATCGAGTTCTTTGAGAGGATCATCGACCCGTCGACCTCCGTAAGTACCGGCAACCATGTATCATGTCTAGTATCATGCGGTGGATTTAGATTATGATGCAAGTAGTCTTGTTACCATGCTTAGTATCGTGCGGCGGATTTAGGCCTTGGAACAAGAGGGTTCTCTCTGTTAGGTCATGAGTCGCGGGGCGGCGGGGCTAAGATCTAGCTTCGAGGAGCTAGTTATCGGCTCTATTAGATTTGGCAAGATCTAATAGATTCATTAAGTTACCACGTGTTGCATGATTCTTATTTATTATTTTAATTATTTTTTTTGCACACACTCTTTGCCCAATTTAGTTTGATAGGGCTCGGCTTCATATTTGTTATAGATCTAGTTTGTCTTTAATGCTTTGATATTCATCTTACCGTGACAAGTAGATCTTGTGTTTATCATAGCCGAGCTTAGATCAATCTAAGTTGTTACGTGTTGTGGGTTCATGCACGTTAGATGTAGGATTAGCCTTGATGGGATTTGGGTACCGTCTGCGCGGTATGCAGGTCTTTATAGGTTTTGATCATGTTTTACGTGCATGTTCCTTCTTCATGGACCCCCGATTCGGTAAGCTTACCGAATGCGGTTATGTTTTAACAAGTAGTGAGTACTTGTATATCTATCTGGATATATGTATGCTTTTAGCTTGTTATGATTAGATTGTATCATGCGATGGATTAATCTAGTTGTGAGAAGTGGTTTAGATGCGTAACAAGTTGTATCATGCGGTGGATTAACTTGTTAGGGTTTATGCTAGACGGGTTTAGGAAAACTAGACATGCGACAGACTAGTTGGATTGAACCTATGCATGTGTCATCTAGATTAGGTTTATATTTATGAATTACACGCTATATTCATCATGTTTACGACTGATTCGATCTATGCCATGAGCTTTACGATATTTATCTTGATGATCGGTTTTCACTTGTTCAAACATGTCTTCTTATGCCCGTTCGGTAGCTAGGCGCTTTTATGTGTCATGCTTACCGAACGCTGCGTTCATAAACTTGTGGGCAGATAGCTTCTATAGCTATATGTCGCCGTAAGTGGCTAACCAGGGCCGTACATGTGAAACTGTCTTGGTCTCACCGGGCACGCGTTCCTAATCTCATGGTCTATCTCCTTGTTAGTTTCGTGTCAAACCGACTAGCACGCCCGGATCAAGACGCCTAGGGCTCTGTTTGAAGCTAGCTAATCCGGCTTCTTTGGTGTGTGAGGCGCAAGGACACATTTTGTGCCAACACACTTTTTGGCACTTCGGTGGAACGACTCAAGATTGAAGTCAAGATGCCTAAACCCGGCGAAGATGGAGTCATCGCTCGCTTCGGAAGATCCGCTAGTGGAGTTACAAGCTAAAGTGAGAGCGAATGCACTACCTTCACGTAAAAGTGCTTGTTGTCTTTCTCCAAGAACAAGAGTGACAAGATCTACCGAAGCTAGACCTGCCAAGAGTGCCGCCGCACGATGAATTTGATAAAATCGAAAATGAAGCCATCAAAGCCATCAACAAGGTGCAGCAGAACGTTCATGAAGCCATAGGCAAGGCGATGGTCGATCACAACTCGGTTTTCCTTAACACCTTCCACCACATCATGAGGAGCAGCTTTGGGGCTGAGGCTGATAAATACTTTGAGGAGCAATTCGGTCCAAACTCTGGACCTACGTACTTTCATACACCAAAGCCAAAGTCAGGAAAAGGTGCTGCAAATGAAGAGGAAGAAGATGAAGAGGAAGAAGATGAGGAAGAAACACCGAAAAAGCCAAAGTCCAAGTCTAGGGTTCCGGAGGCCAAGACACCTCGTCCCACATATGGGGACATGGCATTCGGTACACACGGGAATCCTCCACCAGCCGCTTATATGATCTCTCCAATGACCCATGGGCTGCAGAGGAATCTCTTTGGACCTGGCTACACTGAATTCTGGGTACAAGCGTGCAGGACAGTCATCTCGCCCCCAGAATTCAGGTGTGGATATGCTCTTACAGAGGATGGCCGATATGATGCAAAACCAGTTTGGGTTGAAGCCCAAGAATCGACCCTATATGTACCGGCCGCCATATCCGATCGTATAACAAAGTGGCGCTTCCTCCAAGACTGAAGCCTCCAAGTGACCTAACCAAGTTCTCTAGGCAGGATGACACTACCACTACAGAGCACATCAGTCGCTACCTGATTCAGCTAGGAGAGCTTGCTACAGATGAAGCATGGAGGATCCGCTACTTCCCGATGTCCCTCACAGGGCCGGCTTTCGTATGGTTCACAACGTTGCCGGCCAATTCTATTGGGACCTGGTCGAGCTGGAGCAGAAGTTTCATGCGTACTTCTTCAGTGGTTCCAATGAGAAGGAGCTTGTTGACCGATGGGGATGGCACGTAGATATAATAAAACACCCCGGGGAGTTCCTACAGCAGATTCGTGAGAGACCAAAAACTTACGCTACTTTTGAATTTGCCGGATAATCAATCGCCGTCAGAGCTATACGTGGCATGCACCCCCAGTATCGTGGAGAAGCCGGGTCGGCATAGAGTTTGAGTATCTTGGATGCTCAAGGGCGCTTGGCAATAATGAGCAACCAATTCGTAATATCAAGAAGGATACCCGTTACCAGAAAAGGGGCAACGTGTCCTATGAGGCATATCAAAGCTTTCTCGAAAAGACGCGGATGACGATGAACAGGATGAGCTGGCTGCTGCCGAATTGGTCTAGGGAAAGGAGCCCACTCAGGGTTAACCAAATACTGGATAAAGCAAAAACAAGGGGGCATATGACTTCGATGTCTCCAAATCTGACAAGCTCTTTGAGTTCCTAGTCAAGGAAGGACGTGTTAGGTCGTCGCCGAAAATCATTCTATGCGGCGTCGCCCTCAAGGACTGAAGGATAAGAGATAATGTGGCTTCCACGACACAAACTCTCACTCCATCAATGGCTTTTAATGTTCAGCAAAGAAATCTAGAGGGCTATACTGGGAAGGCCACCTGAAGTTTAACAATAATATGAAGGTGGACAAACAGCCTTTCCCCCGCAGCATGATTTCCTTCTCTCGTGAATATGTGTAACACCTCTGGTGTTACTCTCACTAAAACTTGACATGTCATCATGATCATTGCAAAGCATGCATGATTAGCCCACCGGTGTTGCATTGAACTAAAATAAGTTTATTTTATGTTTGATGCATTGTTGGTCGAAAAAAGACGCGAGAGGAATGATTAGGAAACTATTCCCCTTTGTCGGAAAACCCTAGTTTCTAAACCCTAATTTGTCCCCTTTTCTTTATTTCAAAATTTATCAAGAATTTGGGTATGGTTATTAAAGCAAAAAGGTAGAGTTTTTAATTTTGAACAAAGTTGGTATTTTGAGTTTTCAAAGTTTAGTTCAAAATTTTAAAAGTAATTTTGAATTTTATCAAAACCCTAACTACCCCCTTTTCTATATTTCAAAATCTAAGCAAAATTAAAAAAAAAAAATCCAAAAGCTAGTTTGTAGATCTTGTTGAGAGGAACAAAAGTCATGTACAAAGTTTTTCAAGTTGTTACATGATTTTAAAAAGTAATTTTGAATTCAAATTTCAAAATTTTGAACCGCATTTCAAAAAGTCATATTTCTAGGGTCAATTTGAAAATGCTCCAATTGTGAAAATTGTAGATCTTGAAAAATTAAGGCAAGTTTTGGAGATTTTTTAGTTTAGTTCAAAATTTGGGAGTAATTTTGAAAATTCAAAGTTAGGGTTAGAGATGAACAGAACCCGCCCACCACTCTCCTCTTCGCCACCGCCGGCGTTGAGTTTCACGCCGCCGTCCACCGGCCGTCTCTCTTCGCACACGCGCCCGAGGACCTTTCGCGACGCCCCGCCACTGTCCAACCCTCCCATGCCTATAAATAGGCCGGGCGTCGTCGCCGTTTTCCCCTTTTTTCAAAACCGGCCGGAACCGGAACCGTTGTCACCCGCCGCCGCGTTCGCCGCCGTCGTTGCATCTTTCACAAAACCATCTACCTCGGCCGCCGCCCAACTTCCTCACCTTCCTCTAGAACCCGCCGCGACTTTTCGCCGTCGGAATCGCCGCCGCGAGCCCCGTCTTTCCCCAAGACTGTTCGGGCGCCGGCCATGAGCCCGCCGTCGTCGTCATCCTTGTCTCGGTGAGCTTTTGCTTGCCTTTTTTTTTTTTTTTTTCCCTCCCTCTCGAAGATGTATTCGTGAGCGGCTCGCGTTTTCACGCACGAAGCCCCGACGTGCCGGACCCGCCCGCCGCCGTCGCGCCGCCCGCCGGCCTCGCCGGCCGCACCCCGACCCACCTCCGACTTAGCCCCGCAACCGAAAGCTCAGATCCCAAAGATCATGGTGACTCCCGGGCCGCCCTCACCGCCCTCCGTTTCCTTTTTGAACCACCACCCACGTCCGAACGCTTTCTTGCCGCTGCCGCGCGCGAAGCCGCTGCCGCCGGTGGAGCAGCCGCGATCGGCACGTGAACAGTGCCGAGCGGACATCGTATGCACCGCCGCCTAAACACTGCCACCGAAAATTCGCCACATCTTGTTCACCGTGCCGTACCAATATGAGCATTAGCGAGGCCTTGCACGTTCTTGGGCTCGCCACGCAACAGGCCAAATTCAACCCAAAACCCTTTTCAATTTTGAAATGTTTTATTCAATTTCTTTTATTTGGAATAGTGTTTGTTTTTGTAAATTTTGTATAAATTCAAATACTAGCTCAAAAATTCTGAAATTTTTTGTGTAGCCTTCCCATGGGTATGTTTATCCGGGAAAAATATGAAACTAGAATTTTGAATACTTTTGGCATGATTTAAAAATACAAAATTTAATTGAAAAAAATGCATCTTCCTTGATTTTTAATAATTATTCTATTTATCCAAAAATCATGAAATTATTTTGGTACTGTTTTATGACATGATCTACCTGTACAAAAAATTTTGAGCTTGTTTAGAGAAAGTTAAAATATTTATTATTTCATGCCCTATTATTTTATGTGTTAAACAAATTGTTTAGCGCTTTATAACTTAGGGTTTTGGGTGAATTTTGGATTGTTTTGTGAACCCTAAACCATGCCTTTATCAAGTGGTCCTTGAGAACTCCTTAGGCAATGGTGATGATATCTCGTAGAGTAGTTCAACAAGTTGGTTTTGTTGGATTGCAACTTTATCGTGAAGGAAAGTCGTACTCAAATGTTTATCATTTCATGCACTCGCTACAAGCATCATGTTTATATGCACGGCATCATGTAAAGCATATGTTATTCTTTTCGTGATAGTGAACTAAGGTGACCAGAAGTCGCCGATCAAGCCTCCGAAGAGGGCTATCTTGTTGACCCGAAGTTAGAATCACGCGCGATCCGTCGCCGAGTCGGGATATTTCGTCAATCAAGGCAAGCCCCGGTTCATTTAAACATTTCCTTGTGTTTTACAAAGCTTTATATCACCTTTGCTTTATGCTTTGCATTAGGTGATAGGAGTTGAGTGACAACCTAATTGATGCATTATCCATCCTTGATTATTTCGATACCTACCTTGATAGCGTTTTTTGGTAAAATGCTAGAACGCTTAGCCTTGCTATATTAGTTAGACTTTTGAGTCAAAATGTGACAAGTCCCTTATGATAGCCCGAAGGGGCATTTGATGAACAAGGATGTTATTTGATGAAACCATACCGGGTTATGGTGTTTAATTTGAGACCGGTCGGGTAATTTGCATTGAGAATGGAGTCTCGGTGTAGTATTTCCGGCTTGTCGATTAAGGACCGGCGTGTAGGCCTCGTGGTAACCGAGACTATGGAACGCACCGCGCCCGAGGTCTTTTGGCCAATGGCATGTCATCTGAGGCGTCGCCCCGGTGTGACGTAAAACTAGTTCAGGACACATACTCTGGTAAGCCTAATCTTGGGGTGTCAAATCGAAACGCATAACCGCAAGACCGGGAGTGGAGAGATGGCGGGGAGTAACGTGTTACCCTCGTGGGTTAAAGTCCCGGATTGGAGGCGCACGGTACTCTCTGGATGGCGTGGGGACGCGGTTCCGTTTTGAGTATCCAAGAAAGGGTTGATATATGCAAGCTTAAGTGCTACATATGTCGTGGTGGAAAGAACTCCCCATTTGGGTTAATCGATTTCGAAATCGCCGTGCTTCTCGGATATGGAGACTCGGTTTCCCGACTTATATCGTAGTTTAATTATGGAACTATGAAGAGATGGAATAAGTGATGGAATATCTACAAGTGTGTGCTCTAGTATAAGATCACCTAGAGTAGGTGAGAAACTAAATTGGGATTAAAATATTGAAAGTAAGGATTTACTACTAGTAAGCTTTTATGCAAAATGAGTTCTTGATTCTTGCTAAAAGCCTTACCTTGAATCCTATTAGACCAAAGCATTCCCGAGTCTTCTCCTCTTTTCTTTAGTCGGGTAAGTCTTGTTGAGTACTCCCGCACTCGGGGTTTGTTGACCCATGTTGCAGATCGGGAAGTCATGTCCGCTTAGGACCGCGGCCGCATGACGATTCATCAGAAGATAGTGAGGATGAGTGAGAAGTGAGACCCGCGGGCGGGTGCGTTAGTGTCATATATGTAATAAACTTTTCGCTACTCCTACTTTTATATTGTAAAACTTGTTTTAAATAAATGGTTGTAAAATTATTGTAATATATAAACCTTCCGCTATTTACTCGATTATATATGAAAACTGTTGTAATACCGCAATAACCTCGTGAACGGATCCTCGTTGGAATAGTTAATAGTGCTTTTTCAGGTTATAGGTGCACATATATGACTATTAAAGGTCTTTGAACCGATAATTAGTACATGTGGGCTCAGAATTTGGAAGGTTCTGTTACAATATGGTGTCTGCAAATGATCCCAAGGGCAAAGGCAAGCTAAAGGTGCTGACTTACTCGATAGAGCAAAGCAAAGTGGCTTAGTTGACCCTAGTCGGCAAGTGACCGGTGTGGAGCTCCAACAAAGCCGCAGTTGTTCGGTTCCTGAATAGCCGAACAGAAAGAGGCGAGACTTCAAGGCCTAGGATTACCTCGCGCATACTACTGAACAAGTGGCAGAGACAGCAGGAGAAGCAATACCTTAGGGATCGGCAGGCTTGCGGATGAAGCAAAGCAGAGGTATGAGGAGGAGATGTACCACTTGGAGCAAGAAGAATACATGCGAGAACGAGAGGAATCTCATTGGGATTGTCCTTTCTTTAGACATTCTTTGGAATGAAGGCTTGAAGTTGCCTCGCTAGGAACAATCGTCCCGAATGCGCGGAGCAAAGATTTCGGGTATAGGGCACGAGTCAACCATCGGCCCCATCCAAGAAAGATGGAGGCACGCTTTCCCAGAGGATGATCGGCGCGTAAAAATAAAAGACAACAGGACTCATACTGGCAAAAGAGTTATCGATCAAGCATGGGCTGACTGTGAAGACTATGAGGACCAAGATGATGAGAAGCTTCCTCAGGAGTATGTGTGGCGTAAGGGACGGTGGTGCCCTCTAGGACCGAGGAAGAGCCGAAAAGAAGAGTACAACGCCCGAGGAACAAAGAGCTCAAGGAAGCAAAAAGAAATTAACAAAGGAAAGTGTGGCGCCCAAAGAAGAAACCCGATGAACCCGAAGCGTTCGGTAGACGAAAGCATTCGACAAGTGTACGCTCACCTGATGTGATCTACCACCGAGTTCTTGGCCCCTCCGGATCAAGATGAGGATGCTTATTCGGATGAGGAGGCCTACTCTGATTTTGACAACAAAGAGATGATTGATCTCGTGAGGGCGCTTAGCTTTATCAAGACAGGCGGTGTTTGATAGGCCCAGGAAGCACAATCATCCGAGGTCTCTCTACCTGAAGGGATATGTCAACGGAAAGCCCATGACAAAGATGTTTGTTGATGGAGGCGCTGCTATCAATGTCATGCCCTACACAACTTTTAGGAAGCTTAGGATGATTGAAGAAGATTTGCTGAAGACAGACATCATTCTTAGAGATTTTGCTGGTAATCCTTCGTGACACTCATGGAGCCGTGCATGTTGAGTTGATGATCAGCTCGAAGACGTTGATCACCACCTTCTTTGTCGTGGACAGCAAAGGATCTTACAGCTTGCTTCTCGGGAGAGATTGGATCCATGCCAATTGCTGTGTTCCCTCAACCATGCACCAAGTCCTTATCCAGTGGAACAGTGAAGATGTTGAAGTGGTTCAAGCCGATGACTCAGTGAGCATCACTGCTACTGAGCCCCGTTCTGGGAGTACGATGGCGTAGAGTGCTTCCCAGGCAGGGAATGGAAAGAAGGTCCTGTTAACACTTGCTACAGGGATCAACAACCGATCGAAGTAGTCGGCTCTCATAGTAATTTCTAAGCCAAGGCGTGGTTTTTATGTCGGCCAATTAGGTGGAAATGAATGTAAGTAATGATCAAGGCCGGCATATGAAGTTAAACAGTTTATAATTTGAAAGGTGTACTGCCGAACAGGGCTAAAATAAAGCATTCGGCAAGAGCACTTTTTCGTATTTTTATCTCTGTTAGGAGAGGAATGCGGATCAATGGACGGTTTCCTAACCTAAAGAATAGCCGATGAATAATCATCGTCTTTAGCAGAAAAAATACTCCAAAAGAATTGGAGGATAGCCGGCATATGTGTGTTATGTCGCCTTTAGCACAAAAATAAAAAAAAACAAAATTTAGATATGAAGCAATAGGGATTTTTATTCATAAAGTCTTTACAAGATATTTAGCAGCATTGCCGAAAGCATTAACAACTAAGACAAAGGATGGATTACATGCCTAATCCTAAGTCCTAATGCTATTCGGCAGAGTCCTGCATGCAGAATACTACTTCTTCTTCATGGCTTCTTTGATCCGGTTGATAGTCTCCTGCAGGCGCGGCGCAGGTGGATCCACTGGACGATCGAGCGCCCTCACCAGGCCACCCACAGCTTCACGAAGGCAGTTGTGGCGCTCAGTCACATCTGAATTCAATTGCAAGTCGGTTTACTGACAAGGCATGAACAAGGTGTGAAGAGGAACAAACTCTGAAGAAAACTTACCACCAATGTAGACCTCCAGAGACATGCGACGCTCACGCTCTGCGTCGGCATAGGATGTTGTTACATCCACATTCGCCCGAAGTTCTCTGCACCGGCGTTTCTTCTGCCGTAATTTCTGATGAAGGACTTCAACGTCCGCAGGATACTCGTCATCAGAAGAGTCCGAGAGGACTGGGATCGGGATACGGCTGGTCCCGAACAAGAGTTCCGGAAGTGTCTGAGAGCTACAGGGAAACAAGGAAAACATCGTAGTAAGATTGGAATAAGTGTTTGATAAGGTCTGCAGATTCAATCTTACCCGGGCAAGTTTGGCTTCTTGGATGGCTCGGGAGCGTTGACAGATGATTCCTCGATCTGTTGCTTCCCCTTGTCTGCCATTTGAGAGCTTCTTGAGGTTGATGACGGCGGAAGGAAGGAGAGAAGCAGAGCGGTCGGCAAGTGAGTGTTGGTAGTCACAAGTGATTTTGGGACTATTTAAAAGCCGGTGGAACACACTGATGCTGAATAGGGAGGCCAAACGTTTGCAGAAGGACCGTGGATTAATCAGTTAAGCGAGGGGATTTGTCGAATTAATCCTTGACAGAGTCAGTATGATACGTTTCACCTTCTAACGGACTAACATTTTTACCTGGTTGGTTTATCAGGGGAAGAGAAAGTAGAATGCATTCAATGGAGCGTTGAACAGTGTTTACGAGTTCTCCAGAAGCCGGATTTTATATTATTATTACTGGGTCATTCGACAGTGATGACATCATCTATTCGGTAAAGTGCTATTCGGTTACTTCATTTGGCAATCATTCTGAAAGAGGGAATCATTCGGCATTCACAAGAACAGAAAGGAAAATGCGAAGATAGAACGATTGGCATGACAAAAGAAAAGTTTTATTGATAATCCACCCTAAGTACAAACTAAGTCTTCAAAGCATGTTGAAGACAGATTGCGCCTGGGTGGACTGAGCCATGGCGACGGCGTGGCCTTCGTACGACTCCATGAGTTCGTCGATGTTCTCGACGTCCTCCGGAGCCCCGCTGCGGAAGCCGACTGGTTGGACGGAGTAGTCCTCACCGGTCTGGGACGACAGCGCCACCAGGCCCAAGGCAGCGCCAAGGTGGACGCCTTGGAGGGTGACCTCGTCAATGCGGTTGTCCGCCACATCGTTGAGACGCTCCTCCGCCGTCTCGCCCCGCGCCTTCACCTTGTTGGTGGCCCTAGTGGCCGACGCCTTCAGGCGTGCGTTCTCGGCCTTCAGCCGAGCAACCACCTTTGTCAGCCGCTGCTTGTCATCAAACAAGGCTGTATCAGAGAGAACAGATTTGTCAGACAAGAAAGAATCGATGAAGATCAAGAATGACGCAAGCAGGTTTATCGATTGAACCGGCATGAGCGGCGCAGAGCTGTCTCAGCTGCTCTTCCTGGTCGGCCTCTCGAATGCCGGCCTTCCTGGAGTACTCATTGTACTCCTTCATGATGCGGTCCTTCTCGTCGCAGGCTTGTTTGTACCAGTGCCTGGAGACCACCTCCTCGTCCTCCGGCGGCCCGTAAGGGTTGGAGTGGTAGGAGTCCTCTGAGGCTGCTGATGATGAAGAATGGCCGGAGGAGGATGATGAAGATCCCGACGGAGACGAAGGAGAGTCCGGAATCGACACTGAAGAAGGATCGGGAACAGGGACCGACCTGACAAAATGATGGTTTTTGAAGGAATTCAATGAGATTGGAAAATCAAGAAGATGAACAGTAACCCAAACCGCATGGGGGCAAAAATAGAAACAGAGCCTTACTCAGAACGACGACGCTGTGCTGCGCGGCTCCCTTCCGCATCGTCGTCAGCCCGGCGCTTTGCCGCGGTCGTCTCCGCTGCTGGCCATGGACGCTCTTAGAAACGAGGGTTTTTCGCTCAGATAGAGAGGGAAGACGAGAAGGCAAAAAGGCAGGAGCAGTTTGATTCGGATGACGATCATGGTGGGAAGTGCTTTCATTTATAGGCCAGCCAAATAACCGCAGCGGGTCGTGTGGCAGACTTTGAGAAGGCATAAGGCCTGTTCTCCTTGTTGGGCCAGTTGGTAAGTGGGCCGATTTTCAATGTGCGTGAAGGTTCCATATCTATTCGGCTATGCTCTATTCGGTTGCTCTGTGCTCGTTCAACACCATAGGAGATTCGGTTAAGTATGACAGAAAAGCAAAAAAATATATAGCTACATACACATTTAAAAGTCAACGCCACAACGAGGAGGCGGTTCAGTATCAAGATTACAGAAAGGACAGATAACTGATTACAATAATTCACATGTTCAGGAAAGTTTTCAAATCAAACACAAGATCAGATTGCATTTTGTTCATCTCGGCCAGGATTTTCTTGTCTTCTGCTTCAAGATTTGAAAGATTGGAAATCTTGGCCTTGAGTTTCTTGTACTCTTTGAAGCTCTCTGTCATTTTTTTTAGCCGAATTTATGGATTCGGGCGGACCAGCAACTGTTTCTCCCGCTCCTCAATTTTCTTGTTCAGTTGAGCCAATTGAGCTTCGAGCTGGGCCTTTTGCCTCTTGTCCTCATCCAGTTCATGTTTCAACTCGTCCAGGAGTTTTCTGTCAGTCTCAAACTTTGAGTGCAGCTCTATGGTTTCCTGTCTTTAATTCCACATCAGCCAACAATGATGATTTGGAGACAGAGTGCTTATTGGCTGACTCAACTGAAACAACTTGATTATCAAGATGGCGTACATAGTACATTGCAGCCTTCAAAGAAGCGGGGATCTCTTGATCAATGAGTTCGGCTATCTCATTTATTCTGCTGATGTTCTGGACTGACGTGCTTATATCATTACCCAGCAGAAGAACAATTTCTTTGAGCCGAGCTTGATTTTCTTGAGAAAAACTCTGTTGAGATGTGACTTCTTCATCCTCGTCTAAGACATCCTTGAGAAGGGAGAAGAGGCTGGTTGCTGGCTCGGCTTGGTTCTAAAAAATAAGGGTGTCAAAAGCGGATTGGAAGGATTTTCATCTGATGATCATAAATTGGTGAGAACATTACCTTGCCAGTGGGTTGCTGGTCTGAAGATTGCATCTCCTCTCGCAAAGGAGAGTTGACTTCATTGGCCAGGTGAAGCTCCGCCTCCGCGACACACACTTTGTCAAATACCCAGCCCAAAAACCTCTGTTCTGCCGGGGTGCTTTGAATGTTGCACTTGCGAAGGTCCGGACTCGTATATGGCTCAGTGTTCAGATCGTCCCCCACCAAGCCGATCCGCGATGAAAGGGAGCATGCTCCGAGTACCGTCGCCGTATGGCCGTAGACCTAGATTGCGTTCGGCCTCGGGGTCCGAAGGAGCCTCCTCACCCTCCACCCAAATGTGGCAGCCCGACGTAGTTCGGCACCCTCCTACTGCACTCACCGGAAGAACCATTGTCGCCGACGCCGAGCCTGCGCAACGGTTTTCCTAGGGACCCTCTCCACAGCCTGTTCAGAGAGCCTCGCCCGGGTCCTCACCACAACCTCCTCCTGCCCCGGAGAAAGGACCGAAACGTCCTGATCCCTCTCATCTCCTTCATCACCAGAACCGTCGTGGCGAGGGTCAGACTCACTCCCGCTGTCCCGCTTGCGTTTGCATCTCACCTTGGTTTCCTCCAGTATGGGCCAGCATGTCTTCAATTCATTGCGTACCTGGTCATTGAGGAGACAGAAAGGCAATGCATAAATTATCCACAGCAAGTACAGAACTAGAGGAATAGTGCATGCAGACCATTACCGCCTGTATAACTCTCAATGTAGATTCAAATGGCTGCATCGCTGGAGAGTTGAATGTGAATTTGTCTCCTAACAAAACTTTTGCACAAGCAAAAACTGAATTTGCTACTGACGTAAGGTTGTAGCCTCCCTCAAGGGCCATAACTACCCTTCCTTTTCGCAAATCCTAACAGCTGCAGGATGTGTCAAACAGATAAGCTTAGCAGGACTGAATTCTTCTTTTCCAAAGGCTTTTCTTCATGTAAGTTTTGCATGGTAAGTGCAAGTGTAGGCCAGCACAGTAAAAAAATCCAAGACGAATAGAGGTTAAATACTTAAATTAGATAAGTGGAAGAGATCAAATGAAAAATCTCCTAATAGGTAACAGAAGAGCATATAATAAAAAAAAAATGAATGGAGCACAAGGAATAGAAATTAATGCCTCGATACTAAGGGCCATGTTTTTTTAGAGGAAGGGCCAATTTATTTGAGCTGCACTTCTTGGGCTTTTGGCTTTTGTCAAACCAAAAGCCAGAAAATGCTGCTATCAGCGTGCTTTACAGCTTTTAGTTCATTTCATCAGAAGCCAGCTTTCTCGCTTTTCAAAAGCCAGCTCTACAGCTGGGTTGTTTGTTTCAGCTTTTTTGGCCGGCAGAGGCCAACGAAAAAGCTCAACAAACAGGCCCAGCTTTGATCGTTTAAATATCATCTGAGTTTCATTGAAAGTTTAAGCAAGATTAATGCCTTCTTAATGACAAGGCAGTGCATGAATCATGATCAGGTAAAACTATGATTAAATATCATTTTCTTCTGCAACTGCATACCTTTGTTAGTAGAAGTGCATATCCATTTGGAGTGATGCAGCAATCACCGAGAGGATCACCCAGTGCTGACCATGAAAGTCGAATATGATATTAGAATCTCAAATAAATGAATGATAAAGACATAAATATACAAAATAGATGCATCAGAGGTATAGACTGTAACATAATGTACCCGTAGCTCAAATTCTTTAGTGGAAATCTCACTTAATCACAATCAAGCAACAGCATAATCATATAGAATATTGAGAATCTACAGTACCTTAGTGCAATGTTGTTTTGATTTACATAAATGTTTGAAGCAACGAGTTAGTAAGTTCATGGAATAAAAGAGTTTCAAAGAGCTTTCATTTATATACCTGCATCGAACCCAGCAGACACCAGTATTATATCAGGACCAAAAGCTTCTGTGACAGGAAGCAGTACATGGTCCCATGCAGCAATATAATCTGCATCACCACATTTCCCATGCTCCCAGGGTATATTAACGTTATACCCTCTGCCAGCTTCTTCCCCAATGAAAATGTGAGAACCATCCGCCTCATAAGGATAGAAGGTTCCATAATCGAATCTACAAAAGAAATGTAGAATAAGACATTAAAATAATGACGTGCAGTTGTCCCATTAATTGGAGAAAAAAACATTAAAATGATAGTTTTTTATAACAGCATCATTAAATTGGAAAGTGAATAGCTTTTAAAAAATATAAGGAGATTACCTTCTATAAGTATCCTAAATTTGCAACTTTCATATGCTGATATGCAATATGCCTGATATGACAAATAACCATGAAACAACATATGCATGAGGATTGTTAATTTTGTAACCGCGTAGGAGTAACTAGGTGAATTGTATTAAGAAAACATAGGCATCCAAATTTGAGTGGAATAGGGCCCGAACCTAGGTGATACAGCCATACACCAACATCTCACACTAATCGAGCTAGCCCCAGAGTAGTTCACTAAGATTCAAGCATGCAAGGGTTCCATATTCTTCAAATCACAATTGCCAGGATAATTATTGGGTTTATGGAGTTCTGTATCGACCAATTAGGCTAAAGAATATAGATCTTTTTTCTCTACTGCAGCAGTGCTCGAGTGGTTATGCGAGAAACATGCCATTCAGCCAACTCTTGGAGAGGTACAAATAATTGGAGCGAATAATTTTGAGATACTTTAGGGCCACTAAGGAATGATCAAGGTCAGCTGATGGAATGCTGGCATTAATCTACTGTCTTACAGTAAAATATTCAACAACACTAAAACTAGGCCACGTTTGCACTTTCTTAAACTAGTCTTCATACCATGCAAATACTCATTGGATGTCTCAAATTTCTCTGTTAGCTGCAAGGTACCCAGTGTTTCTGTGGTAAGGAAAACACAATCAGGGTACTGTAGCCATTCAGATTACTAGATATATGTATAGTCTAACACATGTATATCATGTTACTTGTATTCCAAGTTGTATTTGACTATATATATGAAAGCAACCCCTCCCCCTAATTGGGTGTGAGGTGTTTCCTAATTCTCTACACAGATAAATCAGTCTCTCGAGAGAAGGGAAAACAACTACGATAACTTCATTACCATCATGTTATAAAGGCAATGAAGGTAGTCTGAAGTCTAAATAAAACTAGCAAAGCCATATCAAAAATTTTCCCAAACCTGTGAACTGAAAAGGACAATACACGAGGATCATCATAAAACATTTTCTGAGTGGCATTTCCATGGTGAACATCCCAGTCGACAATCAATATCTTCTTTATACTTAAATCAGTCTGCAATGTAAAGAAGATAGTTTCAAAGTGAGCACACCAAGTATAAGATTACAGTTGTTTCCATGACGGTAACCTGAATTTCATTACCAAAGCAACAAAATTACAATGCCAATGTATTCAAAGTAGCAAAAGACAGCGTCCACCCACCAAACATCCATATAACTATCACAAAGGGACCAGCATACATGGGTCTACCACACCCCAAACCACCAAGTTAAGTATTAGATTACATTTAAACAAAATGCGGCATTTGTGTCTCTATGTAGGAAAAGACGAGCATTGGTAATTTGGTATTAATATAAACCAAATGAGAAAACAAAACCAACATGGAAGATTCAAATACATATACATACCCTCTCGTTTAAGAGGTAATTAGCTGCGACCGCCACATTGTTGAATAGGCAAAACCCCATTGCCTTATCATGTTCTGCATGGTGGCCCGGAGGTCTGACTAGAGCAATGGCAGAACTTAACTCACCAGCAGCAACCTTCTCAGCTACCTATTTGCCAAATAAGCCAATTTCAGTGCTACCTCACCAATGAGATGTTATAGAATGACAATAGCTACAAAAGTAGTAAGCTGGTTTAGGAACTGACGGAAAATAAATGTAAAGATACCTCTATGACAGAACCAGCTGCAAGTAAAGCAGACTCCGAGGAACCCTCGTTGAAGTAAATGGAATCGAATTTCTTAGCAATCTTGTTTCATCTGGAATCATATTTTTTTGAGCTAATTTTCTTGATTAGCTTTATATGGTCCTGGCTATGAACAGAAGCTATGTGCTTGTCCTCAACTTTCTTTGCCTTAAGGACCACACACCTGGAGGAGAACTAGTATATTATAGTACAGTTACAGAACCATAAATAAAATCATCTTCAGTTAAAATTAAGCAAACTTAGCTATCAGAACAATCGACAGCATTAAGCCAATTGGTAATGCTTCAGCTTACATTTAATAGCATCGAAGTTATGGACTTATGCCTTACTACACAAAAGCCAGGAAGCTGTCATCATAAATTCTACAAATACTGTAAACAAGGCCATGATTTATTTATTTTTTTCTTTTAACTGTACTCCCTGTGTTCCAAAATGTAGGTCATTTTTTAGTTTCGTTCTAAGTCAAACTCTCTAGCTTTGACCAGGTTTATAGAAAAATATAATAACATTAACATCTATAGCACAGGATTATTATTTCATTAAATTAAATCCAGCATGCAATATGTCTTGACATTGCATTTATTTAGTAATGTTGATATTTTTGTTCTGCAGACTTTGGTTAAGAATGAGAAGTTTGACTTGGGGATAAACCAAAAGGACCTGCATTTTGGAACGGAGGGAAAATAATGGCTGCTTTGGGCAGTAAGTTGGCGACAGTGTCAAAAAAGAAAGTCCCCAGACAATGACGCGGCGCCGCTCTCGACCCGGGTGGGAAGCATGGAGCCGGTGAGCACTGCAGAGCCGCCACTAGGGCGGGTAGGGCCGGCCGTACCTGGAAACGACGCCCTCGTCGTTAAGCTTGCGCCAGATGGCACGCAGCCGCTCGGGGTTCTCCGGGTGGTCCTCCCCGTCGGGCGTGGCGTGCGCGCACATCCGCTCGTCGTACAGCAGCCCCACCCGCGCCGCGGCCTCCGGGGGTGGCGCAGCCACCGCCATCGCGCGCCGTGCCGTTGGAGGAGCAAGCTGTGCCTGCGTGCGGCGGAAATGCCCGCGGCCGTGTCCGCCTAGGCGTGCGTGAGAAGATTGCTCAAGTCAAGTGGGCCGGCCTCGAGTTGGGCCGGCCGGCCTCCTGCAGTGGACTAAACGGATGCTCATGCTCCTGCTGCGTCCACCGATCAAGATCGATCGCCTCGCCGTCTCCGGAGTCTGGACACGGCAGGCGCTACCGTATCGGCGGCGGCCGCCGGGAGACGGCAAAGGGCAGCCACACTCGCTTCGCCCGGGAGCACCGGCGGCACCGTATCGACGAGGCTTGTATTACTAACCGTGTGTTTGATGCGGGATCACTGGGTTGGGATGGCTCCAACTCTCATTTTAGGGATGGAGCCGCCCCTTCTTCGTTTGGTTACAATCTGGATTTTGAGGACGGAGTGGCTCTATTTGGTGTTTGGTTGGGTAATCGGGAACGGTAATGCTCTCCTTCTTTTTTTTTTTGAGAATGGTAATGCTCTCCTTCTTACGTCCGATGGAGCAGAAAGTATCGGACGCTGTCTCGGCCCAGCCCACCGACGCCCCACAGCCCCACCGCTTCCCTGTGATCCTTTATATAAAAAAAAGAAAAAAAAAAAGTACCCATCCTTATCCATTCCCCTTTCTTCTCCACAAGCAGCGGATGGGAATCGCCGCACGCCGCTCGCTGGCCTTGGTCGCCCGTCGCCTGCTCCCTCCCGTTGCCGGAGGCTGGCGCTGGTGGTGCTCGGCGCACACGATGCCTGCCTCGAAGGCGATTCCATCTCCCTCAGCATGCCTGTAGCGTGGCGGTCTCTCGCCGCGGTCAGACGCCGCCTCCCCGCTTCCTGTCGTCGTCGCGGGGACGGGGAACTGCGCCCTTTGCGTCGGCGAGCTGGCAGCGCGCCCACCTCGTCCGTGCCCCCTCCTCATCTCATCGACCGCGCCACTTCTAGGCTTCCCGGCTTCGAGACGGAGTCGGGGTGACTGTGCCCTCGCGTCAGTGAGCTCGCCGCGCACCCCCCACCGCCTCCGGTGCTCCCTCCTCCTCCCTCCCTCCCACAACTTCTCGTGCTCCTCCGCCTGACTGCCAACAGCGATGTGCTCAAGCTGCCCACGCCCCGACGACTTCGCACTTGTTGTATGCTTTTTGATGTTGCAGTTTCATGTTGCAGCAGTTTGATGTAGTTTGCAATAATGTATTATTGATGTTTTCAACAACTTGTGCCTACTGTTTCAGCTATTTTCTCTATGTTGTTGCGATAATATGTTTCATGGTGTTCCAACCTCTTCATCGCAATGTTGCATTTGTTGTCATGTTTTTGTTGCAATATGTGTTCTCGGGATTTTGCAGTAGCCAATTCCAATATGTTGCAACTAGGGATTTTTGATGTTGCATCAATTGTTTTCGAGATGTTGCATTATGTTTTTATGAATGTTGCAGTGGTTGATTTTACTATGTTTCAACTGTCAATTTCAAGATGCTGTAATTTCAATATGTGTTCTCGGAGGTTGCAGTAGCCAATTTCAAGATGTTGCAACTAGGGATTTTTGATGTTGCATCAATCGTTTTTGAGATGTTGCAATATGTTTTTTATGGATGTTGCAGTGGTTGATTTTATGATGTTTCAACTGTCAATTTCAAGATGTAATTTCGGATCTTAATGTTAAAACTCGTGGTGCCCCCAGCCTAGTTCGGCGTCCATCCCCGACCCTCATGATAGCAATGTCTGCTCCCGCGGTGCGGCTTCCTTTCCCCTTCTCTGCGCCTTAGCACGCGGATGCATGCAATGCGCCCATGCTGGGGCAGGATGCGTGTCGATGGGGGCCATGCGTTGGGTGCGGGCGGAAGGCGGGTGTCCGATGGGCCTAGGCAGGCAGGCGAGGAGCATGTGCAGATGGGGACGAGGCGGCCATGTATTTTTTTCTTCGTGGGCTCTGGGGGCGACCGTCCGATGAGCCCAGGCACGATAGGACGTCCGAGCGCTAGGCCTGCCGAATCGGGAACGAAGAACGGAAAAGGCTGTAACACCGTTATTATTAACACTTTACGCCAGGACCCTTATAGTTTATTGAAATCCACCAAGGCTAGATTTAAAATTTCTTCTCTATGGTATTTTTACTAAAACCAACACGAGAGTGAAACAATATTACGGTTCAAGTCCTCTTCCTCCTCCACCACGGTCCGCCCCGATCGCGCTTCGCCGCCCGCGGCCTCCTGCCCGCCGGTCTTGCGCCGCCGCCACAGTCCTGCCCGCCCGGCGTTAAACGCCAGCCTCCGCCGCTTTACCGCCCGCCTTGCGCGCCGTTCGGAATCAGCCGCCGGCTGACCGCGTCGGCCAGGTCACGGCGCCGCCCGCCGAAAGTCGCCCGCCGCCCGGCGCAGAATGCCGCCCGAGTCGCGCCGCCCTACCGCGGCCTCTACTGCCGTCGCTCGCCATGGACGCCACCGCGCCGCCTTGCGCGCCTGGAGGCGGCGATAAGCGCCACCGCGCGGCGGGCGCTTTCCGCTAGCGCGGACGGAACCGCGTTTTAAGCGGGGTTCGCTCCGTCAGAGTGAGATTTTTGCGGACGAGCCGACCCGGGCATCGGTAAGAATATTCCCCTCCCGGGTTGACTCCATCCCCTTTGTCTCCATCCAAACACCCAAAAAAAGAGGTTCAACCCAACCCGTCTCGCTCGCTCTCCAACCAAACACATAAATTCGTCTTGTCAATGCCAAAGATTAAGGGAACTGTTTTGGTTTCCATAAGATGAGGACTAGGCACTAATTTTTAGAACTCATTTTGGTTCCCATGACATTAGGGACTAGAGACTAATTTTTAGTCTCATTTAGTCTCTAAATTATCAAACATGAGGAGTAGGGACTAATTTTTAGTCTCAATTAGTCCCTTATTTCAATAGACTCTTGGGAGAGACTAGAGACTAATCTTTAGTCACATTTAGTCTCTAGTCCCTACTCCTAAGAACCAAACAGACCCTTAGTCTCAATAAGTCCCTAAATTACTAAATATTAGGACTAGGGACTAATTTTTAGTCTTATTAATTAGTCTCTATTTTAATAACTCTTGGGATAGACTAGGGACTAATTTTTAGTCTCTAATTCTTAGTCCCATGAAACAAAAAGACCCTAATTCAGATATACTCAATGAATTTTTGTAGCCTCGTAGTCCCACAAGCTCAGTTCGTGTACAGAAATTCATTTTTAAAAGATTCCTAACTTGTGAACGTCATCTTCTCGATCCGTGGACACGCAATGACGAAACATCTGCTTCCATCGTTGACAGTTGTCCAGAGAATACGGACTATGGCGCGCACAGTACCGCACGCTGCACTCTCTCTCGCGACAAAGCAAACACGGACGGACACCATTGTGAGTTTGTGACCGTCTCAAGGTCCCAACGTCCGGTCCCCGTTCGTCCCACGTTTAAACGTTTTGGAACAGTACCTTCCACTGTTCTCCAATCAAAGCGCTCGAGCTCTTGGACGCACTTCTGGTACTTTTAACTTCATTCTCTCGCTTTATTTCTGGTTTTCTTCTTGTTTCGTCCATGGCTTTTACATTATACTCTATGCCAACCATTATCAATAGGGTCCACTTATAATGTTATCTAAATATATCCATGTGAGATCTAGTTTTTGAAGTATTTATCACTTCTGAATTCAATGGTGTAATCGAAATTTAATTTGGTTTTTCGTTTTGTGAGTTATAACATTTTTTTTCCTCGTTTAAATGGTGGGACGCGCCGCGGCGCATGCCCTTCTCTGGCTCCTGCCTCCCGCGCACATGCTGCTTCCCTCTGCTCCTCCGATGTAGCCTTTGGCGTACGATGTCCGTCTGTATTTGTATTTGACGAACGGAGGGAACCATCTTTTCGATAGCGTTCGAGATCAAAGTGCCATTCGCGCGGCTCGAAGACTCCGATACACGCGACTCGATGCGCCTTCGGCGTGCGGTCTGCATGACGACAGCCTTAGGTCGGACGTCCATGGACTAGGAATTCAAATTTTGGTAGGGAAAATGAATTTCTAGTTCATTTTTTTTAAATAGAGGGTATCTGTTGGATATCCATGGACATGGATGGCAGGATGGAAGAAATTAGAGCCTCTTTGCCATGGTTCCGAGCTGCTCCCTGTCGGGTCCTGCATTCTCGCCCCTACGAAGCTATTTCTCATAGCAATCATGTATCAATTTATTATTTTCATATTGATACAGTGTAAAGACATATGATGATATGAAGGTCTATTGATAATTTGATACTCCCAAATGGGTTATTCATTTGGGAGTATCTTTTAGTGAATAGGTTGCTGGATTTTCTAAGGTGCTTATTGTTAATTTATTTTGAATTTGTGAGAACTAATACGCTTTAAGCGTGGATGGTGAATCCCTATAGGGCTTGTTTTGATATTCATGTATTTACCTCAATCCACATGTCTTGAATTGAATTGTTGTGTAACTGAACTAAGGGCTTGCTTGGTTGGCTTTGATTCTTGACCAACCAAAACCATGGCATATAACGAAGTTAGTAGTCATCAATTGCTTCATTGCCTAAAAGCACATGTTGCAACATAGGGAAATATATCTTATTTACAACATCATAATATTTTTTGCTGACATCTCAAAATTAATAATATGGCATCCTCTGCAGCATGCAAATCAACCCATTACAACATTCAAAACACACGGAACTGAGTGACAACCAATCATCAATGGATGATGGATCGTCGCCGTCGCCGGACACAGCCGCTACAGTATCGTCGGTGGCGTGACCGTACCGCAGGAGACGACAGGACAGTCACACTCGCGCTTCGCGTGCATGCATCAACCTTGCACGTACTATCGAACTGTGGATCGATGTATCCACGCACGCATCTGGGTGTTTTTTTAATACATTGTCTTTTTTTGATTATATACATTGCCTTTTTTGTGATCATATACATTGTCCACGATCGATCGAGGTGGACAGATGGCGTCAGTCACATCGGGACGACGGGGCTAGTCACGAGGGAGCAGCCCATAGTACAAGCTAGGCATTCGCCGGTGCTCATAATGCGCGCGCAAACGTATTGTCGCTACTGACGGTGGTACATCGTTTTCTTTCTACTTGACGACGACTTGTGTCGGGGATCCATGTGGCTGCTCGCCTACATCAGCGCTAGCTAAGGGAGGGCTCCTTTGTCAGTAAGGCTTCGTACCGTTAATAACTCGCACAAACTCTCTACACCCAACGACTACTACTGCGTACTACCAACCATTTTTTTTCTCAAAAACATATTATCAACCAATTCCTTAGCTTAACTGCCTCCCGTCTTCCTTATAAATTTATTCCACTTTGTGGCCGTGCAATTTCTGGCCAGACTAGATCCTGTTAGTAGCCTTCAATTCTTTGGTGAGCTTCATATATAAAATTACTTTTCAAGTCCTTTTTTGCAAGAAATTTCAATTCTTTAACCCTCTCGCAAATTAAAAAATTTGAATCGTCTTGTATCTTAAGTCTGCTAGAGCCACTATTTCCTCGAGCAACACGCAGGCGGCAGGCCGCCCTCTTCTGCCCTTCATAACACCGATACCCATTGCCACAAATTAAACATTCCAAAACAAATTGCGGAACCATTACTAACATCAGATCTGCTAATCTCTAGTGGCTTACTATTCATGTCACTTTACCGCATTTTTAGAGGTTATGCTATATATATATGTCCTTGTGTGACCAGCTTCTCGTAGAGAAAAAACTATGTCCCTTGCATTGCTTGGAGCTTCTAACACTTGTGCAGCAAGGAATCGATGGCTCAAGATATCAAAAGAGGATATGATTTTCATAACCTTTGCCGAGCTCCTCATCCATGCGGTCCCCTGTGTCTCACTCCTTCACACCACTGCCTACGCCGAGCTTCTCCTCCGCTCGTCGCTGTCAGGGGCTTGTCCTTTCTCTTTAAAACAGGTTTCCAATTATTAATATTATTATTACCAATTTTGTGTAGGCAAATAAGCAGGCACTATCCCAACCTATACCATGTGAAGACAATAAGATGGAACCAATAAGAGCAAACTGTTTCTAACAATTTGCCGAGAAAAACGCAAGGGAAATAATAGAAAGACCTAATAATAATGAAAAGATCAAGGAGGTCTAGAGATAATCAACACAAAAGTAGTGAATGCGTGCTCTGTAATTTTGTTGCTCCAAGTAATGAAATTCGGTTTACCGTTCTAGAAAAAAAGTAGTGAATGTGTGTTTACTGATTAAATGGATTTAGAAAATTATGTACAAGGCTATGAGATTTTGAGAACACATGGTATTTTCCCATTTATTTCTTGTTCTTAGTTTCCCCTTCCCATTTTTTTTCACCTCTCGTGCCCTCCTCGTTCATGTTGTAAAAATCACATATGTTTTCGCAAAAAAAAAAAAGGGGAAATCACATGTGCCTAGCTTTGTGGCGGTGTGGCACCACACGATGCCCCGCGGCCTCCACCATCCTCACGCCCTATAACACCCGTGCGGTGGGAGCACATGGTAGGCGGCACATAGCTCCAAGCCTCAAAGGACAACTATGATGACTTGCCTCTCGTCGCCAAAACTCGAGGGACTACGATAACTCATTCAAGACCGAAACATCTACTTCCACTACTAATTGGCGTCGACTACACCAAGCATGGCGAGAGGATTCGGTCACGGCGCGACCTAGAGGGGCTAGGGGATTGCAAGGAAGGATAAGCCACTCCATAGCATGAAGTCTTTTGCATGGCGTTCGTAAGCAAAGATTTGAAGGCCTCGGAGACAAAAACCTCCACGCCAAGAAGAAGACGAAAACCTCCATGTTGAGAAGACATTGGAGACAAATAAGCATCGAGAAGATACCGGAGGCGAGAGGCCTTAGAGAAGAAGACCTACGCATCGAGGTCCTAAAGATGAAGTCTTGAGTGTTGAGCGAGCGATGAACCTTGATATAGAAGTAGCGTAAGAGCCGAAGGCCAAAATCTAAGACATCCAAAAGATCAAGGCACATGGAGCTAAAGCCTCAAAAAGAACATGTATAGGTTAGGGTCATGCACGTGCTCTTTTCTCCGTGCCTTGTTTTCCCACGGAGTTTTGGGGATGGAGTTTTTAGCAAGGCAAGCACGTGTAGGTTGCGAAGAAGCAGTCCTTGCGGCCGGATTTTTTGAGTTGTATTGTGCCTCTTCTTGTATGAGAATAGCTACTATGTCATGTAGTACTTGCCATAACCTAGTAGCTAAGGGACTCTTGTTGTTGGGGAGCCCATATTCATATGGGCCAAGCCCTCCCCCCCACACACCTAGAAGATGCCCAATAGGGGCCACTATAGTGACTTATCAATTTTCCCCACAGAGAGGTCGCTTTCATATTGCCAATTGCCTATATAAATACCAAGTGCATGAGGGCAAGGGGGCTCTCCCCCTCCCTCTTTCTCGGCAACCCTAGTCGTCGGTTCGCTCTTCTCTCCGCTCTCTCTCTCCTAAACCTATTCGGGAATTGCTTACCCAACAACGAGAATATGAGCAATTTAGTCAAAACTATAAAACACATAGCATATGCAACATATTTTTTTTTCATGGTTAGTCTCGCCTCAATCTTCAAATAAATGAATTCACACTTCATCTCCAAAAGCTTTTCTCTCATTTCATTGTTAGTCTCTCTTGACTCTGTTGCACATCATCAATTCTTGACATCATGTACCGATACACATGATCATGTGGTGCGCTTGATCCGAGAGCCACAATATCATATTATAACATAAACATTGATTGATTACGTAAATCGAGCTACATAAGTATTTAGTCATACATCCAACAAATTACTAAATCAAATGTAGATAATAAACATTGAGTGATTCTTTGTTAATCAAGCTACAAGGGTATTTAACGCTAGACAAGATAGTAGTATAGATCTAGAACATAAATAAATTAATCGAATCGGGGGGAGAGGGAGAGAAAGGTAAACGGGAGTAAGGAAGCGGTTACTGGACCAGGATGAGGTCAAAGGGAGAAGAGGCGTGCCCGTGGCGAATGTTGATCCGAGGAGGTGTAGGAGGTACGGGAAGCAAGGGGGTTGATGCGGTAGGAGTCTTAAAAACGAGGTGTACTTGGAGCGACCACCATCGGCACCAACCCCACTCTCGATGGTGTGGAGATACCTTGGCCGTGGAGAAGGTCGGGCCCTCGCCACCCTCGCTCCGAGCGGGCGAGCATACGAAAAGTCTTGAAGGCAAAGAGACTCGGGCCGTTGGAGAAGGTCTAGCCCTCGCGGTCTTCGACCCGACAGTCGCGCCGATTGATCCCTACCTCCTTTGCCGCGGCTTGAGCCACATCCATCTTCTCGGCGATAGAAGTGGGCACCGCCACTCCACTTTCGGCGGTGGGACATAGCTTGATGAGTGAAAGCCGGCGCTCGGTCGCACAAAGCGTGGTGACACCCTTCTCCTGAAGCGCAAAGCCTGCGCCGGGTGCCCCAGGTGCAAGGCGGTCGATCATCGCGATGGATGGAGGGGAGAGTGAAACACGTGCAAGTGATTAGTGGCGGTGAATTGGTGGTCGGCGGTAGCGGCGGCGTCGTAGGATTTAGTTAGGGTTTTATTGAGAAGATGTGTATTTCTAACCCATAGGGTTTCAAGCTTGCGTGAGAAGCTACGACGGCTTCAATTGGGCCACAACGAATATTTTATTGGGCGGGCACCGAAGCCAAAAAACCCTTCGATTCACGTTCAATGCCGTCTAACTCAACTAAAGAAAAAAAAAACATTCAATGTTGTTTGGGTTACTACCAAGTCGGGCCGTGTTTCGATAGGGTCGAGTTCAGATTTTGCAACACACGGTCGGGGTGACACTTAACATTTTTTTGTGTGTGAATGTGACATTTCTAACTTTGATGATGAGGAAACTCTCTTTACCCAAAAATAGTGAGGTCACAATCCCCTCCAAGGTTTTCTCCCCGTGAATGGTGGTATGTGGGCTCGATTGTCTTTGTGTGTCTCACCGTCGAGTTGAAGGTGTAAGTGCAATCAAGCCCTATGTGGGTTTTGGCATTAATGACCACTTTGAATTAGGGGACTAATGAGATTTATCAAGATGACACACGAGGAAATGAGAAAAGGTGATGATGTACAGGTTGTTCCTCATATTTGCCGGCGGAGGCACCCTCAACTTATTAAGGCTTAATCATTTTATATTTTGAATATTGAGTTTAGAAAAACCGTAATATAAAGAGGGATTCTAGCACATCTGTTCAACTCTCAAATCAAATGCTCAAATCCTACCATCCTAATCACCACAGATACCCAAAACAACCACCAGTTCTCTATTTTTTGGGAGCGGCAGGTCTTTGGCGTCTGGCGTGGTAGTGTTGCGCTTGATTAGACCGTTGTGCGAGAGGGGTATAAATACCTATCTTATCCCCTCCAACGATCACAACTTCTTTCCCACTCGTTCATTTTGTCAAGAAGCGAGACCAAATCTCTTTCTCTCTCTCCTCCATTGTTGCTCTCTTCCTCCCCAAGTAAGATTTGAATCCCACCATCAAACTTGAGGGAAAAAGAGTGCAAAGCGTGATTGAAGACAGGATCTATAAGTTTCCCATCTTGAAAAGAGCATTTAGTTTGCGTTTGGCCGGTGTGCTAGGGTTCTTTACTCTTGGAGCTTGCTCCTTGCCGGCTAGGCATCAACCTTGAGCTTGCCAACTTGTGTGGCAGCCTAGGGAGATTTGTAACCTCGTTTTAAATCAAAAAAATCACCTCACATCTCTAGGGTTTGGTCCTAGACTTGTGAACGAGGAAAAACTAGCCTTTGTGGTGAGCTCAAGCCTTGTGTGGCTTCCTCAACAACATGGAGGTAGACCAGCCTTGGTCGTGACGTCGAACCACGGGATAAATCTTGTGTCACCATGTGCTATTTACTTTCTTGCATATCTATTGTTGTTGTGGGGTTTGAGTTCATATATCTTGTGCTAGCCCCTGCGGTTCTTCTCTTTGCTTATCGTGATACGTACTTTAACATGTCATTTCTATTCACCCCCTCTAGGCGTCCGAGGAGATCATACAAGTGGTATCAAAGCCACATTAAACTTCATATACGCTTCATTCACGATGGACAAGCGAGGAAGGTTCGAAGAATGAAGGCAAAGCCACCGACCATCCGAGATTGTGGATGAAGGCGGCGGCGGTATCTCTTGTTAGTGACACCACTCTCAAGGGTGCCACGACCAATCGGAAGCAGATAGTGGCTAGAAAAGAAAGAAAGAGAAGAAGCGACCAAGAATGCAAGAAAGAAGAGCGTGAAAAGACCAAAAAGCTAGAAGAAGAAGCTAAGTGTGAAGCTTTGCAGAAAAGCTTCAATGAAAAGAAAGAGAGAAAGGGTGATTCGAGAAGCTAGAGCCACGAAGAGGGCAACAAGAGCAAAGAGGAAGAAGATGCATTGTCTAGTGAGCTATCAAGTAGCTCGGATGATGGGGGACGATGATGTATCATGCATTTCCAAGAACAAGAAGGATAAGAAGAAGGATGAGGGCAGCAACAACACCAACAATAAATTCTGACCATATCCTTTAAATATTCCTCTTATTTGACTAACTAGCGATAAGAAGTCTTTCATCAACGTGCCGGGAGAAAGTTACCTCATTTCGATGGGACCAACTATGCCAAGTGAAAGCACTTGATGAGAGCATATCTTAAAACTCTTCACCCGGTCTTTAGAAGATTGTGTGCGATTGGTTTCAACCACCAATGAACCCCCAAGCTGACCAACTAATCTACGCCACCTCTTTTGTGTATCTCTCTCTATCTTCGAGGCATGTTGTATCTGTAAACTCTTCTTGTACTCCTGCCCACGGGGCAAATTCCGTCCCACAGTTTTGCCGGAATCAATGCAATATATATTCGGGTGGCGCTCACCCTCTAATGATTCTTCAAAAAAAAAAAAATCTTCTTTTTATTTCAACTCTCCCTCTCCCATTGTTTTTCGCCTCTTTCCTGTTGAAAAATCACATGTGCCCAACGCGTGGAAGTGTGGCACCACTGCCACACGGCCTCCACCGTGCTCGCGTCCTATAAGACTCGTGTAGCAGAGAACACATGGCAGTTGGCGCACAGCGCACACACAGCACAAGCTCAAGCCTCACACCGTCGTCCAGCGTGCGGGCAAGCGCGGCGCTGAACCCGACAAAATGCCGCTGCTCCTCACCTCCTCCTCCCTACCGGCGCTGCCGCTACCGCCGCTGGCCGCGTCGCCCAGGTCCCGCCTCAGGGTCGCGGCTTCCACCGCCGCCTCCACCCCCCACTGCCAGAGGCACCAGCGGGGCCGGGTTCCCGTCCTTCCTTCCCCAGGCGGTGGAGCGCATCCGCGACGGCGCCGCCATCCGCCTCGCCAAGCGAATCGAGCGCGTCCCCGTCAGGCGAGCCAATTTCTCCCCGATTTTACTGTGCTGTCGTACGCTCGATGCGCAATGGCTGTGAAACCTGAATTTATCCTATCTTCATCTTCAGACCGGTTTCTTGGGGAGCGCGATACCGAGCAGCTGCGTGAGGCCGCTCAAGCAGCAACAGGACGCTGATCCAGTCGTGCTGCTGCATGGCTTCGACAGGTAAGTTCCATTCCACACCAAAATTTCATGGTTCAACTAGAAAGGTCTGGTTTCAGTGCTGCTCATCATATATTGTCTTAAAATAGAATTGCTGTACTAGTTCTGCTACTATGTGACTAGTGTGGACCATTTTAAAGTATTGTCTACAGTTCTGTTCTAGAGTGGAGATACACTTACCCGTTGCTTGAGGAGGCCGGATTGGAGGCTTGGGCTGTGGACATCCTTGGTTGGGGCTTCTCTGATTTAGGTACGCCCCATCCTGTACACCATGTGATCTGGTCTGGTTACTGTACCTGGTAAGGTTGTAATTTCGTACTTTGTAGGCCCCTTAGTATCTTTTTCTTTTTGCAGAAACGCCCCTTGTAATATATTTGATTGTCTCATTCGTAGGAACACGGCCACCATGTGATGTTGCATCCAAACGCGAGCATCTTTACCAGGTACTATATAAGTACCATCATATTTTTTTTAAGCCAGTTCTTGTCGTGAACGGACGCCACTATCTAATGGTTACACTGATCTGTTTTTTTTTCTTAGTTATTACAGTCATTGGACCCTTACAGCTCAACTTTTATGTGTAGTTCTGGAAATCCTACATCAAAAGGCCTATGGTGTTAGTCGGACCAAGCCTTGGTGCTGCTGTTGCCATTGATTTTTCAGTCAACTACCGGAAGCGGTACATGCTTAAAATAGTTTTGTTCTATATATTTTCGTTACTGCAGACTACAGAGTAGTACAACAAATAAAACTGAGATATCAGTAGTGCTTCTTTTGATGTGGATTTTGACTACTATGCGACAAGCCTTCATCATTCAAGAATCAAGAGTAAGACAGATCTTACAAGTGTTAGCTAATTTAAACTGGTTTCACAGGTCTCCAAATTGATCTTCATTGGTGCAAGTGTATACTCTGAAGGCCCAAAAGATATGTCTAGAATGCCTAAATTTGTTTCATATGCCGGGGTGAGTTCCATGCTAAGCTTATTTAATTTTCCATTTCATTTTACATGTTTTATTTTTTATGTCGTCATGTCTGTATTTTCCATTCGGTGATTAGTAATTATCTCTGATTGGTTATGGTTGTGCAATTTTTTTCTCAATAATGATGGTTGTGCTACTTAAAGAGAAATGTTTCATGTTGACCTGTTACCTCTAATTAGATCAAAGAAATCTTGGGGTGTGATATATTGGCTGGGTGACTGGACTGATGGAGTAAACTGATCGTTTTCTTTGCTTACCCAGGTGTTTATATTGAAGAGTCTTCCACTTCGCTTTTTAGCAACAAGATTGGCATTTAAAAAAACTCCAAATGAATTCTTTGATTGGGTGCAAGTAAGCCTGTATGGATCACTTTGAGCTTTAAAGGAACATGAAAAGAAGAGAAAATCATGCTCTAGTTGTTGCTCTAGTAGTTTTTCTCTACCTTTTGAAATTAGCAAGAAGTCCATTTTCTCTACCAATAAAGTTGCTTTCTCCAATGCTACAGAAACTGGCGGTAACAGTGTCTCTGTTGTGACTAATTATACAATAATCATGTTTCTGTTTTTGGGAGCAAACATGATTAATCAAACTTTTCTGATTTGTGATAAAATTATATTAAAAATAAAATTATTATCTGCCACTCCGGTTATCCTTTTCTTTGTCGACATCCTAATTTCAACATTGCAAAAGTAATGGATAACTAATATAATAGATTTGGCAAACAGGCTATTCAAGCTATTTTAGTTTCCTGTTCGTGCGTATCTTGAGCATATGAAGTCATGCATTTTGACATGTTTCCCCTAAATTTTCAGATTGGCCGTCTGCATTGCCTACTTCCCTGGTGGGAGGATGCTACAGTAGATTTTATGATTCGAGGAGGGTATAATGTCATAAACCAAATAAAACAGGTTCTTTCTTTAAAAACTACGCTTATGAATTTTCCTTTGTTCAAGGATGTCAAAGTTTACGTTTTTTTCCCCTAGTTCATGTCCCCCTTGTTGGAAATAATTTCTCTCAATTAGGGCTAACCCTAGAAGGGTAGCAATATAGTGCATACATGGGCCTCTTGGGCCTAGCCTCTTGGGCCAACACTACTCATACTCTAACATCCCCGATGATCGAACTACGTCGCGGCGGAGTTTTAGAGGATTTGGACACGAAAGAAGTACAACACGGGCCCCCCCACAGACGCAACTAGCCACCGGTGATGTTGAGGCCGGAGGCGAACTCCGGTGAAGGTCGAGGATGGGAGACCCTTAGTGAAGATGTCGGCGGGCGAGAGGTGGTCGGGACGTGGAGGACCGAACCTCGCCGATGGCGACAGATCCACGTCTACCCGGGTGCGGTCGATCTCCACATGCTTGGTCCTCCGGTCTTTGCACGGGGTTGGTGGAGAGGTAGACGGCCCGCGCGTTGTCATGATGAGCCGGCGTGGTCTGAAGAGAGGGCGTGGGCTCGGGGGGAGCCGGAGCAGGGGCGCCTCGCCACGCCCGTTAGCAGCAAATAGCGGTACTCCGCCTCGGCTTTGGGCGGGGAGGCGACCGGTGGCGGCGGGCGACCCAGGACACCAAGTTGCCGCCTAGGAAGGCGGCGTGGCCGGGGGTGGGGCGTCGAGTGTCGGACACCGGCTGTAGGCGACCGGCTCGGTGCGGGGGGGCCGGTGAAGTAGCAACCCGTAGTCAGCGGTGCCTCGGAGTAGCGAAGAAGGCGCTTGAGAGCGATCCGGTGGGGCTCTTGGGGATCATGCATGTGGAGACAAATTTCTTTGCTGGCGTAGGTGATGTCGGCTGGTGAAAGTGAGTCTTGGGAAGTGCACCCGGTGAGACTCGGTACTCGGTAGGGTCGCCCCTTTGGGCGCCCTCGCCTCGGCGACGCCACTGTGTGTCAAGCGGAGTGGGGCAAGGCTTGCGACTCGTCATCCTTGCGCTCGGGATATCAAGAGTGTCGCGCGGTGAAGAAGAAGTCGGTGTGGCGAGGCTCAACGGTGACCCAGGGAAGTGGTGGAGCGGACCCGGATCCTTCACGAGGAAACTCCTGGCGAAGAGCGATGATGCGGCTTGATAGTGAAGGGCCCCGGAAGGCTGTGAGGACAATGTCATCAACATAGAGCAGCCGAATCTGTGATCTCGGCTCCATGGTGGTAGATAAACGAGGGATGTATCGACTTGGCCTCCACAAAACCCGGTGACACCAAGAAGATTTGCAATCCGAGTGCCACGCGGGGGAACTGCGAGGCCGTAAAGAGACTTGTTGAGCCGGCCCGGACCATGTCGGGGCGAAGAGTCAGCGAACCCTGACGGGCGGACCGATAGCCCTGTCTCGATGGGCTCCGTGCGGGAAGGCGTTCTTGACATCGGTGATGCACCGGCGGGGAGCGAGCAAGAGCCGGTGAGGCACCGTGCGGACGGTGGCCGGCTTCACCACCGGTGAGAAGGTCTCATCATAGTCCACCCGGGGCCCCGAGTGAAACCGCGAAGAACCAGCGAGCCTTGTACCGCTCTAGGGAACCATCCGCCGCCCGCTTGTGTGTCTAGATCCACTTGGCGGTGGCTGATGTTGGCGCGGGGCGGGGCGGGGCACGGATCCCAAGTGCGGTTGGCGGAGAGCAGCGTACTCCTCTTCCATTGCACGGCGCCCGGTGAGGGTCCGACAAGGCGCGGCGTACGGAAGAATGCCGGAGAGATCGGCGGAGTCCGGGCATTGCCGCGAGGGCCGGGACCAGGAGAGTTCCAGCGCGTGCAGCGTCACCATCGGGTGAACATGGCGGTCGCGGTGAAGGAAGCGGCGGTGGTACCGGCGACACAACACGGGCCGCGGTGGGCGGCGGTGGGTGGCGTGGCCGGAGGAAGGCCATACCGGTGGTGTCGGTGTCGTCGGTGAAGAGGCACCTGCCGTGTGGTGACCACGGAGTGGCGAAGGAGAGGCCACCCCGGTGGCGGAGGTGGCGGGACCACCGGGCCGTTTGGTTGGTAGTGCCGCATCGGCTCGGGTAACGCCCAGAGGTGCAACGGGCTGTTGGGCGCCACGATCGGAACGTGCACCGGCGTCCAGGCCCGGGCCGGGCGCCGCGGCCGGTGGGTGAGGCCACGGGACCCGCACAAGGGGCCGAAGTCGGGTGCGACGCCGGGTGGCGAGCCGGGACCCGGTGAAGCCGAGACTGCGGGAAATAGTAAAAGGTGGCCGGGACCATAGAATCGTGAGGACACATCTCTCAAAGGTCGAGGTCGGAGTGGAAGTCGGGGGAGGTGGTGGTGGGGAAGGGGAAGACGGACTCATCAAACACCACATGGCGAGAGATGAGGACCCCGAGCCCGAGGAGGTGAGGTCATGGCACCGGTGGCCCTTGTGGTGCAGGAGAGTACCCAGGAAGACACACGGGGTCGAGCGGGGGAGCCCGGCTTGTGAGGGCCGGTGGCGGCGGTGTTGGGGGGGTAGCACGCACACCCAAAGACACGGAGGTTAACGTAGCGAGGAGGTGTCTTAGAAGAGGGCATGGTGTGGCGTGTGGAGTCAGGGCGAGGCGGCGGAAGGAAGGCGGTTAAGGAGGTAGGTGGAGGTGTGCGGGCTCTCGGCCCGAAGCGGCGGGAGGCACGCTGGAGCGAAAGGGTGCGCATGATGTCGTTGGTGGTGAATCATGCGCTCGGCCTTTGGATTACGGGAGGAGGTATACGGACAAGACATGCGCAGCCCCGGACACCGTGGGAGAGGAAGAAGGCTCGGGAGGTGGAGTTGTCGAACTCCGGCCATTGGCCACGGCCTTTAGTCGGAGTAGATTTTGAGACGAAAAAGTGGTGAATAGTGGGGAAAGCATCGGACTTGGCACGGAGGGGAAAAGTCCACGAGTAATGAGAAAAATCATCGACCACCACGAGATAGTATTTGTAATAAAAATGCGGGAGGAGGGGAGAGATCCATACATCGTGATGAACAAGATCGAACACGAGAGGCATGGGAAGAAGAGGGGGCCCGAAAAGGAAGGCGAACATGAAGGCCCGGTGGCACGCGCATGACCAAGGGGCTCATCGGGGCAGGGACACCTAATGTCGGGACTCCGGCGAGGCACGCATCGAGCATCACGACCGGGGATGGCCGAGGCACGGTGCCAAGTAGTGGAGGAAGGTGTGGTGGTGGCGGTGACAAAAAGGCGAGGTGGAGGGGGGAAAGCTTGAAGGGTGTAAAGAGGCCCAGAGCTATCGCGACCGAGGAGAAAGGGGGCCGGGTAGCCAAATCCTTCACGGTAAGACCCGGAAGAGTCAAACTCGACGAACGGGGAGTTGTCGGTGTAAAGCGGCGAATAGAAGAAGGTTGTGAACCATAGGGGGGGGCAACAAGAGCGTCGGGGAAGGCGAAAAGGAGCCATGGCGCCGGCACCACGGGCGTGACGGGAATACGGAGAGCCGTTGGCAACCATGATAGATGAAGGATGAGAAGAAGAAGGAGGGTGAATGGAGGAGAGTATACTCGGGTCGGAAGTGGTGTGGTAAGTGGCTCCCGAAGTCGGCGATCGGGCGGGCCGACGGGGAGGTGTCGGGGCCATGGTGTGTGGAAAGAGCGGGCCAAGGCTGCGGGTCCCCAGCCCAGGGCCGGGCGGGCCGGCGGGAGGTGGCGCCACGGAGCCGCCGGAGGGCCTGGCCGGCATGGCCGCCGGCGGGCGGGCGTGCGGGGGCGGGTCCACGCCCGCCCCCGGGTGCTTTGCGCCCCATGGTCGACCACGGGTGGTGGAAAAATCACCAGGGCCGCCAGGGTCCCAACGAGAGGCCGGCGAGGCGATTTGGGAGGTGGAGTCCGGCGGGGCGGAGTGACCCGACCGCGTCCACCGCGGCGGCGGCCCGGCGGCCGGCACGGCGGCGGCCCCCGACCCCCGCTCGGCTGAGGGGAGGAGGGCTAAGAGGGAAAGCGGCGACGGGAGGGTTGGGCGAGGGCGGTCGGGCGAGACATCCCGGCCGGCTGCGGGGACCCCGTCTCGACCGGCGGTGTGCCCCTCGCACACACCAGCGCCATGGAAGGCGAGGGGCGCGCTGCGAGGGGGGCTTTGCCCGGGCCGGTGGGCGGAGGCCGGCTCCGGCCGGCCCGGCCGCGCGCCTAGCACTGCGCTGCGCGAGGCCGCTGCCGCGAAGGCACGGCGGCGGAGGAATGGCGGCAGGCTCGAATGCGGGCGCCGGGCTCCGCCCGCCCGCTGGACATGGGCGGGGGAGGCTGCCCGGCGCGGTTGGGAAGCGAGGGGAGGTCGGCATCTGCGCCTCCCGGTCGTCGCCCGCCCGCCTCCGGGGCGGTGACCACGGCCATGCCACGCTTCCGGGCGAGAAGCCGGCGGGCGAGTCGTAGGGGGTTGCCCCACCGCGCGAGCGGCGGGGTGGCGGCGTGCGACCCCTGCGCCGCGTCTGCGGGGCCGCGGGACCGAGGAGGCGGGCGGCGGTCTAGGGCGATGCCCGCGCGATGCGGACCAGCCGTGGCTTGGGCCACGATTGGTGGGTCGGGAGAGGAGGGAATGGGAGGAGTAGTGGGGAGGAGGTCGCTCGCCGGCCATGGTCGGCTCCGGCGGCGGCGGCGCGCGCGGCCGTTCTGGGCGGCGGCGGCGCTGAAGGGGAGGGGAGAGGAACGAACCAGCTACGATACCATGTTGAAATAATTTCTCTCAATTAGGGCTTAACCCTAGAAGGGTAGCAATATAGTGCATACATGGGCCTCTTGGGCTAGCCTCTTGGGCCAACACTACTCATACTCTAACACCCCTACATTACGCGATGATATTGTGACAGCTATCAGTCACTAATCTCGACAATGACAGTTGTCTTTGACAATACTGCAACACGACAAAATGGTCTTGAGATGGTGTTGGTATATATTATAACACCTTGATGCTAAATGAAATTTTCTCTGCATGTTGATAAGTAAAACCTAGAACACCACTATAGCATGAGGAAGGATGGCTTCTGTAGTTTCTTTGATGCTAGTTATTATCATTTAGCTTTTCCTTTAACTCTCAGGGTTGCTTCCTTTTATCCCAGATATATTTTTGTCTTTTTTTTTTTAGAAAGGAGTTTGCTTTGCTTTTAAGGAGGTGATAAGAGTATCCAAGTATGGCTGCGAGCACGGGGATACAAGAAAGCATCAAAAGGCAAAGCAATCTTGTAGCCTATTACAATTAGAATTCACTAATATAAGAAATGGCTAACTTTGAGGGTTTTAAATCTGTTCATCGAGCCGTAGATGATTTCCATGATCTTGTCAATTCCTTGTCCTTTGGTTTGATCAGGATAGACCACTTCTGCAGAGAATGATAAAGTTGAAAATACCATGTCAGAAGGTTTGCTTGGGAACACCTTTTTGATCCTCATCTTGTTGCATCTGGTCCATATGGCCCAGGCGACCTGCAAACAGGAACATAGATGTTTGAGCGATATGTAGTCTGCATGTATCCAACTTCCCATAAGTCCAATCTAGAGATCGGGTATTCGGGTGGGAGGTTCAGTTAAAGGCCCTCCCTCAGGATGCACCAAGCGAGACTTGTTATAGGGCAGGCGATGAAAATGTCAATGTTCTCTGGTTTGCCATGCAAACAGCACTTTTCACTTCCTTTCCAGCCCTCTTCTTCGCAACAGTTGCTGCCTGTAGCTTGTTATTGAAAAGCTGGCACAGGAATACTTCAATCTTCATGGGTAGTTTGCTCTTCCAGATGATGTTGAGGCTTTTATTTGTACAATTCCCCTCTGAATGGCCTTGTACAAGGATCTGGTTGAGAAGCACTTTGATTTTTCAAGTCCCCAGAAAACATCATCCTCACTATCATCTTCCAATTGGGTCATTAATTGTTTCCGTGCGTGGATTGAGAACGTATCCTGTGCACACCATTCTTCTATGCAACCATGCACACAAGCGATCACGGACCATTGTTTTCCATCCGAAGGCCAGCACAGCGAGGGGTGATATTTTTTGCGAATAAGCCCCTGCGTGGCTTCCCTACCTTCGCGAATCGGTATCCCGCAGGAGACCGGGCTTCCCGGGAGATCGATAGACCGCTGCCGCTAGGAGATCAACGCCGCCGCCGCCCGCCGCTAGGAGATCGACCGCGCCGCGCCGAGGGGAGATCGATCGTCGCCCGGCGAGTTTCCATCGTCGTCGTGGAGATGACGACGCGCGACCCTAGAGAACCGCTGGTGGAGAGCAGCCAATGGAGATCCGTCGGGCCGGCGGGCCGAGGGCGGGCGAGGCCCGGGCTCGCGGGGGGCGGCGAGGTCCGGCTGGGTGGCGGCGGGTCCAGCGGGGTGGCGAGGTCCCGGCGGGCGTGGCCGTCGAGGGGCATCTCCACGAGGCCGGGCCGAGGTCCAGCGGGCGGCGAGGTCCGGCTAGGCGTGGGCTGGCGGGGCATCTCCACGAGGCCGGCAAGGTCCCGGCGGGGGCACCTCCCCCGGCCGCGGGTGGCTCCGGCGAATGAACGGGGCATGCGAATCGGGGACTCCGTGTGCACACCAATCCTGCTGCTCGGGGTTGTATTGCAAAAACTCCTGGGGAGATGAGGGCGGAGGGCGGTAGTCGCAAAATATCACCCCTCGCTGTGCTGGCCTTCGGATGGAAAAACGATGGTCCAGATCGCTTGTGTGCATGATTGCATATAAGAGTGGTGTGCACAGGATACGTTCTCGCGTGGATTTCACTGCCAGTTAGGGATCTTCTGAAATCGATAGACTATTCATCTTTAGACCAATATTCAGCCACCATGGCCGAAGGGCTCCCCACCCGCCCAGTACATACATAATTGCAATTCTAAACAGTCCATCTAAGGAGCTAGATATTTCTAGGCTTGCTTCCCTGCAAGCTGCACATGTAATGGCCTCATGGTCCATCTATCATCAGTGACTAGTACTAGCTGACCAAAACTGTGATTAATTTGTAGTGGTGTACCAATCATACATCCTGCCAGAAGTAAGTTTTGCAGCCATTATTCACTTTGAAGGTGGCCACCCCTTTGAATAAGCGCTTAACTTTATGTAGCGCCTGCTAAAATTGTGATGTGTCTTTGTGTTTAGAATTGAGAAGTTTCCATCTGGCATATATTTAGCGTGCCAAATTTTTATAGCATGTGTCCTCAGAGCCCTGCATAATTTTCCAAATCCGATTAACTAGTAAACACTGTTTCATTACTTTTGTGTCGATTATCCCTAGACCTCCTTGGTCTTTTGGTCTTGTCATCGTTTCCTGTTTTTCCTCAGCCCCTTGCCAGAAAGGTTTGCCCTTCCATCTTACTGTGTGACCCATCTGTTAACCTGTAGAAGCCCATCGTATAAGTTGGGATACTTCTTAAACAAGTATTGGTAAGGATTAGTCTCCCTCCCAAGGTTATGATTTTACCCTTCCGTGGGTCTAACCTTTTTGCTCATTGTACTAAACTTCTGAGAAAGCTGATAAGGGCAAGTGTACATCTGTAAGATATTTTTGTTCTCTGTATAAGGGCTTTTAAACTGCTTCCTTGTCATTAACGAACTGGGTGCGAAAATGCAGTAACTTGAATATTTCATCTTCTTAGTAAACCCCAATAGATTGTTGCACTGTTGTTTCGTCATACTCTTGCCAAGATTACAAGGGATGCTGTGTGCTGCATCATAGCTTTATAGTACTACTGTCACTGGAATAACAATGGCACAGATGCTCCGACCTTTATGGATCGAAGTCAGGCGTCAAGCATGAAAATAATTGAAATGGGTTTAGTAGAACAGATACATTACTAATGATTCTCCTATTTTTTTCTTTACAGGTGAAACAGAGATGCCTGATCATGTGGGGAGAGGATGATGGAATAATAAGCAGCAAACTAGCATATGTAAGTTGAGATGTTATGCTTTGCGGGGTACTAAAACTAAAAACACTCGAGTACCAATTTCAAGTGCTATTGCTATTTAAACTGCGAGGAAAGCTAATGTCGTGTCAATATAAATATATAATAACAGCATAAAGTAGTATCACTGTGTGCCCTACCAGATATTATGCTCACGCTATTCTTGCGTGACTCTGCAGAGATTGCATCAGGAACTCCCAGATGCAATTCTGAGGCAGGTCCGGCAGTGTGGTCATATTCCTCATGTTGAAAAGCCAAGGGAGGCGGTAAAACATGTTCTTGAATTCCTTGCAAGAAACACGTCAAACAAGTCAGATCAGTCTCCTTCCGAACCGTCAGTACTTGTGTAAGCTACCATGACTATCCTGCTGGATGCTTTTGCTCTTCATCCATCCATTCATGAATTACGTTGTACTGATTTATCATTCGATGTTTATGACACAAAATGGTACAGGAACCGCTGAACAGATCCGCGAGGCTAGGCTGTATAAAGTGAAATGTGCCTAACTGCCCGCGGATGATGGATAATACGCTCGCTATGCTCAGCCAAGCTGCCGATGAAGGCTGAAGCTGAACTCGGCGATGGTTCGCCACAAGGTTACCTGTCTGCCTGCCTCAGCACCGGTGAACAGCCCATTGGACGGTGAGCTGGTGCCAAGGCCTTCCTGTGGAGTTGGAACGAAGTGACACTAGAAGATGGAGTGCGTGTCCCTGTCCCTGTCCCTGCCCCTTCTTGTCTATCAGTATCAGCTGCTGTTTTTCTAAGTCAAGGTTGCTGGTCAGTTAGGACTTACTGTACGTCTGTACGTATGTACTCTACGGTAGCACTGCATTGCAAGACGCAGTGCGGTGGATTGGAGAAAGACGATTTCGGCCCTTGCTAGTAGAGTATACTAGTGTATACCATGTAAAATGATTCTCCTCTGTGCATTGCAAAACGCAGTGGATTGATTGCCTGCAGTTGCTATCTGTCTATTGTGCATTGTACTGATTTTCCTTTTCTCGAAACGGCAGAAGCCAGAAGCGTCTCATTTGCTAGAATTAATCAGAAATACGCGCGAGGCACTAGAACGAAATGAAATGGTCAGGCTGCTCTGCTACACTGCCATGAGAAACGATAAGCTGAGCAGCTCAGCAACTGCCATCCGAGCTCACACTTTTCAAAAGGAAACAACTAGAGTTGTTTTTGAAAAGCAGGTCTATATATAATATACAAGACTTTTAGTAAGAACGAACGGTGCATCCATGACTTCTATAACTAGGTGATTCAGCGTTGCAGCGGGACGTTTTCTATACTTTTTAACGATTATTACTGGATGATATAAAAATAGCAAAAGCTTAACAATTTTTTTTGACACGACATCAAATTATTTAACTACGGGATATTGGGTACAATACAATTATGATTATATATGGAACGGAGTTTTAAATTATTGAGAAAAATAAACCTTTCAACAAATAGCACTAAGTACAATATGCAAGAAAAAGATTGTAAGTTTGTCACCTATATGAATAGTTTGAGATAACCGTGGACCACATGCATCATATCAACATTATATTAATAAATATTATAATAAACTGGTGTTTTGTAGTAGAATAGAATAAAAAATACGGAACAATTCTCTACATGCCCCATTAAATTCTAATGATCTGTAGCTAGCCTGCAGTGCTGGGCAGAAGGAAAAGTCAGTTTGTTGGCTCCATTGCTTCGACCTTTTCACCTTGGAGCATTTTTTTTCTGCTGGATTCTGCTCCTTTTCGACTCATCATCTATGTGCCTGCCAGGAGCGAGCAGCTATAGGCCGCAAAGTATGCAGGTTGGGCGCCATGGCGTTGGAGATCGATGGAGGCTTCCTTGCCGTAGCAGGTCTGATGCAGCATTGTGGAAGCCTAACTGTGACAGCGAGTGCTACTTCGTGGAGACGGCATGGCGTGGAGATGAGTTGCCGCACAGTGATTCAAGCGGTTTATATAGACCTTGAGGAAAATAAAGAGACCCAAACTCTCTCTTTCTCTGGGTTAGAACAATACACCCTTTAATGGTTTCCAAAGGATTTCAACCGCCGCCGGTAAGAGTTAGTAGACCTTAATGCTATTAATGGATTTTGTTGGGTACGTGAAGAGGTAAGTAGTGTTGGTCTGCTGGAGGCCATTGGACACCAGCGCATGCAGCGTTGAGTGGTGGGGAAATTACAGTGCCTTTTTTTTTGGCAGACGGGAGGACGGAGGGAATACGAAGGTGGGGGTGTTGATCTGCGCGCAATACTTAATTGATGACGGCTGTGAAACACCTTAAAACTGCTATCCACTATGAATCAAAAGTGGAGCATGACACACGGAACTGATGAATGAATTCAGGCTTCTTAGTGGGCGATTGCTGTTTTGTGTAGCTTTGGGCTTGAGCTGCGAGACCCACCGATGACGTGGCTTCACCACAGCCGAGAGAACTCCCCTAGTGGGTCTTGTCTTTATAGGGGTTATAGATACCAGGTCGTCGTCTAGCTTGCCTTGTCGTTGGTGCTGCAATTTTTTTTTTTTTTTTTTGGCAGGTGTGCAAAGTCAAATGATTTGATGCTAACCTGCTCCTTCTAAATGACATAGTGGATCATAATAAACTCATCGATAATTTTAATGAAAATGATTACATTTCTCATGTTTAATTATATTACGATAGTGCTAGATCAACTTGTTATAATTTTCAGACTAGACCAAAAAGAGGATTGGCCATATCATTTCATAAACCAAACAATATGTCGTGTACGTCTGGCGGAGGCTTTCCATCTTTGTCTTCACGTGAGGTGTTCTGTGTTGACCTACAGACAGATTGACAGGCATACTTGCTAATTTGCTATTGATAGGCACCATTCAGTACGCGCGGCCGGCAACATTAATTCTGTACTTAACCACGCAAGGTGAGATAGTATAATATGGATGACGAAAACACCAGAACCTCATGCACCGATGGTTTTGGATCGACAGTGTTGCAATCAGTAGCCAAAAAGTTATCATTATTAGTACTAATAAATAGTATATGGATGATGGAAGCCTAGCAAATCTCCGAATCTCGTCGAAAACACCAGAACATCGTCCACCGTTGGTTTGGATCGACAATGTTGCAGTCATCAGTAGCAAAAAGTTATCATTAGTAATATGGATGATGGATTTTAGGAGCTGGATCGGAACCAAACATAGTCTGTGGATGATGGATCGATCTGCTGGGTGCTGCCGGAGGATCGGCTGGAAGGAGACTGGTGGACTCGACGGCCGGTGATGTGAGGAACTGAGGATGGCGCACTGGTGCAGTGCAGATCGTGGGTCGTCACCGGCGGCTAATAGCAACATGCAGATTGGGTCCTGCATGCCCGCTCGTCAACAAGACGACCACGTCTCGCCTAGTTATTAGTTGCTAGCTTGACCAGTCCAAGTACTATGATCTATTTACTGACAAGTGAAAAAAAGAAAATGCATGGCAGTTGGCACGTCCAAAGTAAAACCCCGTCACTGCCAACTGAATCTGCGGATCGTTCGATTGATTCGCACCCGAATCTCGTTAGAAATGCAAAACGTCTCCCTCACTTGCTGACTTTACCAACCATCATCATGTCACATTCTCCATTGTGCGCACGACTCTACCGCAGTTGGGCTAGCCGGGCACTACTTATCTAACTAAGTTTATTAGGGTTATCTCTTCACGATTGTGATCTTGTTAGCGCTAGGCTAGCTAGAGTAATCCTCCTTTTTGACGCTCACCGTCACCTGTCAATAGAATTGCATCGGGACAAGTCTCTTTTATTTTGTACTAGCTTCTCACGGTAATAATGAACCACCTTCCCTTTTGTCTAATGTTATTTTACCAGTACAGGTTCAAGAACCCCTCAGGAGCGTGAAAAAAAAACTAGCTCGTCACAATGGGTCTGTTCGGTACCTTTGCTCGGTATTGTATACCCTTGCATGCCTAGCAAGTATTTGCAGTAGATAGTTTGTTTGGTTAGTTGGTGAGGACACCTTGGGTGTGTTTGGAACTTTTTTTTTTATAACAACGTATATTATATAGAGGGCCCTAAGGACGATTCTATCGGCGAGGGGTATTCGCAGGGGCGTCAAACATGCACCCGGGTGGACTGGCCGCGTGTAGCAACGGTGAAGAGTGGGTCAGTGGAGCCGTATAAGAACCATGTAGGCAAACAAAGGATGTTGTTGAGGGTAGAGTCGCCGAACCCTGCCACAAGAGTAGTTGTCTGGTTGGAACAGGGTCAGCCTCACCATGCCAAGATTTTTTTTCTAGAACACGACTTCACGTGTATTTCATTAAGAAGAAGAGAGTGGTCAATAGACCTACATAAAAGACAAGCACGTCCTACATCACTTCACAGCGAGTTGCCATTAGTGATGGGATGAATACAACAGAAGGCACCGCAGTGCGGCGGAATACACACAGGTTTGATTAACTAAGAAACTAGTTGCGCACCCTGCTAGTCAGGCTCAGCCCACATCAGGTAGGCGGCCTTCACGGTGGCCTGCTTGGAGGAGGATAGCGGCTCCTCGAAGGCGTCGTGGAACTTGTCGTTGCAGCCCACAAACATGCCAAGATGGCTCAAGCCTCAAGCCATGAGGTGCTTGCCAACCTAGGTGAGCCAACTTGTCTCTCTCTTTGACCAGGAAGGAAAACTTAGGCGGCTTGGGTTGCGAGGCAAAACTACAATATCCAAACAGCTAGCTAAGTCTGACTTTTTTTTATGCTTTTTCATTATCATATCCTAATAAGGCATGCATTTCATTAAGTAGAAGTCGAGTTTTTAGGTTACAAAGGATGCACAAGTATTCCATGGATTACCACCATCCCCACAGATACAAACAAACGGGAAGAAAACACACAAAAACAGGAGGAGAGGAGGAGACCCGACCTCCACCTCAAAACACAAGCGACTAGGCCTCATACATGAAGATAACAACACATTGGAAGTCAACCCGTGTATTGAAACCGCAATAGCAACGAAGCGAGTTTCTAAAAGCACGGGTGACAAAGTATCTGCTCGCAAAAGACCACTCATCCTTGGCGGCAAAGTATTCACCAAAGGAACCGATACAACAACAGCGGCAAATAAGCATCCACTAGAGAAAGGACCACAACGACCAAGTATCCGTGCAACCCAGCGGCAAAGTATCCGCCATTACAACGACCAGCGAAGCGGCAAGGAGCACACTGTCAGCAGCAAAAAACACCTGGCTGAGAGGGAGACCGATGCCACATTAGCGACAAAGTATACGCTAGCAAGCATTATTTGGCAAATATTCCAAACATTCCCTTTGATTTATGTGCTGGCACTTTTCTTGCTCGTGAGAGAGCCAGTTTGCCTCCCTCCTGGACCGGCAAAAGTTTCATATTGTTTGCTACCAAGGAGAAGCTGCCTCGATGTCTCGATGACATCTATGTATATCGTACGTGCGGACGAGCGCTCCCTGACCTTGGCTCGCGCTGGCACACGTTTGACCGACCTTAGCACGTACGTAGGACGCACTCCGGATTCGCTGCCGTCGGCGGGCGCGCGGCGGCGGCCGCCACCTTTCTTTTTTTTTTTTTTTTTTTGAAAGATCCGGTTTCCGGCTTTGTTATATTAAGAAGAATAGAGTTTACAACACCACCACCCACATGTAGCGCATCGCACGAGGGGCAAATCACCCACGCTAACAATAGAGTGAGCGACAACCCAAATAAGAAGCTAAGACCGGAGAAACCAAGCCCTAGTCCAACTCCACAACAACGCCCTCAACAAGGATACGACGCTCAAAAGCGCCGCCGTCGCTAGTCAATGGACCGGGTTTTCACCCGTGGAGGCGAGAAACTGGGCCGACGCCCCAACAGGAAGCTTGGCGCCCGCCGGCGTCGGCGTCGCGAGCTTTCGCCCAAGGGACCCCGGGTTCGGACCTCGGCTCGGGATCTCGGACTTAGGAAGTCGTCGCCGTCGTCGCTGCTGGTCGCCTTGCTGAAACCTCGCCCGGAGGGCATCGACAGCGCCCGGCTGCATCCACCCCGGCCAAGCTGCGTCAGCCCCCCACCGCCAAAAGCGACATGCGAAGAGCCCGACCATCCTGCGCTGCCCAGCGTGTCCACCAGTAAAGGCGGCGCCCTCTTCCCTCTTTGTCTTGGTCGTGGCGGCGGCCTCCGCGAGCGGCTCAACCTCGGAGCCGCAGTCGAAATGACGCTCTCACTTGGGGGCCCCGCCCGGTTTCACTCGTTCCCCGCCGGCCACATCCGATGGCGGGCATAGTGCCCGCCAACCCCTGGGCTTGGCGATGAGAAAGCGGCCCGCCGGCTAGGCCACCATCGGGGAGGGCGACGAGAGGGGAATCACCCCCAGCTGAACAGCCCGCGAGCCACCACCAGGGCGCGAGCGGGAGCCGCACCGCCCGCGAGCTGCCAACGTGCGGCCAGGCCACTGGTACTACTTAGAAATGGTTACCTCAGGCCCGAGGGCATCACCCGCCACGAAGAAGGCGAAAGAGAAGGTGGGCAACCGTCGTCTGACCACAATGGCCCGGCCGCGCCAAACCCGAGAGCCTTTGGATCCCGAGCATGAAGAGGAGGAAATCCGAGGGCGAGGCACGCCGCAGCGCACCACCTGGCGGCGACGCAGGTACAATCCGGCCCGCCCGGCGGCGAATCCGGCCGCCACGGCCCGGCGAACCGGCCCGCCCGGCGGACCAGTCCGGCCGTCCGGTCCAGGGCCCAGGCCCCGGCCGGCCCGACAAGGGAGAAGAGGGGAAGCCGGCGAGCCCGACCTCGCCGCCATCCTCCACCGCCGCCACCGGCCGACGCCGGGCGCGACCGCGCTGCGCGCGCCCCGCCACGCCCCACGCAGCATCGGGCGAGATGCGCCAAGGCCAGCCAAGGCCCCGAAGCGCCGCCGCATGCGCGAAGAAGAAGATGGAGCTCGCCGCCACCATCCCGGCAGGCCGCTGTGTCTTGCGCCGGCGCCGCCCGCGGCCGGCGAAGCGGGAGGGGAGGTCGAGGAGGTGTACCGGCGCTTTCTTCAAATGAGAAATGACCAAATCACGGTTTCCCCATTTAAACGACGACTGTCGCATATTGTTGACTGTCGCCAGTTTTCTTTCCACGACGTACAATTTTTTTTTTTTTTTTTTTACAAAAGAGGCTTTCTCTCGGCGCCTCTAGAACGTGGTAGTTTTGCTACAGTAGGGGGACAGTGCTAGAATAGAAGATTCTAATTGACCAAGTCGATCGCAATCGTCCCTAATTTATTTCCAATTTCGTGCTAGTTTTCTATATCGAGAAAGCTAGCGACCGTCTGCCGGCCGGGGCGTACGTGCACCTAGATCTTGGTCATCAGACAAATTTGTGTCCTCGGTTCCTATTGGCTCTAACTGCTTCGTGTTTTGTATAAATGCAGCCGAGCTGCTACGGCACCTGCACACACACACACACAACACGCAGTGCGAGATCGAGTCGTGGTTTCCGGAGAAGAAAGAAGAGCTAGCTAGGTAAGAGAGTAAGCAGGAGCAAGGATGGGCGGCGTCACGGCGGACACGGTGGTGTGCGTCACCGGCGGCAGCGGCTACCTCGGGAGCTGGCTCGTCAGGAAGCTCCTCGCCAGAGGCTACGTCGTCCACGCCACGCTACGGAGCCTCGGTATCCTATCCTATCTATCCACGCACCTCCCAAGTCCCAACCCTCTCGATCGTCCATATTGTCTAACCGTCAACTCATGGGCGTCGCCGACGTGCAGCGGACAAGACGAAGACGGGGCTGCTCCGGGCGCTCCCCGGCGCGTCGGAGCGGCTGCGGCTGTTCGAGGCGGACATGTACAACGCTGACACCTTCGAGCCCGCCATCGCCGGCTGCCACTTCGTCTTCCTCGTCGCCACGCCCTTGGTACACGACATCACCAGCACCAAGGTATGTATACACACGATACGATCCCCTCCTACCGCCGCCGCCGGGCCAGGCAGCTAGCTAGCTAGCGTCAACTATCACTCTGTGCGCGCCTCGCCGCCGGCCTTGGGCTTCTGATCTCGTTGCCGTGCGCTCCGCAGCTCTCTCTGCGGCTGCAGGCCGAAACGACGATCGATGCTACAAACATGGACGGTGATAATTAAATCCATTATTCATTTTCCCTCCGAGACCGAGGGACCGAGAGCCGAGACCTGCGTGGACGGCGGATCTCAGCGCGCGAGTGGGTTGTTGGCCATTTCCATTTCGGAATAGACTATGTTGAGTTGGCAGTTTCGACGCCGATTCCCCCCAATTATTTACACCGCCTCGATAGATCGTTGTAGATTCCATGCATGAACCTTCAGCTTACACTAGCTAGTTTGTGCTGTTCATCTATTGTTTTAACATGGAGAGCTCTGGCCGGCAGGGTGGACCACTACACCAACGCGGTTTTTCTAGCCGATCCTTCTCTTTCTCTTTGAGCAGCGGGGTCTAACTCTTGAGCATTCTCACAATTCTCACCATCTTGAATCCTGACCACACAAGACCCTGAAAGCAACATTCATTTCGAATTTTGCATAAAGACCACATAACTGCTGAAGCGACCATATTTGTAACCACATGTTTCTTATTAGAAATCCATAGCTTAGCTACAGATTCATAGGAATCACCCATATTGTACATCAAGAATACCAGAGATAGTAAGCCACACATTTTTTAGGCACAACACTCAACACTAGCCAGTTTGTGCTGTTCGTCGATTGTTTTTCCATGGAGAGGTGTGGCCAGCAGGGTGTGGACCTGGTTGCCCGCCAGCCAGCGTGGCTGGGCAAGTCTGGCCGGCCAGATATGGCCTGCTTCTGGGACGAATAAAATCAGACTAATGGTTTTCCGCAGTACAAGAACACGACGGAGGCGGCGGTGGACGCGGTGCGCATCATCCTCCGGCAGTGCGAGCGGTCCGGCACGGTGAAGCGCGTCATCAACACGGCCTCGGTCACGGCCGCGTCGCCGCTCAAGGAGGACGGCAGCGGGTACAAGGACTTCATCGACGAGTCCACCTGGACGCCGCTCAACCTCTCCTACGAATTCACCAACGCTGCCCTCGACGTACGTACAGCAACGCTAGCTGATCATGCATATCGATGAACTGACACTGACCTGAAACACGCACACGCACGCAGGATTACGTGTGGTCCAAGTCGCTGTCGGAGAAGGAGCTGCTGAGCTACAACAACAACGAGGAGTCCTCCAAGAAGACCCGGCCACTGGAGGTGGTCACCCTGGCGTGCGCGCTCGTCGGCGGCGACACCATCCAGACGTACCTGTGGAGCAGTATCCCCGTGATCGTGGCGCCGCTGACAGGCCAGGCGATCTACCACAACTCCCTCCTGTTCCTGCAGGCGCTGCTGGGCTCCGTGCCGCTGGCGCATATAGAGGATGTCTGCGAGGCGCACGTCTTCTGCATGGAGCAGGCGTCCATGGCCGGCCGCTTCCTCTGCGCCGCCGGGTACCCCAACATGAGGGACATCGTCGACCACTTCGCCGCCAAGCACCCGGACCTCAAGATAAAATTGACTCAGTACGTTCTGGCATGTTCTCGGACCGGTTGTTATTAGCTAGTAGCTCTGGTGAATTTTTTATGATGATTGCTAGCTGCTTGACCTTGTGTGGTGGTGACTGGTGATCTTGTGATGTAGGGTGACCGGTGAAGGGGTCAGGATTCTGCCCAACACCAGCAAGCTGCAGGACTTGGGTTTCAAGTTCAAGTACGGAGTGGAGGAGACGCTGGACTGCAGCGTCGAGTGCGCCAAGAGGCTGGGGAGCTCTAGATGATATGGTACACTACACATGCATGTGCAGAGTTGAAATTCAGCTACATAACTACTGTCGTACAGTAGTACTGTATTTGTACGTGCGTAAGAGTACTCCATAAGTGTTCCTTACATGGTATTCGTGTCCGGTCAAACTTTCAAATTTCAATAGATTTATAGAAAAAATATTAACAATATTTGTACGTTCAATTAATATTCAGCGATCTATATAAGATTATTAATACCTCTTAATGAAATACGGGTGAATGGCCCGATCGAAAAAAAAAATATAAGATTATTAATATTAATATTTTGTTGTCTATAATTAGTCAAGTTAAGTTGAAGTGTTTGACTTCTTGGGAGTATATGTGTGGCGGAGTCCGAACAAATTGGAGAGGATGTGTTTTACTTGTGGTTGTGCAAGCAAGGATTTATAATATTTTTTTATGGGTGCAGCTGCCTCACTCACCGCAGTGAATATGGATCCACACCATGAGTATATTGCATTATTCCGCCATCGCGGACAATTCCTTCCACCCATCAAAGTTTGAATTGTTTCAGATTCTCATCAGTTCATTGTCAACATCAGAAAAGGAAAAAAAAAAAGAGGATAATTTTGTATATGGTTTCATTACAATTTACATTTTAAAATGGAAAAAATATCCACTTTTCTTCCGGCCACCAACTTTCACTAAAGCCCCCTTTTCTTCCCTCAACTCCAAAACCAAATTAAATCACCTCCCTCAACTTTTCAAACCTCCCCTGAAGCGGATTTAAAGGCGGTTTTTGCCAAAGTGAAGGGTGGTTTTGTATTTTCTTTTATTTATTTTGGTTGAATCTTTTTAAAAATCATAGTAAATCATAAAAAATATCATAAAATAGATGATTCAATTTTGATAGACTTCACATGAGTAGATATACACAAATAAACATACAATACGGTATGCTTTAGTACAAAAGTTTTTGTTATGAAGGTTTTGTCTTTTTCCTTTTTATTTATTTGGCTAAATCTTTAAAATCATAATAATTCATAGAAAATCAAATATTGTTGGACTCCACATGAGTAGATCTACATAGTGAACATATAATATGCTACGCTTTTAGTCCAAAAAAAAAAAACTAATTATAGAAGCTATAGTTATGAATTATTTCAATTAATTACAAAAAAAAGCATAGATCTAAAGCTACAACAAAAAAAAAAAAAAAAACTTGTACTAAGACATACCATATTATATGTTCATTGTGTAGATATGCTCATGTGGAGTCTAACAAAATTTTATTTTCCATTTTATGATTTTTTGTAATTCACTATACTTTTTCAAATATTTGGCCGAAATAAATTTAAAAGAAAAGACATAACCTTCAAAGAAAAAAAAAAAAACTTTGTACTAAAGCATATCACATTGCCTTGTCAAAAAAAAAAAAAAGCATATCATATTGTATATTCACTATGCAGATCTACTAATGTGAAGTGTAAAAAAAAAATATTTTTCATTTTATAATTTTCTATGATTTAATATGCTTTTTCCAATATTCATTCGAATTAAATGAAAAAGAATAAGACAAAACCAGTGTAGCAAAACCACCCTTCAAGAAAAACCGCCTTCAAAAACCGCTCTATGGAGATAAAATGTATGGTTTGAAAAGTTGAAGGAGATTGTTTTCCGTTTTGGAGTTGAGGAAGGAAAAAGCGGACTTCAGTGAATGTTTGGACAGGAAAAGTTTTTTTTTTTTTTTTTTTTTTTTTTTGAGCAGAGTAGACTTTTTCCTTATAAAATTAGTATATAATAGTTGGGCTGGCCTTTGGCAGCGAAATCTCAGAAATCTGAACTAGGCCCACCTCGACTCCGCATGGGCGCACACCGTGAGCCCAATAAGCCCATGACCCAGCAGTCATGCTATGTCTCGCCTAACCATTTAGCCGAAATAAATCTGAACTATATCTTGCTAGCTTGACCTGTCCAATGCACTGATCTACTGACATATATATGGCACACGCCCACCGAAAGTAAAAAGTAAAACCCCGTCACGGCCAACGCTGAATATTCAGACTGCAGTGCAGATCGACCGATACATCGCCCAAGCCTCTAGCTCACTGACTGACTCACCAACCACCATGCCATTGCCATGTCCTTCTCTATCGTGTCTGCACTGTCTATCGTGCCCTGGATAGTATTAGTACGGCATGCGTGCACAGTCATCAAGCTTAGTTTTTCTCTTCGCTGACCATGGACCTTGAGCAGCTACTAGCTGTGCGTTCCGGGACTGCAACCGTGGACTTGCATTGGTGGCTCTGCGTTGTTGGACTCGGGCGCTGCGGCGTGCGCATATCACTGAATGTAACGGCCTAACGGGGAGGGGGAGTTATTTGGACCAACAACGTACGCTTCCCAGTCCTCGTCCCAGATATTTTCGGCAGTCGTTGTCAATGGTGAATGGACACAAGCATCAGCCTTGTTCGGCTCTACGGTCTTTGCCTGGGGTGTTCATTTGTTATGAGAGAAAAATCACCGGCTGGGTTTGGTTGGTTGGTCGGTGTTGATTCGTCGTAAACGAAAACTGGCTGGCTCGTGTTGATTCGTCGTAAAAGAAAATACTGCTCACGGCTGGTTGATGCTGATTGTGGTGGTGACTGTGATCTTGTGATAGGGTGACCGCTGACCGGGGAAGCAAGCTGCAGGATTCTGTAGGACTTGGGTTTCGGGTTCAAGTTCGGAGTGGAGACGCCGGACTGCAATGTCGAGTGCGCCATGGCTGGGAGAGCTCTAGATACACGATACACGGGGTGGTAATGGATGAGCAGGCCCTTTACGTTACACCACACATCCGAGATTTTTTTCGTGGACACTAGGGACCAGTATTTGTAGAGTGCAGTGTGCAGTGTGCAGATGTGAGTGGTGACCGAGAGCCTGGCAGGATATTGTTGGCGGTCGTCGTCAATGGCCACCACATCATATATATCACGACGGCGCTGTTGTTGTCGAATCGATCTCTACTTTGTCCTTCAGTGTATTATTAGGTAGACTGAATTAGTAATCCTTTTTTTGAACTCCTGAATTAGTATATACGATGCTCACCCTGTCGTCTCAAAAATTGCATGGGAGAAACCTCCTGTTGCGGTAGCTATGCCTGCTTCTCTCGATGGATCGATCATATCCGTAGGAGCTTAATTTGATCCTCTCATGTTCCTCTATTCTTCTCAGGCCCTATTGTTTTCGCATTCCCTAATTCGCTTCTAAGCTAAATAAGCGGAATAGACCCGTCAAAAGTATCACGTTGAACACGTGTTGCCTGGCCGCTGGTAGCTGAAAATCACGAAGGCTGAACTACATGGCCACCCAAAATCGCATAATTAAGTGGCTCCGAGACCACATTCCCTCATCACGGCCGCGCTTTACTACGGCTTATTTCTTCTCACATAGTGAACTAGCCTGAATTAGTTGGCTTATTAACAGAAGTGGTTTATTTCAGACACACAGCGCGAGAGACGTGGTTTATTTCAGACCAAGGAAGGAAGCCACCTTCGTAATGAAATATGTGAACTCGTGTTCTAGAAAAAAACAAGGAAGGGAAGAGCTAGGAGGGATGGACGGTGGCACGGCGGACACGGTGGTGTGCGTCACCGGCGGCAGCGGCTACCTCGGGAGCTGGCTCGTCAGGAAGCTCCTCGCCAGAGGCTGCGTCGTCCACGCCACCCTGCGGAGCCACGGTATGTACGCAGACGCACGCACCTCCGAACTCCGAACCCTCTCGCGTCGCCCATATCATCTGACCTTCATATGGGCGCCCCGCTGATGACGTGCAGCCGACGAGAAGAAGACGGGCCTGCTCCGGGCGCTTCCCGGCGCGGCGGAGCGGCTGCGGCTGTTCGAGGCGGACATCTACGACGCCGACACCTTCGAGCCCGCCATCACCGGCTGCCACTTCGTCTTCCTCGTCGCTACGCCCTTGGTGCACGACCCCACCAGCACCAAGGTACGTATGTACGCTCCCCCTCCCGCCGCCGCACGCACGCCGAGAGCCCAAGTGTTGGTTGAGTGAGGGGCGCAGTTGCCGGAAATCGAGTGCTGATGAGAGGGATCGGAGAGAAACGACCTACTGTTGTTTAGCGTTAATTTCTCGTATAATAATAATGATTTTTTTTTTTCGAGAACACGCCGTAGCGCGTATTTCAGTACAATAATAATGATCAACAACATGGTTTTCCGGCCCACAGTACAAGAACACGACGGAGGCGACGGTGGACGCGTTTCGCATCATCCTCCAGCAGTGCGAGAGGTCCGGCACGGTGAAGCGCGTCATCCACACTGGCTCCGTCACGGCCGCCGCGCCGCTCAAGGAGGACGGCAGCGGGTACAAGGATTTCTTCAACGAGACCAACTGGACGCCGCTCAACCTCTCCTACGAATTCACCAACGCTTTCGTGGAAGTACGTACATAAGCGATGCATAATCGACTACTCTACTCACGGCAGCAATTGCTAGCTGATCATCATACATGCATAATATGCTTCTCGTCTCCTCGATTGTGTCTCCTCGATGAGCTAGCTGATCGAAACGCGTACTGTACGCAGGATTATGTGCGGTCCAAGTCGCTGTCGGAGAAGGAGCTGCTGAGCTACAACGAGTCCTCCCAGCCCCGGGCGTTCGAGGTGGTCACCCTGGCGTGCGCGGTCGTCGGCGGCGACACCATCCAGGCGTACCTATGGAGCAGCATCCCCGTGATCGTGGCGCCGCTGACAGGGCAGGCGTTGTGCCACAACTCCCTCCTCTTCATGCAGGCGCTGCTGGGCTCCGTGCCGCTGGCGCATATAGAGGACGTCTGCGAGGCGCACGTCTTCTGCATGGAGCAGGCGTCCATGGCCGGCCGCTTCCTCTGCGCCGCCGGGTACCCCAACATGCGGGACATCGTGGACCACTTCGCCGCCAAATACCCCGACCTCAAGATAAAGCTGATGGAGTACGTAGTTGTGGCATGCTTTTGATCGGTTAACGCTTGTTATATATCATATCATAGCTATGGTGATTGCTGACTGGTGATCTTGTTGTGTGATATATAGGGTGACCGGGGAAGGGGTCAGGATTGTGCCCAACACCAGCAAGCTTGAGGACTTGGGGTTCAGGTTCAAGTACGGAGTGGAGGAGACACTGGACTGCAGCGTCGAATGCGCCAAGAGGATGGGAGAGCTCTAGCTAGATGCTACACATGCATCCGCAGCATTGGAAGTCAGCTACGTGTGCATATTGCGGTCGATTCCTCTCACAAGAGTTTGAACTGTTCACTGTTCCAGACTGTACATGCACCCACAGAATGGTTTCGTTACTGATTTGCATTTAAAATCTACTCTTATATAGTTGGAAAAAAACTGGCGTGAATCCAGTTGGGCCGGCCTTCCGGCAGCGAAATATCGGCCAGCCCGGTGGAAATTAGGACTAGGCCCGCCTCGGCTCCGCACAGCCGCACACACCCATGGGCCATGAGGGCATCATGGCCATGGTGACATGACCGCCGCCGCTCGCCGAGACGCCTTGCCACGGGCCCCGCCCGCGCAACCCTCCCCGTCACCGTGAGCAACCGCCCGCCGTGTCCACGCGCGTCAGCATCCATCCGCCTTGAACCGCCTCCGCCGTCTCGTCCCCTCACTCTCATGGCGCCCTGACGCCCCTGCCGCTTTCACGCTTCCTGCGGTCCTTTCACGCTTCCTGCGGTCTTGCCACTGCCGGCTCCCGCGCAGCCAATGGCCACGCCACGCCACGGTGTGGCAGGTCAGGGCAGGGCAGCACAGCACCGCAGCGCCCCTGCCGCACGGGCACGGCACTGCTCTGCTCCTGGGCGCGCGCCATTACCAGTTTACCACGCCGTAACTCGCCCTGCCGGCCCCGGCCCTTCGGGTACACGCCAATCATGCTGCTCGCTGCGCGACACCATGTGCGCCCGCACGGATCAGTGGCCCGCCCCGCGCTCGTTCCATGATCGCTTGCCGCGCTTCGTACAGCCGCGCAGCAGCCTGCCCGCATCATTCATCGCTCGTCACGCAGCTCTCGGCTGGATCAGGACGCCGTCGTACGACGACCACTGCCGCCCCGTGCTCGCTGGCTGGGGGCCTGCGGGTTTGCAACTTTGCAAGTGTTCGTGTCCTGCGGCCGCATCTAGCCATCTACCGCTTTCAGCAAGACAACAAGCGGTGACAGGGGAGCGAGGGAGGGAGCGAGCCCCACTCCGCTAGCACAGGCACAGGCGGGGCAAGCGCGCTGACGCGCCACACCACCTAACGGTAACATCAGTTTGCAACAAGGCCGCCATGCTCTCAATCTCTGTTCTCTGTATGCATCAAGAATAGCTACACAGATATAGTGGATGGAGATTAGATTACAGAGTTCTAACTTGGTCACTCTCAATTCATGCAGGTTCATCAGAGTGCGCGGAGAAGATGATGGAGCCACCGACAGGGCGACAGCGGTGACGGACCTCATGACATGCAAGTTGATAAAAAATCATTGTTTGTCCCAGTAGCAGCATTCTCATTCCATCCAGCCAGCCAGCCTTGAACAACTAACCTACCAGTGCCTTCCCTACATTTACATGATTAACAACAGCAGAATAAAAAGACAGGCAATTGTCCTTGCATGACAGAGACAGACATCCTACCAGATTACAGAGCAGTACACACAGAACATGAGGTGGTCATCACAGTTGCCCAAACCAAAGGGCACCCCACCCCACCCATGAGCCGGCCCCCGGGCTGCACCGAACAAGAAGCAGGCGCTAGTGGGTTTTCAGATAGGATGCATTAGGTTTTTTGCTCCCTTTCTCCATAGATCATCAGAGTACTCCTGAAACACCCCTTACTAAAAAGGGTTGTGCTTTCTACTAGCAGGTAGGGTCTTGTTTCTGAGGTCATATCAAGTGATCATGCGAGCACGATGGGGGAGAAGAGCAGCAGGACAACGAGGGCAGTGGCCAGCCCAGCCCTTGGGAGGAGGAGTATGTTCGCCGCTGCTGCTGTGTCCATGCCAGCGTTTGCGCCTGGTCCTAGGCCGCCGAACCCGGTGCCTGTGGTTCCGGCCCCGGCCGTAGTGCCTGTCCCCATGCCAGTGCCAGTTGTGCCTGTGCCTGTGCTTGTCCCGGGCGTGAAGGCCCCAGGGGTTCCTCCCATAGTGCCTCCAGTGGCCGGGGTCATGGTTCCAGCGGCGCTGTATATATAAAAATAAACAAGGCAATGCTGTTAGAATTGTGGTAATGTTGGTTCAGGCAACATGCTGAATGTTCTGCGATTCCTAATACAATAATCTCAGCGATAGATTAGCTATGTATTATATGGATTTGCTGGCTACTTGACCCCACTAAAGCAATCAAGCAAGTTGTTCATAGTGTGGAGTTTCAAAAGGATCTCTAGCCTGGAGCTATGGAAGCATCAACAGTGACCACTGACCTTGAAGGAGTACTGTGCATAAATCAAAGCATAGGATTGCAAATCTTGATATTCATAGCCTCTTAGGCATGCTGAATGTTCTGTAGATCAATTAATCTGATGTCTAAATTTCAGTTTGCTATTTCAGGAGTTATGAGTAGTTTGGAAGAGCATCAATCAAAATTCACTGAACCGACTGCATTCCAAAAGACCTGACTCAACATGATGCATAACTTTCTTTGAGGTACCAGTTGTCCAGTTCCCAAAGTGCACAGAGTTTGAAATATGAACTAATCAGCCCGGCCTCAGTGCTAATAGTAGTATATGGCGGTACATGGATCATGGTGCACAGTTAATTTAAGTTTACCTTGCACTGGTAGGGTAAGAGCAGCCAGAAGAACCTGAAAGTTTGGAACACAAAGATCATGTAAGATACAAGTAGAACTCTGATTGAGTGATGAAATGGATACTGTCACCAGTCAGAAGAATATGGAAGCAATTGAACACAAACATCATATAAGGCACCGGAATCTGTCTTTTAAATGACAAAACAAAGATCGCAAGAAGAAAATCTGCATTTGGCCCGCTTTCCTTTTAGAAAGTAGGGGAAAAAATGGATGCGCTTTCATGCCCATGCCTGCCCCAGTACTCACCAGAGAATATTGGGTCAAGAATAAAGCATATATGGCAACAGCTTTGAACTTTGTAAATCTTGCTATTCATTCAGAAAGTTTGTATTTTTATATTACTTTATTAATTGTTAGGCTAGTCCAATTCAGTACCTGCACAGAACCGGATTCCCTAAAAGCTTGACCAGTACACCTAGATAGCTTTTACTTATGCTAACTGATAACAAAATGAAATGTGCCAAAAATGATTAGATCCACAATGTTGCATGTCAAAAGCCGTGTTCAGGTGGCCCAACCACACAAGTCTGGAAAACCTTTAGCAATGCTAGTAGACGGCATGAATATTGGTTCCACTAACTTGGCCAACCTTTATTCTTCTTGGCAATTCTAACCCAGCAAGGAACTAACACCATGACACGACTAATGGTCAGTAGCTAAGGTTAATCACAAGAGGTTAATCCTTGAACCTGAATGCAAGGTTAATACTCTAGGCATGAGGGCGGCAGGGCATTACTTGGGTCGCTGGTGGTGAGGGTGGCGGTGCCCGTGAAGTCGCAGGTGGCGCCCTTGGCCTTGTTGTTCTGGTAGTAGCTGTTGGCCGCCCAGGAGCAGTGCGCCGGGACGGTGTTGGGGTTGTAGCACGCCCCGTTCTCATGGATGGAGTTGCAGTCCGCCCCGGAGCCGCAGGCGTAGTCGATGGTCTTCTGCAGCGCCGCCTGCGACGCGTCCTGCCTGCACACGCACCATTCTGCACGCACCGAAGATTTGGTTAGAAAATCGCAAGAGACTGAAGGGAACGCACGCCTGGCCTGGGCGTTCCAGGGGGGATGCGGCGGCTCTCCCGCGTCAGTTTCTTGGACGATGTGGTGTCACCAAATGCGATGGCGGCCAGGGGAGCGTGAGCGTGAGCACAATAAAGCAGACGGGGAGCGAGCTTTGCACACGCAAAGGAAAGAGAGAACGGCACTTTCAGTAGACTTTGTGCTCCAACGGAAAATCTGAGCTTTTGTGTAAACTGTGTGCTGCATTTCAGTTAAGCAAAAGCACGAAAAGGGATTTTGAAAAGGGAAAGTTGTTTTTTTGGGGAAAACTTCAGTGTCCATCAGCAAAGAAGAAGAAATTTCCTTCTCCTCTCCCCCCTGCTCTGTTCCTGAATGAATCTCTTGGAAACAGAAGCCGAAGAAATGCTGAAATGGATGCATCGGTTGAGTGCCGCCGGCTTGAACAATATCAGGAAAAGGAATCTTGCAGAAACTCAATCATAAAAAGAAACACACACTATCTCAGATGCAAATGTCTACTTGGTTCCTCCACGAAAACTGAAGGAGCCAAAAGAAACGAGCATTGAAGCACAGGCTGAGAAAACAGGCACAGAAAACAGAGCGAGCCGGCGGGCTGTCAGAGCAGAAAGCAGTAGAAGATCTTGCCGTGGCGACTCGGCAGAATGATGAACAAGAAACCCCGAGGTTTGCACGCACGCACGCCCACACACACACACCAAGTCCAAACTCCGGAAAACCCCGAGGTCAGAGCAGAGAAAAGACGCGGCGGCAGCCATTATGGCAGTCGACGCTGACACTATTACAAAATCCATAGGAGAGCAGAGGAGAGAAAGAAAGGTTAGAAAAAGAAGAAGAGTGAGTGCTCACGTGACGCGACGAGTGTGGAGGAGAGCAGGAGGAGCACCGTCACCACCAGCTCCTTCATGGTCTGCTACCGCTGCCACGGACCAAGCCAAGGTCTCCTCCTCCCGGCCTCTCACACGGAGAACTCCGCACGGAGACAGGGGAGAGACGAGAGAGGCAGTGCGGCGGTCGGCCTTGCCGGTAGAGAGAGAACAAGATAGAGAGAGAGGTTCCGGAGCCGATGCCGATGCTGATGGGGAGAGACCAGAGAGTGAGACTGTGAAGAGTGAGAGGGCGTGTGTGTACTGTGCAGTGCAGCGGCTGGCGGCCACTCCTGGACTGTCCAGGGCGCGTGCTTCTGTTCTGCTTGGGTGGATGCGAGACGCGACGCGCGAGATGCGCGTGAAGTAGGCAGCTGTAGGAGGAGTATTGGTCCGTCCGGCACAGGCGCCTACTGGTTCCAAATGTATCTGCGTCGTCGACCGTCGTCCGGCTCTACTTCTACTGCTGCTTGCATCGGCGGGTGTCCTACTTCTACTGCTGCTTCCACCTCTCGGAGACCGAGCGCCCGCCTCGCACCCACCAGGCCACCACGTCTGCTTTGTTCACGCGGCACTTGCAGGTTCCCGTTCACCGTCACGCCCAGGACACCCGCCACGCCACGGCAGCGATCCAGCAAAACGCCATGCGGCATCGTATTTCGTTTCGTGTGGAATTCGGCCTCCGCTTTAATTTGTGCGTCCAACTTTTGCAAAAGCTTTTTGGTTCTTGACGCCGGCCGCTTTCTCTCTATCGGGGAATTTTGGTTTCGAGACAGTAGCTGTTTGTGGTCCTCTCTCTGGATGGCAGTACTGGAATTTCTCTCTTTCTGTTACCTGTGGAATTAAAGCATGCTAAAAATAAGGTAGTGATGGAGATTCAAGTCTTGTGGGTGGAACAACAGTCAGGCAGGCGCTACTTACTATTCACTACTAGGCGTTGTTGGCGAGAGAAAACCTAGTGGCGCTGTCGTTGACTACTCGTACGCATGCTCAGCTGGGGACGGTCGGACCAAACGCCGTGGTGGCATGGCTGCTGCTGCTGCTGGCACGAGATGGATCGATCTGAGATTTCCAATCTATCCGACCAATTAACTTTTGAGGCGGTTTTGAATTTCCGGGAAAATAACCCATGCATGTATAGTAAGTTACGGTTCCCAGGTGAAAAGCCAGCAGTGAACTTTTTTCGGTACTGTATACTACCGTCAGAGAGTACTGTCAGAGAGGGGTGGGGGAGGGGGCTTCCGCTTTGTATTACAGTACCGGATGAGCAGTACTACTCCGACTCCTAGGATTACAGTACCGGATGGGGCTCCTTTATTTTGGGTAGGTGTGTTTGGTCAGGCAGGGCCCAAATTGCGAGAGGCAAGAGAAGGAGAGACAGGCACACAGGACGCTCCACAGCACCGTCAATGTCTTTCCTCCCAAATACCAAAATAATTAATTTATATTGATTTCTAAGCATCAATGTGTTTGGCCATTTCGTCTTATTTAAATTATTTATACAATTTAGGAAATAAATAATTTATTATTAAAAGTATCTCTAATAATAAACTAAGTCACATCAAAATGGATGATGTTTATATAAAAAATTTGAATAAGGACGAAATGGCCAATGGCCTCTTAAAGTCAACATGATGAATTATTTTGAGGCCGGAGGAAAGTACCTTGGTCCAGCACCTGCTTGCAAGGGGAAATATGTGGTGCAAACTGCATCGTACGTGAAAACCTGCAAACTTGAGTTGCGAACCACCGGATACGTGATCTGTGGTCTAGACGGTTCCCAGTATGTTTTCGTTTCCCCCCCGCACTGCTCCGGTGCCTTTTGCAAATTAGACCCCTGAGTAACCTTGGGTGTGCCGCCAGGTCCAATCGTTCCCCATCTGAGAACGGGGTTGCTATTGCTGGGTCGGGAAGCTTGGGTGTGGCACGCTGCTCCTCCCCTTCACCGTCACCGCGCACCGCGAGGCCGGCGCCTCCCTACACAGCGCTCGTCCGCCACGCGAAGGCCTCCTCCGTTCCTGCTGCGGGTGCACCGAATCGTGCTGGCCAGCGCCGCCTCTGTCCTCGACATCCCTGCTGCCACCGCGTGACACCACCAGGCCGCGCTCCAGGCAGCCCAGCACGCAGTCAAGCTCACAGCGGACTCCATTGAGTTGCCCCCTTGAACGCCATGCTGCTCTTCGACGCCGCCGCGGGGAGTTCGAGCTGCGTGCAATCGTCATCTTCCTCATGCCCTGCTGCCACAGCCGCCCGTTCCTCCAGAGATCCGCGGCGCTGCCGTCGTCGGGATCCTCGTGACCAGCGACGCCGTGGCAGGCTGCGCTCCTGAGTGGCGCACGGTGTGTCGTCCTCCTCCTCCGTCCCTTCAGGCCGCACGGCAAGCACATCTGGCGGTTTGCCCCCTCTCCTACGGAGTTTCAACACCTTGTCCAATAGGTATTCGATGAATTGCCTCATCCTCGACACTGGCATCAAGGTTGACAAGAGCATACAGAGCTATCTCTTCCTTCCATATGGTTGTGGCTGGGATGCACGGCCGCATAGGCAGCCATGGCCTCCACCACCTATGCAAGCTGAGTTCGTGTCTGGTTGTGCTGCTATTCGACCAACTCCATGGCCTCCACCTGATTGCATAATGGTGGTGCTGTAGCTATGTGTTAATCGATGTCTTCATTAGAATGTCTGGTAGTGCAGGATGGATTTTGAGGTCGCTGAGCTAGATCCTGACTTTTGGTAATTCTTCCAGTGTGTTTACTGTCAAGTGCACATGGAGAGATTCCTTGTTAGGCTCAGTGGAGAGATCTCCCCCTCTGGATATATCATGTCAGATTTTCTAGATACATCATTCCCTCAAATGGATATATCATTTCATTTTCTATGATTTTTTCTCAAATGAACATATGGAATATATTGCTGCCACATTTACATTATTTGCATATGAGAGAAATTCATAATGGACATGTATGCCGTGCGCATTTTCATTCATTGCATAAGAGAAAAATACATACATGCAAGAAGGAATACTGTCTCACACTGAGTTGTGCGCAACCGTGTTACAAGATCGTGTAAGGTGAACAAGATTTTTCTTTTTGACAACATGTGAACAAGATTGACAACATGAAGAATTACAAGCCCTAGGGTGATGAGAAACAAAGGTCTGAACAAAATGATACAACATTTTTTTTCTCTTGTTTCTCTAAACACAGTATCAAAAAAAATAAAATCTATTCCGTTAAGCCCCTGGCCACGTTGACAGCATCATTTTCCACAATAATGTGTTGCATGGCCGGCCTTTCAATCAAGCCATTGCTTCAGCTTGTTGTGCATTCAACATAAAAGATTCAGATCCTCCTCCAGCAGTAGCTACCTGCCCCAAATGATCTCTTATAATGAATCCCATCCCATTCTTATTGGTCTCAGGAAGAAAAGCATCGTCACAGTTAATTTTGTTCGATTCTTTCTTGAATTTGTCATGCAATTGGTGTGCCTGTGCTTCCAAGGCTGCTCAATACAAGTCTAAGCGGAGGAAGCCACAGGTAGTAGGATCACCCTGCATTTAAAACAGAAATCGTCAATCAGAGTACCATCAAGAGACAGTGAGGTCGACAATGTCAAGAATCCTAACCTTTATGTTGTACAGGCACTTGACGAACCACTCGTTCTTTGTTGCTGGCTGCTTGCTCTGGATCCAGACCAAAGGAACATGGCACAAGGGGCACTCCCTTTTGCCGCTGCCCATCGCACTTGAGCCCGTCGATGTTAGCTTCATTTGGCTTCCTTTTGAATAAAAAATAAATACACAAATCATGTAGTAGAAGGACATGGATGGAGCAGATAATGCAAAAGTTCACATCTCTTCATTTGCTGAAATAAAAAGAAAATGACCAAACAGCAGTGGGAAAAATAACCATAACGACGGCTCTTATTTTGTCCAATAGCAACATGTGCCCGAAAAAAATATAGTGACACGAACAAAAAAATTTGTATCACCCTGCTGCATCTAATTCTCCAAGTATAACTGTTAAATATGAACTTCTTGTCATTGCATGTACTGATGTAGATATATGACACAGCAAAACTAATCTCTGGATGTTATGTAAATGCATACTGAAGGAAGACATTGAGACAGTAAGTCAATTTGATCATCTACATTGATATCTGGTAGGACTGAAGGCACCGGACTCATGCAAAATTCGTAGGTAGAGTCCTTTTGGGCATTTCATCGAGCACTTGAAGGGTACAAAACATCAAGAGCAGAGGAAACAACACATGAGTCCTTTTGGGCATTTCATCGAGCAATTGAAGGGTACAAAACATCAAGAGCAGAGGAAACAACACATGGGAGTGAAGGAGAAGCCATTGAAGACACACCACCATCCTATCTATGCTAAGATTGAAGCGCATCAGAGAGGAAATGTCATTTTACCTTCCTGTGGTTGCCGAATTGGAGCTCGGTGCCATCCGCTGCCGCTGGCGGTCCTTTCTTGCGCGCTGGCGGCCTTCCTTGCGCCGGGGAGACCCACGCCGACGCAGGTTCCATAGTGGCATCTCGTGCGGCCACCCTAGCGATTAGGACGCCGTCGCTCTTTGTTCGCGTGAAGCCCGACGGCGCGGCGTGGGCGAGCGCGGCTACGGCGCCCCGAGGCGAGCGTATGTGGGAGGCGAAAGCACGGGAATAGCACAGGAATACATAAGCGGTGTATTTGCATTTTGCGAGGACTTAATTGTAAAATGTATGGAGGATGTGCGGGCGGTAAACTGCAAAAGGTACCGCAGTGATCTCGAGAGCGCCACGATCTACATCCAACTGTCCAAAATTCAGGTTTGCAAGTTTGCACCTATTGATGAGTTTGCACTAGATATTTTCCCCCGCTTTGCAACGGGGCCAATACGTTGGTTATACTACAATCCAACCAAGTTAAGAGCAGGTACAATAATACACCTCAGCTTGGCTTATAGCCAAGCCAACTCAGCAAAATCCTAGGGGGAAGAGAGAGAATAGAAGAGAGAAAAGGGAATGGGCGCTGCAACTGGCGCTGAGCGCTTCGCTCTTCCCCATGCAGCATGCAGGCATGCAACGCTTGTTGTTTGCTTCTTTCCCCCTGCAACATGTGGGGTCTGTTTAATAAAAATTAATTTTTAGACTATGTGAGGAGCCAACCTATTGTATAACTTGGCTTTTTAACTTGGCTAAAGATGACGCGTGCTTAAAAAAGCCAAGGTTATTGGGCTTGCTCTAAGAGCAACTCCAGCCAAGGGACGCCAAATCAAGGCCTTAAAATCTGATTTACGTGCTCCCTTTTTATTTATGGGCTCGTTATGCTCCAACGCAAACCTCCGAATTTGAGCCCCCAAATCGATTCTCTTCCTTATTTCCTCCTACCCGGCGCCGCGCCACCGGACATGAGCACCGATGAGGGAGTCGTCCCACCGAGGATTTACGCCCTTGCCGCCGACACCTCCCTTGCCGAAGCGCATGCGCCACGGCGGCGCCCGTTGGACGCCCGTCGGTGGGACCTCATCGCCCACGACCTCGCCGTCTGCGCGCCACGCCTCGGGCGCCCACTCTTCCTCGCTGATGCCCGTGCGGTTCTTCCCCAAAGCGGCACCATTTGTGCAAAGACGACGAGGAGGCATGTGCCGGCGTCGGCCCGAGACGGCCGCCCACAACACGGGCCGCCCACGCGACCTTGGCGCCCGCGGAGGCGACCACGTTGGCGGCGATGGTGGCGCGTGCGCATTTGCCGCGGCGCCCACAGCGGGCGGGCACCCGGAGGATGTCCCTAGATATGAGCGTGGCGTGGCTCGTCTCCATGGTGGCCGCGGATCTCGACAAGCCCATGGACACGCCCAAGTCCGAGGCGCCGCCGCGCCGGCGTCGTTCAAGTCTGCAAAGCTTCACGGCTGGGGGCGGCGGCGGCCGAGTGGTGGCGCGAGGTCGCGGCAAGACTTCGTGCGGTGGGGATGAGGTTGGAGACCGCGCGCCTGCGCCTGGCCGGACATCGCCACCACGGCGGAGGCCCCCGCCAGCCAAACCCGCCCTCGACGCCCCGCCAAGAACGACATCCCAATGAGACAAGATCGAGCGAGGGGGGAGGCGCCAACGGCGTTCATGGCCGGCCAAGCGGCTCATGCCTGAAAAGGTCCTAATGGCTAGAGGGGGGTGAATAGCCTATTAAAAATTCTTGCAACAACACTAAGCACACGGGTTAGACAATAAGATGGTGTAGCAAATAAGCAAAGCTTCAACTAGCTAAGCAAGCCACAATTCAATTCTATTGTCTCTAATCCACACAAAGGCTATGTCGCTAATTTACTCCTAGGAGAGCAAGCAATTCTAACTAGAAAACCACTAGGAGCTAAACAAGACTAAGCAAACTACACAAGCTACCAACTAAGCACCCTATCAAGATATGCTACTAAGTAATGCAAAGAGGAGCTAGAATACAATACCACCGGTGTAGTGTCGAGGTTGTAGCCAATCACCGTGATCACCAAGAAATCTCCAACGAGCAAGAACAAGTGACACGATGATTTTTCACCGAGGTTCACGTGCTTGCCAAGACGCTAAGTCCCGTTGTGGCGACACACTCACTTGACGTATGCTAAGTTTAATGGCGGTGCCAAATCCCCTATGGGAGCTCAAGCAAACGATCACAAGAGAGGGTCCAACAAGCCACGAGCAATCCACTAGTGCTCCTTTCGCGAATCTCCCGCGGGGTAAGGAACGACCCCTCACAATCACCACCAGGTGTGGCCTCAAACAAGCTACACTTGAGCTCAACACCGCCTCTTGCTCCAAGCCGCTAGGGAACCGGGCAAATTCCCAAGAGAAACAAGATCCCGCGGCTTCTCCAAGGATGAAATGCCTCTAGATGCAAGACCAATCAAGCAATACACTTCTATCACTCTCAATCTCACTCAAGATTCGAAGTTAGAGTGAGGGGATGAGTGGAGAGGAGTCTCACAAGCTCACAAATGAGTTAGACTGTTGAAATGTGCAAGAGAAAGTCAAATGGACCGGCCATGGCACTATATATAGACCCCAAGTCGAAATAGAGCCGTTGGTCCCAAAGTCCCCTTCGTCGCTGCGCCGGACGCGCCGGATACTGCCGCCGGACGCGCCGGGGCGGTCCCGATTGTAATAACGCCAGACGCACACCGCCGGACGTGCCGGCGGCTGCGTCCGCGAATTGGGCCTCCCCGACATGCTCTACGGACAGCAGACGGCGCCGCCGGACGCCGCCAGCGCCCGCGTCGGCGCAGATTCAATTCTTCTAAACGGCGATTTCTTCACACAATACGGACGCCGGATTGGTTTGGGCGTCGGCGCAAGCCGGACGACGCGTCCAGCGCCCGATTTGAATGTTTTGACTTTGCGCGCCAGCGCCACGCCCGGCGTCCTACGCGGTACAAAACATTCCTCTTCATCGCCTAGCGTCGTCGTCTTTCCATCTTTTCAAGTTTAAGCTTCTTGTCTTGAGTTGCCAACACTTTGAATGTGTCCCATGAGCACTTGTGTTAGCATGTCACGATCGATTAGACAAGAACGGTTAGTGCTCTCAATCTTAAATGCATATGCAAGTCAATTGGAACTAGAAGCACTTCACCAAAGGATTGTCGCGGCATCCCTCTTGATAGTCGGCTATCTATCCTATAATGTGATCACACGCTCTATCGTGTCTTGATCACCGAAAGGAAAAACCCTATCAAGATACCTTTGCCTTGATCTCCGGGTTCCTCTCAAGCCGATCACCGAGCTTGACGATCCATCATGTCCACCGACATTGTCCATGTTCATGATCATCATGCTCCACGTCATCCACCTAATCCTATCTCAAGTCATACACTTAGAGCAAAGGATTAGTCCACAAGTGTGTCATCAATTTCCAAAACCAAACATGAGATTTCAACGCCTAGGATCACCAAATCTCACGGCGCATCGATGTCGGGCTCGTCCGCCGCGAGGTGTGGCGCGAGGGGAGAGGGGGCCGGGCGCGGCGTTCGTCGAGAAGAGGGACAAAGTGGAAAAAGTGGCATGGGTCTCCCCAGTAGGGGGTTTCTAGATCCGAGGGGCTCAATACTATATTTTGAGGGGCATGAAAAATGCGAGCACAGTAGGGTCTCCATTGGAGTTTGATTTTTATCTAAAATACTAAAATTTAAGGTAGGGGTTCAAGTAGGGGCCCCACTTCGTGTTAAGAAATCAACGATTCTTTGTACACACAAGAATATAAAACAAGCACATAGGCAAATATGAGAGGAGGGAGAGTTCTTTGTATTTCATTCATACTAATCCATGTTACAAATTTGAAGTGCTCCTCTATTTATAGAAAGAAGAGGCTGATATGAGTACAAAGAACAATTATGTGAAATGCTTGACTTCCTTACTCCTTCCTCATTAATTTTGACCACACTTAAAGTCTTCTGTTCAAACACTATTGAAGACTTTGATTCTTAACACCCCCTTGGCCAAAATTATGCTATGCTTATGCCTCATTAAAACTCCTCCCAAAAACTCTAAGCACAAGCACCACTAGTCACTACTGAACCGAACGATCTTTTTTCCCCTTAGCGACACGAATAAACGAAGTGGCCATTGCCCAACGACACGAATAAACGAAGTTGTCCTTCGGCAGTCATATTCCTCCGATCCGATCAGATGATTCAGATCGCTCCCTCCCTCCCTCGGTGAGACCTACAGGCCTTTGCCCCTTTTGTCCGGCCGCGAACGATGAAAAAGGTAGCTGCCTGTTGACACATATTAATGTATACTTTTAATTGTCAATTAAACATGGAAAAGGACTAAAATATAAAATAGATAATCTTATTAGGGGTTTATACTAATGATTTCCATGAGTTTTGGTAAAGTTGTGATTTGCGGGGACTTAACAGAAAAACGGTAGAATTCGGTAACGCAATCCAACTCCGGAACGAAGTCTAGAAGGCTCGGGGAATACACCCGACGTGAACTAAAACTTAACACCCAAGAAAACATCATCTAGAAGACTCCGAAGCCACGACGCTGTCGCGGACCCGTGGTGGGACCCACCCTGGGCCGGCAAACCCATATTGAGGCCGCTCGGCACGGCCCCTCGGCCAAGCAAGCCCCTCGCAGAGAAGCTTCTCCAACCGCCTCTAAGACGCAATCTAATCCGTTTCGTTTAATGTCGGTTTGATCCGAGGGTGACGATGGAGTACGAGATGTATCTAAGTCCAACACTGGCACCTCCTTCGGACTATATAAGCAGCCCCAAGGCGCCCCAAGAGACATCATCTCCTCATTAGCTATCGACGAGAGAAAAATCTAGGGTTTCATATTAGAAGAGAGAGAGGTCCCTCTAGTTGTCTAGTTCATCTAGTTCTAGTTCTAGATCTAGTTCTTCTAGTTCATCTAGTTGTAAGATCAAGGAGAGAGGAGGGGAGAAATTTGGACATGGGACACGTGGGGATCTTCATCAACATTGTACATCTACAAAGAACTAGTTCGTCTTTCAAACAATCTCCGTGTTTTTCATTTATTATTTCTATTTATTCTATTCAATTAATTTCAGTTCCTACTTTACAATATTTCTTTGGATCTCTTTCGTATTGAGTGCTCTAGTTTTAACGTGAAATTAGAGTAGTAATTAATAGTGTAGGCGTGGTGTCTAGACTAGAGATTACCCGAGTTTCGCCCAATCCCACGGTTAGTTGTGGTAGCGAGGGGTGGTGACTCTGTGTGTCTTTGTAATCCACCACGTTCGGGTTGGTGATTCGTAGAGCTTTTTGGCGGCCTTCCCGATCACCCCTTTCCCGTCTTTTTTTCGAGGATCGGGGCCGGTACATTTGCTCCGACGTAAGTAAAGTAAAGCAAGCCTTTGATTATTTAGATCAACTTAGAATACTTAGAAAATTCTAAACTCTCTACCCACATCATTATTCTTTTCTTGGACGTTCCTACTCTTTCTAGTACACTTCCGTTCCCGTGGAAATCGATACTCGGAATACTCAGGGTGAAAGCTACATCGGTATCCGTGCGCTTTGCGGATTTCTCATTCGCGTTAATTTATACCAACACTTTGCCCAGTGCGGGGAGACGAGGCGGCGACTCGTGGGCCCTTTGATTCATTAGTTCTCCAATTCCAATCGCGCATAAAGATGTACATTTGGCCGCTATTTTGGCCCGGTCCGTGGCGACCTTTTGGCCCGGTCCGTGGCACGGCCGACGCCCAGGTGTGCGGGCCACGGGCGGCACGGCCGATGGTGGACCGGGCCATGGGCGTCGCCTCGGCAGGCACGGGGCCGGTCCCGCCGGTGGAGAAGGCGCCCGGTGGTCGGCCCGATGATGAAATTAATAGCAGTAGCCGCCAGCCCAACAAAGATGAAAGCCCAACAAGGAAAATCCCCATCCTCCCTAAAAAAAAAAATCCCCAACCTTATCCTCCAGGCCTACCGAGAAAAATTTCATCGTAACACCCCCGGTGTTACTTTCACTAAAACGACATGTCATCATGATCATTGCAAAGCATGAATGTTTAGCTCACCCTGTGTTGCATTGAACTAAAATAAGTTTATTTTATGTTTGGTATCGTCGTCGGTCGAAAAGACACGAGAGGAATCGGATTCGGAAACTATCCCCCTTGTCGGAAACCCTAAATCCTAAACCCTAGTTTGTCCCTCTTTCTTTATTTCAAAATTTATCAAGAATTTGAGGGTGGTCACAAAAGGGAAAAAAGGTAGAGTTTTCAAAGTTGAACAAAGTTGGTATTTTGAGTTTTCAAAGTTTAGTTCAAAATTATAAAGTAATTTTGAATTTTATCAAAAACCCTAATTGCCCCTTTTCTATATTTCAAAATTTAAGCAAAATTTGAGAAAACTTCCAAAAACTAGTTTCTAGATCTTGTTGAGAGGAACAAAAGTCTTGTACAAAGTTTTTCAAGTTTCTACATGATTGTAAAAGTAATTTTGAATTCAAATTTCAAAAATTTTGAACTGCATTTCAAAAGTCATATTTAGAGGCTGAATTTGAAAATCTTCCAATTGTGAAAATTGTAGATCTTGAAAAATTAAGGCAAGTTGCTTTTTGGAAATTTTTGAGTTCAGTTCAAAATTTGGGAGTAATTTGAAAATTTCGAAGTTAGGGTTTCTCGCCTCTGATAACCCGACCATTCCCTCCCCACGCCACCGGCGCCAACGCGTTCGCGCCACCGTCCACCGTCGTTTCTTTCGAATCCGGCCACACGGAGGTGTTCGCGACCTCTCCGGCTACCTCCCCGTCCCCCCTTTTGCCTATAAATAAGGCGGGCGTCGTCATGGATTTTTTCCTCTTCCAAAACCGCCGAACCGCCTCCGTCGGCCGTCGTCGGCGCCGTCGCTTTCGCCGTTTGCCAAAACCGCTTGCCGGCGGCCCCGCAACTTCCTAACCTCCCTCTCGAACACCTGACGCGCAACTCATTCGCCCGTCGAATCGCCGGCGCCACCTCATCTTCCTCGTCGCCCGGCCGCAGCCCCGCCCACGCTCGACCTGCGCCCGTCGGCGGCGTGCTCGGTGAGCTTTACTTTCGCCCTTCTTCGCGTTTTCTCTCGATCGATGTCGTCGAGCGGCTCGTCGTTTTTCGCATTTGTGATCCCGACCCCGAACGTCGTCGTTGTCGCCGTCGCGGCCGCTCTCGCCGCACCCACCTCCGGGCTAGCCCCGCCGCAAGTCGAGCCCCGGGCCCGGAAGATCTTTGCGGTGACTCGAACCACCCTCGTGTCTTTAGTTTTTCATTTTGACCATCGCCGGCGCCGGAACGCGGCCGCGCCGCCGCGCAGCGGTGGCCTTGAGCGTCGCCGCCGGTGAGCACACGCTTGGCGTAACACATGAGCGATTGTCGGGCCGGAATCGAGCTACCGGGCCGCCCAACATCAGTTACACGGGTAGGCTCACCGCTATTCATCCTGACCGGCCCATTTTGAATAAATAACGGGCACGCACGATCTTGGGCCGTACGCGTGACAGGCGAAAAATCAACCCAGAACCCTTTTTCATTTATAAAATGATTTATTCAATTTCATTTATTTGAATAGTGTCCGATTTTGTAAATTTTGTATAAATTCAAATACTAGCTCAAAAATTCTGAAAAATTTTTGTGTAGCCTTCCCATGGGTATGTCTATCCATAAAAAATATGAAACTTGAATTTTGAATACTTTTGGCATGATTTAAAAATACAAAATTTAATTGAAAAATGCATCTTCCTTGATTTTTAATAATTATATTATTTATCCAAAAATCATGAAAATTATTTTGGTACTGTTTTTATGACATGATCTATCTGTACAAAAATTTTAAGCTTGTTTTGAGAAAAATTAAAATATTTATTATTTCATGCCCTATTATTTCATGTGTAAAACAATTTGTTTAATGCTTTCTAACTTAGGGTTTTGGGTAGATTTTGGGTTGTTTTGTGAACCCTAAACCATGTCGTTATCAAGTGGTCCTTGAGAACTCCTTAGGCAATGGTGATGATATCTCGTAGAGTAGTTCAACAAGTTGATTTTGTTGGGTTGCAACTTTATCGAGAAGGAAAGTTGTACTCAAGCGTTTATCTTTTCATGCACTCTCGCGCATCATGTTTATATGCATGGCATCATGTTAAGCATGTATTATTATTTCGTATAGTGAACGAGGGTGATCGAGAAGTTGTTGATCAAGCCGAAGAAGGCTATCCGGTTGACCCGAGTTTCGAGTATTGTGATCCACCGTCCGAAGGGATATTTCGTCAATCAAGGCAAGCCCGGTTCATTTAAACATTTCCTTATGTTTTACAAAGCTTTATATCACCTTTGCTTTATGCTTTGCATTAGGTGATAGGAGTTGAGTGACAACCCAATTGATGCATTATCCATCCTTGATTATTTCGATACCTACATTGATAGCCGTTTTGGTAAAATGCTAGAACGCCTAGCCTTGTTATATTAGTTAGACTTTTGAGTCAAAATATGACAAGTCCCTTATGACAGCCCGAAGTGGCATTTGATGAACAAGGATGTTATATGATGAAACCATCTTGGGTTATGGTGTTTAATTTGAGACCTGGTCGGGTAATTTGCATTGAGAATGGAGTCTCAGTGTAGTATTTCCGGCTTGTCGATTAAGGACCCAGCGTGTAGGCCTGCGTGTAACCGGAGACTATGGAACGCATCTGGCGCTGAGGTCTTTGGCCAATGGCACGCCTGTGCTCGGGCGTCGCCCGGGGCGATCGAAACTAGTTTTGGACACATACTCGGTAAGCCTAATCTTGGGGGTGTCAAATCGGAAACGCATAACAACGCGCCTTTGGGAGTGGAGAGATGGCGGGAGTACGTGTTACCCTCGTGGGTTAAAGTCCCGGATTGGAGGCATACGGTACTCGGGTGGCGTGGGACGCGGTTCCGTTTGAGTATCCAAGAAAGGGTTGATATATGCAAGCTTAGGTGCTACATATGTCGTGTGGAAAGAACTCCCAATTTGGGTTAATCGATTTCGAAATCGCCGTGCTTCTCGGACATGGAGACTTCGGTTTTCCGACTTATATCGTAGATTAATTATGGAACAGAGAAGAGTTGGAATAAGTGATGGAGTATCTAAGAAGTGTATGTTCTAGTATAAGATCACCTAGAGTAGGTGAGAAACTAAATTGGAATTAAAATGTTGAAAGTAAGGATTCACTTCTAGTAAGCTTTTTACAAAAAAGAGTCCTTGGTTCTTGCTAAAAGCCTTACCTTGAATCCTATTAGACCAAGCATTCGAAGTCTCCTCCTATTTTTTAGTCGGGTAAGTCTTGTTGAGTACTCCGTACTTTCGGGGTTTGTTGACCCATGTTGGGACCCGGGAAGTCATGTACGCACTTGGGACCGTCTTTGCATGACGATTCATCGAGAGAAAATAGTGAGGATGAGTGAGAAGTGAGACCGTGGGCGTGGTGCGTTAGTGTCATATATGTAATAAACTTTCCGCTACTCCTACTTTTATTTTGTAAAACTGGTTTTAAATAAATGGTTGTAAAATTATTGTAATATATAAACCTTAAAATTTATTTTACTCGATTATGTATGAAATTTGTTGTAATACTGCAATGACCTCGTAACGGATCCTGGTTGGAATAGTTAATAGTGCTTTTCAGGTCATAGGTGCACATATGTGACTATTAAAGGTCGTTGAACCGATAATTAGTACATGTGGGCCCTGTAATTTGGAAGGTTACATTTACACCCAGCGCCGCAACTCCCTCTCTCGCGCCGTCGCGGTCACCCGCGCCCTCCGCCGGCCGCCGTTCCGCCATGGCGCGCGCGCCGGCGTGTCTCCACCGCGTCGCTCTCCGCCCACTCTCCCCCACCACGCCCCCTTCCCTCCTCCACACCCCGCGGAAGACGTCCTCCTCCTCCGCCCTTGAACAAGAGTCCCAGCCACCACCACGGCGCGAGGCGGCCGCCTCCGGCCGCGGACCTCCCGGGAGCTACCCCCTCCGCGGTGGCCGCGCCGGGCGGTGTCTCTCTCCCGCCCGGGCCGGGCCGGAAAGCACGGGCGGGCGCGGGCGGCGGACAAGGAGGCCGTCCGTGCCTACTTCAGCTCGACGGGGTTCAGCGGCCGCGTCACAGACGATGGCGAGGAGAGGCGCCACCGGCTTCGTCGCCGGCGCCTAGCACGCGAGGGAGCAGGGCGCCTGGCTCGTCGTCGGCGCCAGACGCGAGGAGAGGCGCCACCGGCTCTGTCGCCCGGCGCCCAGCCGCGCGGGGAGCGCGCCCCTTCCCTCTCAGGCCGCTGGCTGGCACGGCCGCAAAGCGGCACGGCCGAAAAACGCCCGTGGGCCGTGCCATGGGCCGTAGGCGCGGCCCGTAAGCACGGTGGTGGCCGCCCGGCCCGCCCGCCGGGCCCGGCGTGGCCCGCCCGGACCGTGCCGCCCGCCCGATGTACATCTATAATCGCGCAACAGCAGGCAGGGTCCGTCCAGCTAATTGGAGTGGCTGTGCCGCTGTGGTGTGGGCGGCCACGCCGGCCTACGCGAATATGTGCCGCCTGCTGATCAGTGTGCTGCGAATCATTGCGCCATGTACACGGTCCGGACGGACACACGGCACCGGACCTGGGGCATTTTTCTAGTGCGATGGACGCCCGTGCAGCTCGTTGGTTCGTAGCATTCCTTCATCCGCCGATCGTCTCGCAACGGAGACCGTGGTGGGTGTGGACATGGCAGCGCCCAGCGTACGTGCGGCTGGGAGGAGTGTGCTTGCTTGGAGTTGGAGCCTTGCTTGACACATCCACTGACTGACTTCTCTGCCTACACTGCGGGCTGAAGAGCTCGATCGAGGAGTCACCAATCCACTCGACAGGTTGCCATCGCCCATCGCCGCCGCCAAGCCAAGTTCTGGTTCTGGATGCGTCGACGGACAAGACGAGAATCAAGGCCACGCTGGCTGCCGGGGTGGAGCTGATCGTGTGGATTCAAGGCCACGCTGGTTCTGCGCTCGCGAAGGTTTCCTAGTACACCATAGGGCCGGGCACAGCCAAAATAGGCCCTTGGTCAGAATGGGCTCGGAGTTTCATTCCCTCAAGCCTGTCTGGAAAGATACATTTTTTTTTTTTTTTCCCAAAAAAATAAACTGGGCTCGGAGTTTGATTCCCTCAAGCCAGTCTGGAAATATACAAGTTTTTTCGAAAGAAAAAAAACCAACGGGTTAGTGTCGCGGATCTGCTAGCATATATTGTTACCTTCGAGTCAAAGAAGGCTTCTTTAGTTTTGAAAACAACATTTCAGAAAAAAAACATTAACATTTCTTTTTTGAAATTGAAAAACATTCCTACACGATCAACACATGTTTCATGGAGGTTTTAATGGAGTTAATTAATATTGTAGACATTGATGTGTCTTTTTAGAAACTTATTCAAAGTCATTGATTAATTATTATGGTTTTATTTTGTTCTTCTCAAGAGTCAAGATACCATAGAGTACTTAAGATGCATATGACTTACCGTCAAATTTTATCTAGAAAATAGAGTAGCAACCGAAGTTTGATGTGTCATAACATCTCGTATAAAGTTTTGCTTGCTGACTAAAATCTTGAACTCATCACATTACAATGTACTTATTCCAAATATATTCACAAAAATAAGTTAATCTATTTTACCAAGTCAAACTTTTAACTTTCACATTCGATAGTTAAAAATTTATATGCATGAACAACTTTTTTTTAGGGAAAGCCATCTGGCGCCACTGTTGATTTTAAAACAAAGTTATATCGACCCATATACAAGAATTCTTAACTAAACTTAATCCATACAGACCCATCTAACTAACCAATAAGCAATAGACCCAAAACATGTATCTTAAATTAAAAGTACTCAGAGGGGCTTACTGCAAAACGGCATTCCCAATCCCAATCCCCACTCTGGGCATGAAAAATCAAAAAACCGAACCGAACCAAAAACCGGAAATCGAACCAAAAAATCCACCGAAAAATTCGGTTCCTATTCGTTCTGATTGATTGAAAACGAGAAAATATACCGAGGTAAATTCGGTTTTCTACCTCAGTTACGAAATAGATGTACTCTCTCCGTCTCAAAATAATTACACGCCGGTTTTTGATAAGTCAAACCCTTCTAACTTTGACCACATATATAAAAACAGATAATTATGTTTACTACGTGTAACGCAGTATCATTAGAGTGATATCGAACATATTTTAAGTAATAAATTTATTTGGGAATTTAAGTGTTTATATTATTTTCTATATACTTGGTCAATGTCGAGGCTTGACTAGATTGATTTTGGAACTTATACGTGAATTGGGGAATTGGGGAAGAAGATGAGGATGGGGGCGATGGTGGTGGCGCGAGAGCGCGCATGTGATGGCGGCGTCGAGCGGGGGAGCGTCGTGCGCTAGGAGGAGGAGGGCGGGGAGAGATTGGAATAATTTCTTTATTTGCTTGTTGCCTTTGAAAGATTACAGACCACTTTACTTATATAGCCCGACTAGTGGGACTTGTATCTCAAGCAATCTCTAAAGGTTTCCTTATAGATTGGAATACCTTTTACAAGCATATCCTATTTATTTATTTCCTAATAAGGGTCTCTCTTATAGATGAGATATCCCCTTGCACACCCAAAACCTTAAAGATAATCCTAGATATTTTTTTCTCCTTTATTTCGAATTAATTAGGAAGAATTCGCGGAAAGGAGGGGACGGCCAGCTGGGCGCAGCGCAAGAAGCCCAGGGAGGGCGGCGCCGGCGCTCCGCGGGCCTGTCGGGCCTGTCCTCCTGGGTCATGACAGTCAAAATTAAAAAGAGTTTGACTTCTTAAAAACGAGATGTGTAATTATTTTTGAAACGGAGGGAGCAGTACCCAACTAAACGAGGAGGCAACGAAAATGATGACTCCCTGCGATAACGAAAACTAGAAGCAGGCCACCAACCCACCCGGCCATCCCTCGTAAGGCCCAGCAGCAGCCCAAAACTAAACCCTAGGCTCCTCGCTCCTCAATCCTATCCTCACTCGACGTCTCAACCAGGCGCACAGCCCCAGCGCCGCCTCACTCGACGTCTCAATCCTCGTCTCCTCGCTCACGCCCGGACCCCGCGCCAGCGCGCAGCTGGCCGGCCAATTCCCCATCCCTCTCGCTGAGAGTGGGACCAGCGACCTCTAAAACCCTAACCAAATAAACCCACCGTTCGAACTCCCAAGGCCAAAACCCTCCTCCCGACCCTTCCCGCCGCCGCCACCCGGACCGGCGCCACCTCCTCCTCGCTCTCCTTCCGTCCGCCGTCGCCGCGATGGACGAAGACCCCTCGCGCCAGGTGCGCGTGCGCTTCGTCACGAAGCTGCCGCCTCCGCTGCGGGCGCCGCCCGCTGCCATCGCCGTCCCCCGCGGACCTCACCCGCATGGGCCTCTCCGAGATTGTCAACAGCCTCATCGCCGCCGGTGAGCGCCGCACGATCCATCCGCGGCCTCCTGGGGAGGAACGACCCACAGATTTCTGAACCTGCCTTCGCTCTCCTTTTTGCAGCCGAGCCGGACCACCAGGCGCAGCCATTCGACTTCATTGTGGACGGCGAGCTCGTGCGGCTGCCACTCCAGGAGTTCCTCCTCGCCAAGGGCATCTCCGCGGTATTATTTTTTTCGTAGTCTTTGTTTTTCGTTCGGAGGTGGTGCTGTGCAGAATGTGGTCGTGAATTGCGGTATGTGTTGCAGGAGAGGGTGCTTGAGCTCGAGTATGTGAAAGCAGTGGCGCCAAGGAAGCAGGAGCAGCCTTGCCCCCATGATGACTGGGTTAGCGCTGTGGATGGATCGAACCCAAGGTATGGTTTAGTTCTTGTTTGTTTTTATAATCTGGGTGGATTTTTTAAATCTTCTGTTATTTATAGCTTGTATATTGTACCTGGTTTTGAATTTTGTATTTGATCGGTTTATGTTATTTTGGTATGAAATTAGTTGAATCTAATTTTATTTTTGACTAAGGGCAACCACAATGTATATTGCTGGTTTGAGAATCGAATCACATGACATTACAGTCTGCTCCAATGCATACCCTGCTGGATACTTTGACAGCTGTTACAAATTATACCAATGTTGATAATGTTGGCATTGGTGTACTTCAATTAAGTTTTTGCACACTGCATGCTGTCCTGTTGTGCGCTGATCTGCTGCTACTCCTTCCACCTTCTTGGCTTGGGTAGCGTTGACACCAATACTCCACAGATCACTAGTTATAAATAAAAATCAGTGATCAATCACTTAACATAGACATAGCGAACTGCCCATCTTTAGTCATAGCGACCAATCACTGATCAACATAGACATTAGTTTGTAGAATTTAGAATACACCAGGTAAGCTAAAGGTCACTTGAGAAAGATGTACTCATGTGTCCTTTCTACTTTGGAATAATGCAACTAATAAAATGAAACAAGTCAACTCTATATATCACTTAACACACAATGACTTATTTACCAGTTCTTTTGTTAGATATGCATAAGTTGTGCATTGACATAAAGATGACTATTGATATCTTGAACCTTTATTGAAGTTTTAGTTTCATTTGGTTTGTATTACTGCTAAACAAGTATTTATTTGGCAGTTTTATATTATCTGGATGCTGTGATGGTTTTGCAAGGTATGTATAGTTCAAAGCTATAATATTTTTTTATTACTACGGTACATTTGTTGCTAGTATGAACCTGTTGTATGCCTTATCCTTTCATTTCTCTCTTAGATTATGGAAAGATGCAGCAGTATGTACACAGATTTTGGAGGGACACAGTGATGCAATTACTTCTACCAGATTCATAAATAAAGGTAAGCAAGCTTGAAATAAAAACTGTTTTGTATGAGGGCATCTGTCCCAAAAAATGTTTCTACTTCGTTCTTGCAGTTCATGTCATTTTATTAGTGATTTCATGAATGATGTTGTCACAGGATCTGAAACTGAGGGCAGTCTGCATGTAGTGACTGGCTCAAAGGATAGATCACTACGGCTATACAAGGTAGTGGTCCCTTTTTGCCTTTCCTCAAGTCTTTATTGTTCCTTTGTAATATTTTTCTTATATCCTACATTATGCCTTGTACTCCTGAAGTGTGACACATCAGTCAGTATGGACTACCCAAAGCGGGTTGGGGCTTATAAAATTCTTCGTGGCCACACGGCATCTGTTAAAAGTATCTCCGCAGACCCTTACGGCGATATGGTAATGATCACTTTGTCTCCCCTGCATCAGTGCTACTGCTATTTTTACTTATTATCTATCCACATTTGCTTCTGACCTTTTCTTTGGGTACATAGATATGTTCTGGATCCTGGGATAACACCATCAAGTTGTGGGTAGTCGAAGGATCTGAAGGCGATGATGCTGTTTCATTGAAGAAGAGAAGGATGAATTCTGGCTCACCTGGACCTGAAGAGTCTCAACTAGAGGTACTAGCTATGTTATAATCCTCCCGAAGTCTAGTATGCACAGCACCGTGATAAGAGTATGTCCATCCTTTGATTGACCGAAGTTAACAAGTTAAGCATGTTGATCAACTTATTTGGGATTTACTGGTATGCCCTTGGTATGCTGACCTATAGTGATAAAGTCTGTGTAACTCTGCTGCCAATCAGTGGTTTCTATTCTTGATGTAGCCAACTCTTGACGTTTCCCTAGTGCTGTACCTGGATTAGATGAATTAGTTCCACTTATTTGGTTTTGTTATGAATGGGCAACTGATGGTTTTCAAATCCTTGTATATGATTGATTTAATGTTTATTGATTACCATGATTTTGTGAGAGATAGAAAGATGCCACTTTCTGTTACCTTTTTTTCCCCTTTCTTTTCTTTTCTCCTTTTCTGTCATGACTCATGAATTTATGAACTGCCACTCATCTCACAGTTTGGATTCTTGTTGTAATCCAGGGTTCAGCCACTTTAACACTTCAGGGACATACACAAGGTGTAACCGCTGTTACCTGGCCTGAACAGAAAATGATATATTCAGCATCTTGGGATCATTCTGTAAGGCAGTGGGATATCCAAACAGGGAAAGAAACATGGAATATGGTATGGACTTTATCTTTATGTACTCCAAAACACCATGTAGTTGGTTTCAGTAAATGAGTCCCGACTCACTTAATAGAATATATGTGTATTGCAATGGGGCTCTATGGACAATGATTTATCTTTGGGTAAAAGTACATTTTTCAACCTCCAGCTTGCAGGACATCTCTATTGTCAACATTAAACTACAAAACTGGCTACCGAATGCCGTGCAACTGTCGAAACTGGACAAAACACAACCCTGAACTTGTCAAAGTAGTTTCCAATGTGGATTTTATATAAAATTAATAACAAAAAAAATCGATCTTTTGGAAATCATAAATAATTTATTTTAAATCAGAAAAATATGAATCTAATATTCATTTTTCCCTACAAATGTTATCTATATATATTGGTAATCTATTTAGAGTTATTTGTAACTTATTTATTTTGGTTCCTATTTTTCTATTGCTCATTGTTTATTTAAATTGTTGTTTGCACTGTATCAGACCTTAGATCAACTCTTAAATTTGACAGACTATGAGTACATAGAAACACAACACAATACAACACAACACAGACCTCACAGATGCCATGCTCTTCACAGATGCCATGCTCTGCTGCATTTATAGATCCTGTGTTTAGGCATTGCATGGATAGCACTTTACTTTATATTGATTGCCTGATTAGGTAATAGGTTTCAAACAATGCAGTGCATAAAAAAAATATGCAATCAACTAGCCATGCAATGAACATAAAGTAAATGGCAAAACAACTATTTAAATAAATAATAGACGTTGCTTCAACTCCAAATAGATCACCGACAGATAGATATTTTTTTTAGAAAAAAATGGCTCTAGTTTCATATTATTTTGATTTAAAATAAACTAGCTATGAATTTTGAGAGACTGAACCAAATTTTATTATTTTTAGGAAAGGAAAACCACCACGAAAACCACTTTGCACTGGTTTAGGTTTATTTTGGTTTGTTTTTTACAGCTGCAGTGTGTTTGTATCCATTTATAGATCATGGTTGAAAATCGGACTGTTGATAAATAAACTTTACCTTTTTTTTTTAACTAGGATAACAGAAAGAAGGAAACAAACTTTTCGACGCCGATTCACCTAGACACCTTAGATTAGGAAACATACTTTTCTACGCTAATTCACTTGCTTAGAGTTTCTCCTGAGTTTGCCCTAAGGAGATGCAAAAATGGAAATCACTACTTTAATGCTTGTCTGTTAAATGCAGCAAATCCATTAAGCTATTATATATATTATGTTCTATTTCATAACCTTTCTTATTTGACTTTTACATCAAAACTTTTTCATAGTTTTGTGGGAAGGCCTTGAATTGCTTGGACTGTGGTGGTGAGGGTTCTTCGCTGATTGCTGCTGGTGGCTCTGATCCCGTGTTGAGGGTATGGGATCCTCGCAAACCTGGTAAATATATTCTAGATCTGCAAGTTACCTTTGTTGGACCATATTCAAACTAGCTGATATGTTTTTGTCTGTGAATAGGAACATTAGCTCCTGTTTTTCAGTTCTCCTCTCATTCAGGGTGGATCACTGCTTGTAAATGGCATCCAAGTTCCAGTTTCCATTTGGTATCATCTTCATATGATGGGAAAGTTATGTTGTGGGATCTAAGAACAGCAGTATGATTCTAATAATCTCATTATTGGCCTCATTTACTCCTTGAACCATTGCATAGAATTGTCACTGATGATACTGCTCATGTTGCAGTGGCCATTGGCGTCGGTGGACTCACACGAAGATAAGGTACTCTATTGTGCCATGTTTCTGTTTCGTTGTTTCAGAGAAAGGGAAAATGAATGATATGCTTAGCTAACTTTGGCTATTACAGGTTTTATGTGCCGACTGGTGGAAAGGGAACAGTGTAATAAGTGGTGGAGCTGATTCAAGTTATGTATCTCATCTGGTGTTCAAATTGTGTGATGAAGTTTTTCATTATGCTTATTGAGTCCATGCTATCAAGGTTTGAACTTTTCTCGTTGGTCATTATTTTGAATAAGAATGTGCTTGTTAACCATAGCTAAGTGGTGTTCAATTGCACAGATGTGGGTTGACAAGCCATCCCGATAAGCCAAATAATGTCAGCTATGGCTGTGGGAAGATATGCAACCCTTCAGTCAAGATCAAGATATGGCACAGGGCTTGCCAGATGTGTATGCAAAAGTACATTTCATGCATAAGTAAGATCCATAGCAATTGATAACTGCATTTAGCTCATCAACTTTTTTTGTGTTTGTTGGTGAATTTGAGACCAAAAATTACTCTACTACCCCAAGATCAGGAATTAAATAGTTGAAGTTTTGGTTGGCCGTCTCTGTTTATGTGCTCTTGTACCTGGCGCAAAGTGATTGACGTTGTCTACTTATTTGGACTTGCTGGATATGGATAGTGCAGTTATCTTAGATGTAACGTGGTCGACACAAAACCTGCGTAACTGGAAGAAGAAAAAAAAAAAGAATGAAAAGAAACAGGCGCAGACCCGTACTATATCATGTTACAATTTGACTGAAAAGTACGAGACGAGTCTGTTGAGGCTGGTTAGTCTATGGTTGAATGATAATTAATAAATATAAACAAAAAGTTCTACAGATGGGAGCTAAAAATATTTCACCAACTAAACACCCCCCTTACAGTCACAGTAGCACTCCCAGTTCTCTAGATTGTGAGCTCACTGTACTGGCAACGTTTGTACAACTCTCGTGCTGAGTTGGTTCCCCCGTGGAGATGCCGTCTCCTTACCGATGGCCTAACATCAGTCTCTGCTGCTTGTATATCTGAACTAGACATGCTGAGCACGGATCAGTAGTTGAACACTCACCAAGACCGACCGTCCTTGCTCGTTTATCCTTTTTTTTCTCAACCAAATCGTCTGTCGAGCATACACTCTGGAGTCTACTGGAGCAGATCCTGCAGATGACCAACCAAAGTCCAGTCCGGCAGCTAGCTGCAGCTGCACAACCGATGGGCGGCTATAAGTACAGCATGGATCTTCGCCTCTTCCATCCCCAAAGCCACAGGCCACAAAAAACACACAAAACACCTGCTTGCAATCAACATGGCCACAAGAACCACGGTGTCCTCCCTTGCACTCCTGCTCGCGCTGCTCCTCTCATGCGCCGCCGTGAGCAGCGCGGCGCGAAGGCTGGAGGAGGAGGCGGCGCCCAGGAGGAGGAGCCGCACCTGACCGTGCCGGAGCTGCCAGTGCCACTGCCAGTGCCAGAGCACGAGCTGCCGCCGCTGCCCAAGGTCGAACTGCCGCCATTCCCGAAGGTCGAGCTGCCGCCGTTCCCCAAAGGTCGAGCTGCCGCCGAAGCCCGAGTTGCCGGCCATTCCCGAGTTCCATTTCCCGGAGCCGGAGGCTAAGCCATGACGCGCCACGCTTCGTCCTCGGTCGTACGCGTGTGTGAATTATATATGTGTTCGTGCTGGGATATGGATGTCCGCTCGATCGTTCGTGCGTGTCAGTGTGTGAGTTGCTTGTGTTGGTGTCACTTGGTGTGATGCTTGTTTGCTTGAGGTATCCAGTTCTCAACTTGTCATGTACTACATGTACATACTGCGTGTATACTGTCCCTCGTTTGCTTGATGCTTCAAAAGAGTATGGATATCATCATCATTATCAGTGAAACAGAGTATGCTCTGACAAGTTCAGTCCACGTTGCTTGTAATGTACTGCTGGCACTATCTGTTGGTCAAGTTCAGTTTGCTTCTTCAGTTCACAACGTGTCAGTCCCTGTGAGATTCATACTCGTGTGATAACTCGGTGATCCCTTTTCAAAATCAAAAGCAAAACAACTGTGTACAAGTAATCGCCAAAAATAATAATAATACATATATAGCTCAACTTAACAATTACCCTAATAATTAGTAACATAGATATATATAATTACTAACCTAATTTAAAATCATATTAATTTTATATACTTTAGTTATTTATAAACTAATGATATATTTTAAGTGACACAACTTAACAAGTTCGTGGATGTAAGTCGTAAGTGACACGTTGTATTCGATTCGAGAGTTCGTGGGACCTAAGTGGCACAAACGACACTAAGTTTATTTGGTGTATTTAACTCTTCTTTGATATACATATATAACTCACGGGCTCATCTTTTGATTATGTATAAGAAGTGATTTTTTTATATAAAAGTATTTTTATGGCTATAAATGACTCTTTAGTTCTTTATTAGGATAATCTCGACATAGAAAAGGAAAACCATTTTTGGCTCCTACTTCATTCTAGCTGAATTTAGATAATTACTTGACATATATAACCAATATAAAATCACTTCACATAATTTAATACAAAATCACTTATACCGCTTAGCAGAGCTTCTCCTAGATTTTTCTTAAAAGCTCCTCTCATACTTACGCCCGTCCTAAGAGTCTATGGGGTTTGTTTGGTTCAGCTTAGGCTATGAAAAAGTTGTTATGAGCTGTGACATGTGAAAGGTTGTAATGAAAAAGCTGTTATGAACTATAGAAAAGTTTTAAGCTATTTGGTTAAAATATAGCTATAAAACCTATCACGTCTATTTATCTTCCTTGAAAAATCTGTAAAACGTCTTTCTATTTTTACTCATTTGGAAAATCCAAAAGCCAAAAGCAGGGTCTATGGTGCTACAAAAATTGTCTAATATGCAAAAACAAATGCTTCTAGAAAAGTATTTTCTAATTATACTCGTTCTGTTGACTTTTTTTGACAGCAGTAGTTTTTGAGAAGATGAGCCAAACACTTCCCTGCCCAAACAAAATTGTACGTTTCTTCTAGATCGACGTACAACTGAGTTGATGATCAAAGTCAAGTCATGCTGATGCCCTTTGTATAAAAAAAAATCGTGCCAGTGCCATGAAAAATGACAAGAACAAAGTACTAGTTAAAAAGTACACGTAAATGGTTGTCCGTGTCCTTGAACGAAGTAGAGCGACAGGACTAATGCTATAATCATAGTGACCACTGCAAAAGAGAGGCACTTCATCATTGGTTTTGAGAAGAGCCATCAGATGTGAGCCCTTGTTCTAAATCTATCTAGCAATACTGTTTCTCTTATCTTATGGCTTCGTTTGGATGTGATGCTTCCTTTTCCAAACTTATGTAGAGGTAGATGGATGAAGCAAAGCAAATGTGGTAAATAATCATGCTTCTCTCTCTGTTCAAGAAATATCTAATTTGATGCCTTACAACAGTGCTTTTACGTATTGGCAACTAATTAGGTATTGTGTGATATTTGTGTGTTTTAAGCCGCCTAGCTTATTTAGAGGTAGATAAATGAAGCAAGTGTGGCTAATAATTAATTATTTTTTGAGAATCTAATAAAGTGGATAAAGCTTATTTAACCATGACGTTAATGTCTTTAGAAAGCATCGGCAAAAAAAAAAAAAAAGTCAATTAATTAGTATTGTAGGTTTATTACTCATTTTATTTCTCTACATATTTTGAAACATCAGAAGAGCCAATGCGCTGTGCTGTGACCGTACTCCCTCCGTCCCAAAATAAACGGCGTTTTGGGTTTTTCGTCGTGCCACAAGTTTGACTCGATTTGTAGGAAATACGTAGAAGATTTAAATCTTCAAATAAATTTGTTAAAAAACTAGATCAAAAGATCTTTCCAATGATACTAATTATGTAATATAAATATTAATCCTATTTTAGTATATAATTGCCGGCATATGTTTTCTCGGGAAGTTTAAAACGTCGTTTATTTTGGAACAGAGGAGTAGGCAAAAACTACAGCACGAACCTTCTTCACATGAATGAAGTCACTAACAGTTGAGCATTTGTTGGGCTCATGGGCTGTTGGCCCTGGGTTCAATTGAATCTATACTTTCAACCGCAGCCATTAGCCAAGGAACCCCTTTCCCTTATCTGCCCCTTGAATCGAGTATTTCGCCTCATGTGCATGTTTATTTTTCTTCCAACTTACAAAGATGAACTGGCCAAATTATAACCTTCTACTATGAGCTTTAACTTTCAACTTAGTTACACTAGGGAAGTTACTTGAAAAAAAAAAAAGAGAAGTAGGAAGCTTTTCAACTCTGAAGAAAAAAATAACATCTATCGACAATGAAGTGATGATACGTCTATATGTATATGCAGTAGCATTGATCGTTACATACTCAGAAAAGAATACAATCAGTAAGAGATAACTAGGTTTGAGAGAAACATGTCATGGAAAGATTAGAGATACAACTGGATCGAGAGAAACATGTCATAAGAGCCAAAACTCAAGCATTTTTCTACCTACCGGTCTATGGCAGATGGCACATGGCAAGTTGGTATCCACAAAATATTACTCCCGCGTCCATAAATATAGGCCATTCTGAGTTGAGTAAAATTTGCAAGCAGTTATGAAACTGTATCTCAGAATGTCAATTTTATCTCTAAACTCTTAAAAATGTATTCCCTCCATTCCAAATTTATAAGAAACTAGATACATGCCCGAAGCGTTGCACGGGGTCATGAATATTATTTGTTTATGACGACACAAGGATTCTTTTGTTCATTTGTTTGAAACAATAAAATTTCTATAGTGCCATTTTCTCCCCATTTTTTCATTTTATTTTACTTATACCCACGTATTGCACTTGGATCAAGATTTTTTATATGTCTAAGGCGACAAACATAGATTTTTTAGTCGAGTTGAAGCTATTCTAAAAATGTTTTGTAAAATAGTTTCATTTGACTGTTGAAAACAGTGAAATTTCTATAGTGCTCTTCTTTTTTTTTATTTTTTTTTCTTATTTTCCTCTATTTTTCTTTTCTTTCTACTTCGTATTACATACGCTGCCGCCACATGGACTCACATTTCGTTCATGCGACCTTGTTTATCTTTACTTTTTTTTTTATTAGTCCGGAGGGTTTGTTTTATGGAGCCAGATTTACAGAAATTCTATTTTTAGGGGTGGGAGGGATGTGTCGCCGAGCAGTTTTTTTATCGAGTCAGATTCTGGGCATTCTATTTTTAGACATGGGAGGGAGGTGTGTCACCGGCTAGCTTTTTTATCCGGGAATGCATGCGTCTGCCGAAAGTGGACGATTGCTTTTCACTCTTTTTAGTAGTAAGATTTGGGTTTTCTAAATGCACTTAGATATGCAATGTCTTCTTTTTTTTTCCGTAAAAAGATATATACTATGTCTAGATATATATTAAATACAATATATATGATAAACGAAAATGATTTATAGTTTGAAAAGAATAGAGTTTTTAGCTCCCCAAACTTATCCAGCTGTCCCATAAAAACCACAAACTCTCAAAATACCATCTTGAGGGCCCCACACCTTTTGCCCTAGACTATCATTTTCAAGTTCCCGTGTGGATAGGGACCACATGTCATCCTCTAGTGCTCCATTTGTTTGTTCCTCCTCCGACCCTCCCCAACGCCACCACTCTCTCCTCTAGACCCAAATAGCACTACAGAGCCGATGGCTTTCCCCGTGGGCGGCAGCTCACAGGAAAGGCCCTTTTCCCCCATGGGAAAGGCTCCCCCGTGAGTTGCTCACGGCTAAGCCATCACGGGAAAGAAGGCTTTGGCGAAGAGCCTTTCCCGTGAGCCGGATGTGGGGCTTATGGCTTAGCCTTTCTCGTATACCCACGGCTCACGTGAAAGAACCTAACGGGAGGCGTTTAGGGTGACGGCGTGAGCCTTTTCCCGTGAGCCACCCCCGTTACGGCTCACGGGAAGGTAAAACCTAAACGGCGTTTTCCTTCCTTTCCGTGAACCCTAACGGGCGTGGCTCACGGTAGTGTAGGTCAAAGAAGTGGATGTCTTCATGAGAGGGTTTCCATGGCTGAACTCGTGGTAGCAAGACCTTCTTGCCGCGAGTGGAAGATTCTTCATGCAAGATATTCTTGGTGGCGATTGGATCCAAGCCTAATGTTTAACCGTAATGGGAATTCACATAAAACAATCATTCTCCTCACCCCCCCCCCCCCGTTTTTGTTTTGCAGGGGAGAGCCTTCTTGTTTCACTACTTGGGATTTCATGGCCTTAATTCGATGTAGAGGATGAAGAAGGCAAAAAGGGTAGGGATGAGAATGTCTACGTGATACGGTTGATGGCGCAGAGAGAGATGAACACATGGGCTCTGCTCTCGTGTAGAACCCACTAGCGAGGACCTGAGCCACTTGGAAATCCAGCGAGTTTGTCATGCAAAGGTGTTCGTAGTGGATTGGACCCCGTTTGGACCTAGATGGTATTCTATGACAAGTTTGGAGATTCAAAAGTGATATTTAGAGAGTTTAAGACCTAGATGACATACCATGTCCATATATATAAGGAATTCAAGCATCTAGCACCCCACAATTAGCAAATTCTTTTTCCATTCATTTGATATATCCTTCCATTTAAATGAGAGGTGTGTGGCCCAACAATGGCAAGAATTAAAGGAACTAAGTATGGTCCTTAACCTTTACTCTGGGGCAAGTATGTACTCTCTCTCTTGTTAATTTGCTTTACGAGTTATTAATTACAATGTGCCTAAAATGTGTTATATATAGTTATGGGTAGAGGGCAGAGGGAGTAAAAAGAGATCGAGCATCTCCAACAAATTAGCCAAAAAAATCTAGATTTTGTGATTGTGCTATTTTGTAAAATGAATCTCTTCTTAGAGAGTACTTCAACAGACTATATAAATTGAGACACTTTATATTTAAACTTGTCCAAAAATCCAGTGCGTGGAGGCTGGCAGAGACTATCTATGTTATAGCAGAAGTCTAAGGATGGCGATCCATCCAATTTGGAGAGGCACATGCTCTGTCTTTTAGAGAGCTTGTTTTACTAATGATAGCTAAATTTAGCTTTGCAAAACCATTTAGACCAATCTCTTGGACATGCTCGTGAAGCCAATCGACAAGCACCGTTGGTTTCCTGTCACCAAACCATCCCGCGGGAGCGGGGATATTTCCCGGTAACAACGAAAAACTAACAAACTCACTCCTGACCGATCGAGCTCTCGGCGGCCAACAGCAGCGGCACAGCGCGTTCCGCGCGTCAGATCAAGTCCGCCCCACGGTCGCGGCCTACCGGCTACCGCACTGTGCTGTGCCGCGTGATCCACCTGCTCTTAATCTTCTCACACACCGATGGAGCACCTCATGCTAGCTAGGTACCGCGACTTATGCAGCCCAGCGCGCCGTACGCGCGGCGTCCTTTTCCTTTCCGGCGAGGGTGCTCGATCAGGATCAGCTCGGCAGCGCGTGGGCGCCCGCCGCTCGCCTCGTCACGTCGATCGATCGCGCCGGGCAGGCAGGGGCGGCAAGCAAGCAACCCCGCTATGGCGACCTCTCGCCCGATAACACGTCTACGTACAGTACAGTGCCGCTCAATCAGTCGTGGAGCAGGCAGTATAGCAGGCAGCGGTGTGTGCAAATCACAGTCACAGAGGCCAAAATGGATCCGTGAAGCGAAAACGTCAAGGCGCTGGCCATTCATTGGCCAACCAGGAGAGCTCGATCGGGTGTGAGCCGCAAGACACCACGGTGCGGCCGGGTATCAACAGCTCCGGCGAGCCTATAAATACCGCAGCTCGCCTCCCGTTCTCTGCATCTCATCATCCAGCACACTGCACACACATACACACACAGTATAATGGCTTCCACGATCACCACCATGTCCTCTCTTGCCTTGGTCCTGGCGTTGCTGCTCTCGAGCAGTGGCATCGGCAGCGCGGCGCGGCAGCTGCAGGAGCTGCCGCTGTTGCCCAAGCCTGAGGAGCAGCCGCCGTTGCCCAAGCCCGAGCTGCCGGTGCCACCGCAGCCACTCCCTGTTCCGCCGCCGCCCCTGCCTAAGCCTGAGCAGCCGGTGCCACCGGAACCCCTCCCAAGCCGGAGCTGCCGGTGCCCCCACAGTCACTCCCCGTCCCGCCGCAGCCCCTGCCGAAGCCCGAGCTCCCCATCCCACCGCAGCCCCTGCCCAAGCCCGAGCTCCCCGTCCCACCGCAGCCCCTGCCCAAACCTGAGCTGCCAGTGCCCCCAGAGCCCCTCCCTAAGCCTGAGCTGCCAGTGCCTCCAGAGCCGCTGCCCAAGCCTGAGCTCCCCGTGCCACCGCAGCCCCTTCCCAAGCCCGAGCTGCCACCCCCGGTTCTGAAGCCCGAGATTCCGGCCATCCCTGCGGTGCAGCTGCCGGAGACAGCTGGGCCGAAGCCATGATCGACGATCTACGAGGACTTCAGGGACGCATATACACGATTTGTCTTATATTTTGCTCATTCGTTGAGTGTTTGGTTTGATTTGATTTGAAGAGATGGATATATAGGTAGCGCATCAGAGTTGCAGCGTGGAGTGTATATTGCCATGCCATCTGATCCGTGACCGTGATCGTGATCTATGTACTCTTGCTGAGATCCATATGTAAATAAATGGAATAAATGGATTCGTTTGTATATGCACTTTACTTACCAACTTATGTCACGCCAATATTTATCTGTCGCGACACTTGAATGCCTGATAAAAAAATATACTCCAGAATGAACTCGTTTTGTGTTCAGATGTCACGTTTTCGTGAGGTTCTCGCCGGACCTCTTGCATAAACAACATGAGGATCAAACACTACTTACTCTTAGTGAAAAACGGGTTATACACACTATCGCGAAAAAAAGGATCAAACACTAATTAATGAGACGTTTACTTGTGTTGTGTTCTTTGTAAAAAAAAAAAAAAAAAAAAAATATGCAATTATTGATTCATGTCGGTCAAATTAGGTAAAATATAATAAAGATTATAGTATATAATATTAGCAGTTATTTCTCTAAATTAAAATATTATAAAAATATATCCCATTACTAATCTAGTCGTACTTATTTTGTATCAAGAATGTTAGTATTTTTTATATGAATTTGGTCAAAAATCGAAACTGTTTGACTCCTCGATAAGTGAAAATTGCATTTTTTTTTTATGGAGGGACACTATATACCACAAACCAAACTGGCGTCTCACCACGGATCGGTAAAAATATCGAAATACTGTTGGGCGGTCGGTCGGTATAGTTTAGTGCCATACGGTCGGATGTTATATCTTGTTTTGTCGTCGACAGTTCGTCGGTATTTTTATTTTAATTTACCGTTAGACCGTTGGTGTTGAATCTTGCTCTTTGGGTCTGCAGTCGCTATATTGGATTGGGCCTGCCCTCACACTTGGCCCAAATTGCGTCTAAAATTTGAGTATGGGTGTGTTTAGAAGCCAAAATTTTGGCTGAAAATTCTCATGTAGCGTCACATCGCATTGTTTGTAGCATGTTTCGTTTGTTAGTGGTAAATATTATCCTATTATGGCGTAACTAGGCTTAAAAGAATCGTCTCGCAATGTACATCTAAACTGTGCAATTAGTTTTTTTTATTTACCTAAATTTTATAGTGGCCGGCAAGCGTCTTTTGGGTGCATTGAATGTTTCGATGTGATAGGATGTGATAGGAGGTGATGGGAATACTGAGAAAATTTAGAAAATTTTGGAGGAAATTTGGGCTTCTAAACACACCCTATATTTTAACCAATTGTTCACTGTACTTAGATGTGACTTGTTATACGATACCCTGACCAAAAGTTTGAATATATATTTCTTTTTCTAAAAAAAAACTATCTAAAAATGTCATAGTTTGGAAGTTCTTTAAGGGTGTTCTCTATGTCTTCTATGATTCCTTTATGCTAAAAACCTACCTTAGAATTTACTCTCTTACTGGATTTTAAAAACAACAGTTTAATTTTGTCGAATAAATAAATTATGATTTGTAGTTGAAGTTGTCTTCGAGATTGAACTTTGTTTGTTAATATAATCTACATGATACAAATAATTTTTAAAATACCATAAAAAAAGAGATCCTATCGCAAATAAGAGTTGAGCACGACATCACAAAGTGTCTTTAGAGACTCTTTTAAGAGTATTTTTAGGTTGAAGAGACAGTACTAAAACCAATTGTTCTATTGTATTTGCTTGTGCGATGCAACTATTTTAATTTCCAATTAGGACAAACCTTTTAATGACACTTCTGAACTAGACTAGCAAAAACATGCCCGTGCGTTGCATCGGGGACGTACAAATTGCTGAGCAATTACATGGACGACTTGCGATTCTTAGATTTATGTAATGGTTGCGTTATCTATCTAATATGTCTTGGAATCAAATTTTTGTACCACCGACATATGTATTGTTCTAACTCTTGTGTATACCGATCTGTTTTAATTTACACTCCCCAACGCTCATACAACATGGGGAGAAAATGTTCCAATATGTCCTTCAATCAAAATTTCATACCGTCTAGATACGAATTGCTCTAGCCCCCTTCCGCATAAAGTTATGTGCTTCTGAATCACTATTATCTAAAGGTGGAAGGATGTGGAAAAAATAAGAGTTGAAAAAGGGTTCCTCATGCAAATGTATAAGAGAGAGAAAATCATAAAAGCGGCTAGGATAGTTTATAAATAGTATATGATATCTGATGTAAAATTGTCTTTTATATTTTAGAAGTGGGTTGTTAGAAACTCTATGGACTCATTTTTTTTTTTTAACAATATTTTACTAAATAAAAACGAAACAAGGCCCTATAGTCCAATTTAGAGTCTTTTTTTTTATTGGATTTGAATCTTTTGCCGATGTCTTCTTTCCTTCTCTTTGTCCGAGGCTTCTACTTCTGTTATCTGAACGCACAAAGACTGGAGCTCTTCTTTTCCTGTTCGTGTCCAACTCATACTGATGCGCGGATAGACTGGAGCTCTTCTTTTCTTGTACGTCTCCAACTCTATATTGATGCGTGGATATAAAAGAAGGTCAGGCAGATAGAAATCGGAGGTGAACAGGCAGAAATTCCTGCATCGAAGGCAGAAAAAAGGTGAAAAAGAAGTGGTGCTGTAATTTTTCTCTTTATTAGTAGGTATAGATTAAATCTTTGTCACAATATTGTAGAAGTTAAAATCGTGGAATTGGACTTTTTTTTTTTTGAAAGTGAGTTTAGCTTGTGATTCATTAAGAGAAAACGGATAGTTTATCGATACACGACCATTTACCCTTCCCATGGCGAGATGCCGGAGAGCAAGCGCGGGTAACACACTAACACAAGGCACCGGCTTAAATGGTGGCGTTGGAGGATGTAAACTAAGAAAGAACTGGGTTGGGCTGCAAATGGCTAGGAAGATCTCAAGGGGGCGAGAGCAATGTAAGGAGCGGATGCAGCCCTCCTCGAATCCCCCGGCGACCCAAGCTTCGCCCTCGCCGCGGATGACGCCAAACAACCGCACACGGGCGTCTTGGACACGTTGTCGGGTCCGCCGATGCCGCTCCTTCCAAGTCTCCTAGAGATGAGGAGCACAAATGAGTCGAAAAGCCCTCCTAAGCCGCCCGGAGCGAGGGCGCCGGCACACTCACCAAAGCGGCGAGCGAGAACTCCGGGGTCGGACAACGGTGCGCTAAGCCCACGCTGGAGAGCATAATGTGCCACATCCGCCGAGTGAAGACGCATGAGGCGAGTAGGTGGTCGATGGATTCGCCCTCCTCCGGCGAGCATAGGGCACAAACCGCGGAAGACCGCAGCCGATGCCATCTCCGCCCGCCCAGCCATCCAAGGCCGCCCGTGTAGTGCGAGCCAATAGAAGAATTTCAACTTAGGAGGTGCTGACGCTTGCCAAATCTCTAGGGGCGCCCGCAAGCGAGGTCATCCCGGCAAAGAATAACGGGTAGCCGATGAGCTGGAATAGGTTCTCCCGCCAACCACCTCCATATGAAGCGATCCGGGATGTCCAGCTGAAGTTGAGCATCTCACAAAGACACATGTTGCAGCATCTCACGAAGACACATGAACTCGTCGATGACCGCCGCCGTTTGAGCGCCAACAATGTCGTGGTGTCCACTGGCCATCGTCGAGCGTCCAGGACAGCGCCCCGCGCCAGCGCCCAACAACCACGCGGAGGCACTAACCCCTCAAGGAAGGACCACTAAGGATGGAGAGCAAGGGAAATTCAAACCTTTGGGGTCATCCGCCACAAATGATCTCTTGAGGGTTTAATCGCCAAGAATATTTTCACATCATCAAAACAATATAATAACCCTCAAGGATATATATTTTCTTGAGTGCTAAGCCAAAGATATATACTTTCTTAAGAGCTGATAATTAACGCCAATAATATATAAAGCAAAAAAAAAAAAGAAACGACTTGGTGGAAGCTCATCACACAATTTTCATGCGTGCGTAGGATCGAATCAAACTCATGACCTAAGGGTTTGTGTGAAGCACCTACTACTACACCTGAAAGTAACTTGTGACTAAATCAATCATTCTTTTCTTTCATATTCACTTTAGTGAATCTTGTAATAATGAATATTTGAGACCCTAAATGATATCAAATGAAAAAGTTTGAACTGATTTTTTTTTATATCATTGAGTACTATAACTTTAGTTTATACCATATATATCCATTTTTTTTACAAAAATATATATCCATTTGAGGTCATTTGAAAATTCACTTTAGTTAAAAAAGTATTTTTTGGACTCTAATAATATCAAATGAAAATGTCATCAAATATGCCTAGTTATATACAACTCCATATAGCGCGTAGGATATCCATCCTGAAATAGATTTTTTTTGGCAAAGACCATTGGTTTTTTAGGGTTCAAATCCCGGGTGCGACACTTTTTCTGGATTTATTTTGATTTTAAATGTGCATTAAGTGGTAGGCGACGCCCCCGTCGATAGCGAGGCCCAAGTGGTGACTTCGAACTTCAAGATTTCATAAAGGTGCTCATAGGGGACGTGTGTGTTATAGGGGTGACTATGCGCGGCGTGAGCTTGTAATAAAAAAAAAAAATCATTCCAGCCTTCACATTCATAAGTGAATGCTTAGAGCTTATAATAATACAAAGGGAACTTAACCAGTTTTCCGCTACGGGGGGGTCTAAACTTAACATTGGTCGTAACCTTACAACACAACAACACACGGCCACAAGGCCATAAAATAATTCAAAGCCCAACATAAACATAAAATAAACATTTCAAAGCCCAACATAAAACACGGCCACACGGCATCAGGCATATTTGCCACAAGGATTTTTAGGACATATTATAGAGTAAAAAATGTAAATGATAGAGTTTCATAATTTCTTGGGTAAATTTGCCCCCGATAATAAATTAAGTACATGGCTTCCGTTAAAAAAAATTAAGTACATGGAAAATATGCCTGATGCCTGATATACCAGCCAGACAACCACAACCAAGCATGCACTTGAAACTGAAGCAAGCGTCTCTGTCCGCCTGCAGCAAATTCAGCATGGTTAGACCTGCGATCATTTTCAGCTCGATATGATCTTGCATGATCCGAACAACTACCGTGCGGAGATATATCGACGAGATATATCTGACATGTCTCACGCTTACTGTTCTTTCATTTCCGACGTGTCATCGTCGGTGTTCCTGGGACAAATGAAGCCTAATAAGCAGCACGAACCTGCCCGCTTTTCCCACGTCTGCACGCTGAACGCTGCTGAACGCTGAAAGCGCGCTCCATCCATCGCTGACTTAAACAATCGTTGCTCTATTCCACTCTTGTTGCTCCTGAAAGGATAACAACGAAAGCGACCAGAACCTACTACCACGCGCAGCAGCTGAGCTACCACGAATACGATCCGTTTTATGGCCAGATGATCTGCAAGAACGACTCTTAGCAACTATGTTTGACCATCTGACAGATAAGTCTCTCTAGCTAGCAACTGAGTGAGTATGTTTCTGGTTTATGTATATGTCCTTCTATATATGTGTACTGACTGTCGTACGTTGCAGGTACTATCTTATTTTACGTTTGTCGTCATTTTCAACTCTATCTGGAACTACCAACAACACCAATCTTTTCGATTCTTCTGACCAATCAAAAAAAAACTTTGTATCGATCTCATGTATCTACTGTTCTTCACATGCACGGCGGCATGATCACTTTGCGGTGTATATTCGGTAGCCTAACCACAGAAGATGTGCAGCACACGTGTTACCTAGCTAGGCACCAAAACCACAGTAACAAGGCATGTAAAGGTGGAGCATCCACCAACCAGATCACGCATATTTCAGGGGTATTGTCAACTGATTTAACCAGTCAGCAGTGGAGAGAACTAGAGATCAGACGGACACTAGTTGAGCAGATGACCTTGCTAGAGGTTTCAGGGGGGGAAATGCAGATGACCTACCGTATCAGGCTGGCACGGCGTGGCACCAAATGGCAAACTCTCTCTTGCAGACACACACGCATGCACGTTCAACCATGCCTGCAGGAAGCCTTCGTTTAGCAACTATAAATAGCATGCCACTCTTCTCTTCCAGCCATCACAACACCACAAGAAAAACAAGCTACCAAGTGATACACAGAGATCGCAGAAGCACAGAAGCATAAGCCATTGGATATGGTTTCCAAGAAAACCATGCCGTCCTCCCTCGCCTTCCTCATGGCACTGCTGCTCTCTTGCAGCACCATGAGCAGCGCGGCACGGTACCTGGAAGAGACCAAGCCTGCAGAGGAGTATCCGCCGCATCCCACTGTGCCGGAGATCCCCAAGCCTGAACTGCCACCACACCCCACCGTGCCGGAGTTGCCCAAGCCTGAACTGCCACCGCACCCCACCGTGCCAGAGTTCCCGAAGCCTGAGCTGCCTCCACACCCTACCGTGCCGGAGCTGCCCAAGCCTGAACTGCCACCACACCCCACCGTTCCAGAGCACCCAAAGCCTGAACTGCCACAGCACCCTGTTGTGCCAGAGCTCCCAAAGCCTGAACTGCCACGGCACCCTGTTGTTCCAGAGTTGCCACACCCCGCTGTGCCGGAGCTACCACACCCTGCCGTTCCTGAGGTGCCAAAACCAGACCTGCCCCATCCGGCCGTACCGGAGGTTCCAAAGCCTGAGCTGCCGCACCCGGAGGTGCCAAAGCCTGAGCTGCCGCCACACCCTACCGTACCAGAAGTGCCGAAGCCCGAGCCGCAGCACGTGCCAGAGGTGCCAAAACATGAGCTTCCGCCACTGCCGGAGCCTGAGCTGCCACCCAAGCCGGCGGAGAGCCACTACCCGGTGCCAGAGGCCAAACCATGATCGAACTACGTATGTCAGTGTTGTCTCAGGAATAAATATGTGTTGTACTAGTATGTGTATGTTGTAGGAGTAGTGTGACGTTCTGTGTTGTACGTTGTGCTGCTTTGAGATGTACTATCTATTGTGCCTTTGGTGTACCACATGTATATTGATTGTTTCACCATATTATTTATACTATGCTATTTTGTTTTCTTTATATAATAGGAATCTCTGAATTAATTCTGCACACATACATAGAGCCTGCATATGTTTTTTTTTTTATAACAGCTGCATATGTTAATATGTGGTTGAATATGTATGTGCGCAACCTTGAATTTAGCATATATAGCTTTTGTTAATAACCAGGAAATTAAAACACCTTACGTTTCCTACGCTATTTTACGTGTATCGATATATGCTTCTACCACGGCCTGCTCGATAAAATGTCTGAACCAATTCGAGTCAACTAAAGACTAATAGAGAGGTAATAACTATATAAGCACGTTCTCAAGCATCTAATACCAAGCTTATTTTTATGTCCTGCAACTAAAGATAGGTGTTTGCTTAATGCTTCTATGCAATCTGAATCTGAACTCATCTAAAGGTCTATGCAATGACACAACTCTCGTAGTCACTCAGTTACTACCTCCGTCCCATGGAGACCGGCGTTTTTGCTTTTGAGTACTGGTTTGACCATTCATTTTACTTAAATTATTTTAGTAAATCATAAAATAAATAAATTATAATGAAAGTATCTCTAATAATAAAAATAAGTTATGAAAAAATAAATAATACTTATATAAAAATTATAAATAAGACGAATGGTCAAATAAAGTGACATGGAGTCTAAAATGACAATCTCAATGGGACGGAGGGAGTAACTTACTATTTTTGTAATATACTTTGACCAAAGACTTATGTCGATTCCGCTAGATTGGGCCGGAATTGACACGTGTTTGTCGACCGCTGGAGCTCCCGAGGTGGCGTAGGGGGTCGCCGCCCTTCGCCGGGCGGCGACGAGCGGCCACGAGCAACCGCTTGGAGAGGAGGAGCCGTGGGGAGGAGGGGAGGCGGTAGCGCCGGCGCGGCGGCGCTGGCGGGGCGGCGCTGGTGGGGGGCTGGGCGGGGGAGGGGGGCGGCGGTTGGAGAGGCAGGAGTAGATGGATACTAATTTTTATTGCTTGCTTATCCCCTAGAGATTACATGCCTCTTGGTTATATAGCCCGGCTAGTGGGACTTGTAATCTAAGCAATCTCTATAAGGTTTCCTTACGATCGAACACCTTTACAAGTAATATTTATTTATTTCCTAATAAGGGTATTCCTTATAGATTGGAATATTCCCTTTTACACACAAAAAATTCCTAAGATAATCCTAACTTGAAGATGAAGCAAACTCGGACTCGTACGGAGAGCGGAGACGGCGGCGCAAGGGGCGCCGGCCCCCTTTGTGCGCGCCGCCCCTCGGGCCGGGCGGCCGGGCGTCAGGCCCCATTAGCCCGTCTTGGGCTGGCCCAATTCTGGGTCATGACAACTTAATATTTCAATTACATCATCAGCCATTTAAGTGTTTGCTGTTCTAATGCTCCTTTTAGACGATAGTAATGAATGAATTTGTCAATTCTTCCAAGATTACCTGTTATTTGTGCCTTGCACCTGTGGCATCTACCGCGGGGTTCCTGCTAGTTTGTTTATAGTTTCTCTAGCTAGTAGTTACAAAACTTCACGACACCACTATTTTTGCGTATATATGCATCACCAAAACAAAAAGAGGACGTTCAGTAGAGGCAATGAACCATCGAATTAAAAACATGGCTAGTTTGGTTACAATAGAACAAATCAAGATAGCAAAATTCGGTAGAACTGATTTAATATTATTATTAATTAAGTTTTCTCGCGTACATATAGAGCCCAAATTTTAGAATTCAATTTTCTGAAGAAAAAATAGAAGTTAGTTTTCATCTGCAAATATATTGTGTTGTTGTGTTTTCATTGGCCGATTAACCATAGCATTTGCTTCGTGGCGGTTACATAAACCGCCAGGGTAAATAAAGAAAAAATCGTTGTGGAAAAGATTTTGTAACAAAGAGAAATGCGAACAGATGCTAATATGCATGTTCTAGCATACACTGTGTAGTTGATTTTGTGAGAAATGTCCTTAACATATAATAACATAAGTACTGTTTTGTAAGCAAGTTGTGTGAAAAATGGCCATGCATGCCACATTTCTCTGCTCATGTTCAACTCTCTTTACAACTACTACGAAGAAAAAAAAAAGGCTCCTCTGCTATCTTCTGAGTCACGTCGTATCATTATTTGAGTTATCCGGTGACCAAACACAAACACATCGATGAGACAATGAGATACATCGCACACGTGTAGCCACACAACGCAAGGTACGGTGATTCAACTAACTAGATCTCTCAAGATGGTCTCAATAATATTCCCAACAAACTATACCATACATGAAATGGATCAGGAGCTAGAGAGCAACAAGTACGTACACGCAGAGATCCAAAGTTGACAACCATGGGGATGCAGATAGCCAACCAATCACCAAACGATCACTACGTGGATCAGAAAAACAGAGTCACATCTTCTACTACAAATACCATGGTTTCCCTCTTCCCAATCACCACACAAGTACACAACGATCTTCTTCTCACTGCTGGCCATATAGGCGTGTTGAGCAACTCGATCGCTATGGATTCCAAGAGCACAATGTGTTCCCCTTGTCCTCCTCATGGGTTTGCTGCTGCTGCTCTCGTGCAGCGGCATGAGCAGCGCGGCACGGCTGCTGGAGGAGGTGGCGGCGCCCAAGGAGGAGTACCCGCACCCTGAAGTGCCAGAGCTGCCCAAGCCTGAGCTCCCGCCGCACCTTACGGTGCCGGAGCTTCCTAAGCCTGAGCTACCGCCGCATCCGGTCGTGCCGGAGCTGCCGAAGACCGAGGTGCCTGTGCACCCCGCCCTGCCGGAGTTGCCGAAGCCCGAGCTGCCACCACATCCCACCGTGCCTGAGCTGCCGAAGCCTGAAGTGCCGGAGCACCCTGCTGCCGTGCCGGAGCTGCCGAAGCCCGAGCTTCCTCCTCACCCCACCGTGCCTGAGCTGCCGAAGCCCGAGGTGCCCGAGCACCCCGTCGTGCCGGAGCTCCCCCAACCGGACGTGCCGGAGGCACCAAAGCATGAGCTGCCACCCCTGCCTGAACCTGAGGTGACACCACCGAAGGCCGAGAGCCACTACCCGGAGCCGGAGACCAAGCCGTGATCAGCCCCTGCTTTAAGCACTATCGAACGCTTTATGTATAACTAGGAAGATAGGCGCGCTCCGCTGCGCCCGTATATTAAGCGGATACATGTATTTATTTCATCAGCAAGGAAACCACCGACAAATTGAATTTGTATTCTGCAAAAATAAATATGGCAATCCTTTCTATATATTAACACAAGGCCTAAAGGGGGAAAACATACTATGAATTGACTGTTTTCCCATACATTAGTAGCTCCGTTTGAAGTAAAAATGGCTACAGGCTATCTCAATGCAGGAACTTCACTATCTCGATGTGGAAACCTGATGTGTCATTAGGAACCAATGAACCGTCGAGTAAAATCTGCAAGAAAAGTTATATTCTGTCAGACATCTTGAATAGGGGGCAAGCAATCTTAACAAAGTGAAGTGAATCGAAAACTTTCACACATCCTGGAAAATTACTCCATGGTCTAAAGGCAGCCGCATGAGGTTATTGATTACTTTAGTTAAACTGGAAATGCACCAACGACCATCTGGACATGACCAAAACCATTTGGACTAACACTATCATGCATTATCAGTTTAACCATAGCACATATGTGGAGCCCTTTACAAACCAAACCAAACTTGTGCAACATACTAAACCCAAGAAATACTTGGAATGCAGCATGCATGGATAATGCAAACTTTGTTTGGTTCTAGGCCAAAAGTTAATAAACTAATGGCGAAAAACTGAAGGAGTGTAGATTTTTCATGAAAGGAGCAAAATAAAATTTTCTTTTGCAAATCAAGCTGATCGCAATCTTGCCATATTTTCTTCGACCTTTTTTTTTGGACACATGTAGTGTGGAAAATTCTAGACATAGTAAGGTGAAGGTTGAGAAGGCAAATCAAAGAGCAATTACCAATTCAGTATTTGAGTGGTGTTGGAGACATGACCACCTATTTCTCAGCATGTTTGGTTCGCAAAATGCCTCCATCTAGAATTTAACTATATATCAGATTCACCATATCTAAATACTTTGTAAATAAGAATTGTCATTTATGAGCCACCATGGCCTGAAGTACAGCCAACTACTAAATGGTATGTTATGTGATAGCATCTACCACATCACCGCACATATAACATGTATAACAGCATATCGTTTTGTGCAGAAGATGTCTGCGAGTCGCAATTGATGTGGCAGAAACACAGACAAATTGACAGAAGTCTTACTGCATTGAAAAATATGCTATGTCATCAAGAGAAACCTATAGGTAAACTGCGGCATAAAAGCAACTATTCTAGTAATCCAAATATGACACAGGCAATGCATAGATGAGTAGTCAGGTCTAATATCGTTGCATGCCACTAAAATTGCAGCTTTGGTCAGATTGCAAAGTAAGTTATCGTTGCATACCACTAAAATTGCAGCTTTGGTCAGACTGCAAAGTAAGTTCACACCGTCTTTACCTGACACTATAGTTGGCAGGCTGAACTTCGGCATGCATGGTTAGTGTCAATGAGGTAGAGAAGTCAACAACCACGTAGCTGCTGTGAGCAGCAGCTGGTTGACAGTCATAATGTCCTCTACAATTGGTGTGTGTGGCGAGGCTACTGGTGTCGTGATCATCAATGAGGAATGATTTGGCAAACCCATAGATGTAGCAGATGACATGGATTGGAACCTGCAAGGCAAATAAAACATTGTGAAGTCAGTAACAAAAAAGACAATGACATCTGTAAATCCAGTACCCCAGGACAACAAAGGCAAACTAAAATTGTGTCAGTGCACAGACTAAATGTCAAGGCAAACAAAGAAATGTTAAGGCAGGTCTCAATTCTATAAATCTACTTGCCGAGCCTAGACACTAATATAGAATCAGCTAGACTTGGAGGAAATCTATACGTGATGATATACACCTGAATCAGTAACTGCTCATGTGGAAGTCTGCATCAAAAACATAAAAAAAAAAAGTCATAACAGATGACTTGGTAAACCATGAGGAATTTTAGAACCGCCAACCCACAAAAATCTCACATAGGCATAGCCAGACAATACTAATCAGTACACGCAGGGTGTATTCATACTGAGGTCATTGAATCCAGGCAATATCAATTAGTAGACGCAAGGCCTATTTATATATTGTGAGGCATAGTATAAACACATGATAAAGCAGGAGAAATGTGTGCAGACTTACCCAATAACACCGGGTTGGGATGAGAGAGAGGCTCAAACCATGGCTCGATGAATGTTCCACATCCGGCAAATGGACTCCTCCAGGGGCGGCTGGCTGCCCCAGCTCCGGGCTGTGGGCTCCTTCGCGTCGACCGGATGCGGATGCGCACCCCAGGTCTAGCCTATGGAATCCTCCGCGTCGGCGGCCGCCGATGCAGATGGAGCCTTGTGTACTGCTTTGCCTCGGCTGGCACGGCAGCTGCTGCTCCAGTCGGGCCTCGCGCGTGAGGAGATGGAGAGCGTGGCGAGGGGCTGAGGGCGTGGGCCAATGCTTCATGGCGGGGATGAGGATGAGGGCGGTGCTCTTACGTCGCCTGTGGCCTGTAGCCGCCGATGACACAAGCGGCGTCGCCGCCGCTCCGTCCTGCTCCCGCGGGGAACCCTAGGCAAGATAGGTTGCCGCAGCCGGGCGAGGAAAAGCGCTGCTGCTGGGGGCGAGTAGGGAGGACGATGCTTCGCGGACGGAGGCGGCGTAGGCATGGCAGTCGGCGGCAGGCGAGAGGAAGCGCGACAGCTGGGGAAGAGGATGCAGAGCAGACGGAGACGGCGAGGTGCAGCGCCGCTTGATTTGTTTTCCTTTCTATTTTTTTTATTAGGGGCGGAGGGAGCGATGGCTGGCTATGGAAGAGGTCGTAATTAATTAATCAGGAGATCAGAAATCGATGGTCACACACGCACGACCCCACGTGGTTGAGCGTTGCCGTCAAGGGGTTTGCACGAGGCGACGTGGTGGCGCGGGATTGGCGAACAACACGTGTACAGTAACCAGATGGCTTCTCCGAACGTGAATTCTATGCGGTATATGGAGTTGTATATATATAAGTGCGTACGTACGTATATGGTCATGTTTGTTTGCGATGTTGTTGGGCGTGCACAACTCTAGGAGCGTGATGTTTAATATTCAGCAGTGTATGTATGTGTATTTGCTTTGTATGTAAGCATTTGTACGTTTGTACTATTGGTTATATAATGTCTATGTAGAGTATATGCATGTGTCCCACACGTCTCATTTATTTATCTTGGCCGGGGTTATATATGTGGGTTAAAACTTCTTAAAGTAAATTCTTTCTGAGAGTATGTTGCTAATTAGTCCTTACGAGAGTATGTGGCTTAAAACTTCTTAAAGTAAATTCTTTCTGAGAGTATGTTGCTAATTAGAAGCAATGGTTTGCCTACTGCTGCCGCTGGAGATACCTCTCCTTGAGCGGCAACAACTGCACCGCTCTAGGACACCTGTGCCCGTCCACCCGTTGCGGTGTAGTAGCCGCATTGCTGCCACACCGCGGGCGCCGAACGCCACTAGGCAGGCCCAGATCGTATTGTTGAGGAAGCTAGGTCAAGGAGGAGGATGCCGCCTTGGTGCTCAACAGCGAGCTCAACGCCGCCTTCTATGACATGTCCACTTGGTCAGAAGAGGTCTTTCCAAATTCTTTCGAACGGACGTCTCGACCTAACAACCTTAGCTCTAGACTTACAGGGCTGGAGGGCATCGTGTAGGTTCCGGCGTGTTTGTTTTTCAGTTGTTATTGTTTCTATGTAACCGCAACCACGTGTGAGGTGTTGTCGGATGGCTTCGGCAACCGTGGGTTGCCGCCCCCCTCCCCGTTCTTCTATTAAAAAAACTTGGTTAATGAAAAACGCGCTTCGGCATCGTCTAAAAAAAGGGAAAAAGTCTACTTCACCCCCAACCTATCAAGGGTGGTCTAATTCACCCCCTCAGCTATGAAACAGTCTAATTTACCCCCTTAAACTTTCCAAAACCGACTATTTTACCCCTAGGTGGTTTTCAACAGTGGTTCATTCATTCTAAAGTCTATGGTCTGAATGACTGGATGACACAAATTTCTCAAGGTTTAATGCAAAATGAGAGGCACGGATCTTTGGATTGGATTGAATTTTAGTGGTAGGCTAATTATTGTATGCTTAAACTATTGTACAATTTTTGTACTCATTGGATCATGTATAATTTAGTTATAGATAATACACAGATTTGGGTTTTTGAATTAATATAAAGTTGTAGCAAACCATCCACATGTTCAGAGCTTATAACTCATTGGACCATATAAAGCTAATAACTCATAGACCATCCACACTGTAGGAAACCAGCCGACACTATAGCAAAATCATCGTTGAAAACCACCTAGGGGGACGTGAGTAACATGTTTGGACTTGAGTTCTCTCTGAAAATGGTATGCATATGTAAAGGGGACTTCTAATTTTCAGATGGTCCCACTTGTCATTGACACACAATCGGGTGTCATCCATAAGGATGGCAAAAGTTAATTTATCCGTGCGAGATATAATTACATAATTGCTTGGCATTCGTCGGAAAACTTCACATTTCAGCATACAACATGCATTAATGCTCTTGAGATATGTTCTTAGCAACTTTCAGGAAAAATGAGGATTTACTAAAAAAACAATTATTAGTAAAATAAAAAAGAACATGACCCCATTCACTTGAACTTATCAGAATCAATCATATTATTTTTAGCCATGAAACAATATTTTTCTCTCACAACAAAACAACATATTTTTCAGTCATGAAGATATTTTTCTCTAACAATAAAACAACATCAACCACAATCCTAGAAACCATCAGCCAAATACGACGATACAAATACAATGCACACATGAATAACTCTCAACAGTGTAAAAATAGCAACTAGAAATCTTTATTCATTTACACATATATATGGATCCAAACTGATAGCTAGCTCATCACAAGCAAAGCTCTGGTTCGTACGCAAGAACACATCAAAACTCATATATAGGTAGTATTATAAAATTAAAGTGCATAAACTACACATCATGCACATGTGGTAAACTGGTGGGACTGTACGTCCGCTCATGGTTTTGCCTCCGGCTCTGCCTCTGGCTTCGGTGGCAGCTCAGCTTTCGGCAGAGGCGGCAACTCGTGGTTTGGTACCTCCGGAACCTCTGGGTGCGGTAGCTCTGGCACGGTGGGGTGAGGAGGCAGTTCAGGCTTTTGGCAGCTCTGGCGCCACTGGATGCGGCACCTCGGGCTTTGGGAGCTCTGGGACGGCCGGGTGAGGAGGCAGTTCGGGCTTAGGCAGCTCCGGCACTGGGTGCGGCACCTCAGGCTTGGGCACCTCTGGGACAGCCGGGTGCGGTGGCAGCTCGGCCTTCGGCTGCTCCGGCACTGGGTGAGGCTCCTCAGGCTTCGGCAGCTCGGGGACAGCGAGGTGCGGTGGCAGCTCGGGCTTCGGCTGCTCTGGCACTGGGTAATGAGGCACCTCTGGCTTCGGCAACTCGGGCTTGGGCAGCTCAGGCGGCACGACGTCGGTAGGGTGCGGCGGCAGCTCAGGTTTTGGGAGCTCCGGCACGGCAGGGTGTGGGTGTTCCTCCTTGGGCGGCGCCTCTTCCAGCAACCGCGCCGCGCTGCTCATGCGGCTGCAGCAGAGCAGCAGCGCCACCAAGAGAAGTGAACACACGGTGCTCCTGGAACTCGAAGCCATGATTAGATGGTTTACACTAGATCGTGCTCTATATACGTGCTTCTTGTTTCAGGAAGATCGAGCTAGAGATGGTCGTGTGTGCATGATGGCTAGGAACGTAGAGAAGCCTGCTATTTATAGCATTCAGCGAAGGTGGCTATAGCTCTCGTCGTTTTCAGAGCTGTGGTAGGTCATCTGCATCGATGTGGTTGTTTAGCTTTTTATCCTACTTTCCTGATCTACACACTACACTGTGTATGGTTTGATTAGGTCGGAATACTGAGCCGATCTGAGTGATCTGGTTGGTCGATGCAGACTCATCAATCTACATTTGTTTGGCTACCGGTTTGCGCAAGGTGTGGACTTGCATGCGAAGAATCGACTAAGCAAGAGACCAACATGAATACATCTATGCTCACGAGAGGATGGGTGGATTCACTAGCTCTAAATAAAATAATTAAGCGCGATCGAGTTGAAAGTGACCCCTAACACGCCGTAAATTTATTTAAAGAGCCATCTTTTCGTTTTGCTTGTAACTCATGTGTCCTTTTCCAATCCATTCTTTGAATTTGGTAAACTAATGTGCCGTACCAAAACCCAAACTAATAACCCATTAATCCGTGCTCCAAGGCAGGCTACTAACAGATATGTTTAAGTTTGTGGATGAATTTGAGTATGACATCGAAGGACATCTACAGTCATGCACTTGTTCTTTTTGTTTTTGAGGAACACGCCTTTGCGTGTTTTTCATTAAACAGAATAAAGTTTAAACAAAGTTGCGGGATGGTAATCTCACAGTTACCGAAGCCAAGCCTAAGCTACTGGATCCACTCAGAACGATTACATGGTGACAAATTTGTTACTAACTGACAAAAGGAAACTACATCCCTGCCCAGGCTAATAACTCTGCTAAACGCCAGTTGCCCGCAACACACCTGCTGGAGGCCTCTGCCCTCATAGATAGCGCCAGCTGCGTCGGAGGAGTGGCAATGGCCTCAAAGGTCCTGGAGTTGCGCTCCTTCCAACAGTCATGCACTGGTTCATCGAGGAGAGAGATAATGAGTCGTCAGAAAAGCAGGAGTTGACTCATGGTTCTTCACTCGCTCCTCCAAAATCGTTTTTATTCTCAAGAGTCGACTCAAGATATACGACACAGTTTATTCTCTCTCTCCTTCATGGTTCACTTCCTTGGTTACATATGTAGGCTAGCTCGGATGATGCATCACTTTTCTTCTCCCATTGTGGATGCCCTAATATTAAAAAGTTCTTATCATTGCGCATTCACTCTCATTTCTTTATGTTCTAATGCAATATATACGGATGCTTTGAAAAGTTTGTCCAGTTACCAATCTCTTTATATGGTTCTCCATTTCCCACATAATTTATTTTTGCATGCACCTAAAAGTGTGCTTGACATACATTTAGTTAAAACCTTGGCAAAATCATCATCTTGATCCCTCATTGTATAATTAAAAAAACTTCTAAGGTTCAATTCCACCCTCAATATTTGAAAATGGTCATTTCAATCCTCAAACTTTACTTTCACGTACAGTGATAGAAAGGCGCTTGAGAAAATGCAGAACAATCTGCACCATCAGCTACAGCCAAGGACCACACGAATTATATTTATACGGTGATTCTGGTTACTAAAAGCAGGACCATCGATTAATATACCATTAAGGTACTAGCTACGAAGCTATATAGCTACTAGCCAGATGTGCTGATATTGCCCCATGATCGAGTAGATGGCTACTAGTGTTTAGGATCAGTTTTAGAGTGGACACAGCCGCCCTGCCAAAGGGAATATCAGCACATCTAATTAGCAACATACTCTCAGAAAGAATTTACTTTAAGAAGTTTTAAGCCACATACTCTCGTAAGGACTAATTAGCAACATACTCTCAGAAAGAATTTACTTTAAGAAGTTTTAACCCACATGTATAACCCCGGCCAAGATAAATAAATGAGACGTGTGGGACACATGCATATACTCTGCATAGACATTATATAACCAATAGTACAAACGTACAAATGCTTACATACAAAGCAAATACACATACATACACTGCTGAATATTAAACATCACGCTCCTAGAGTTGTGCACGCCCAACAACATCGCAAACAAACATGACCATATACGTACGTACGCACTTATTATACATAAAGCGTTCGATAGTGCTTAAAGCAGGGGCTGATCACGGCTTGGTCTCCGGCTCCGGGTAGTGGCTCTCGGCCTTCGGTGGTGTCACCTCAGGTTCAGGCAGGGGTGGCAGCTCATGCTTTGGTGCCTCCGGCACGTCCGGTTGGGGGAGCTCCGGCACGACGGGGTGCTCGGGCACCTCGGGCTTCGGCAGCTCAGGCACGGTGGGGTGAGGAGGAAGCTCGGGCTTCGGCAGCTCCGGCACGGCAGCAGGGTGCTCCGGCACTTCAGGCTTCGGCAGCTCAGGCACGGTGGGATGTGGTGGCAGCTCGGGCTTCGGCAACTCCGGCAGGGCGGGGTGCACAGGCACCTCGGTCTTCGGCAGCTCCGGCACGACCGGATGCGGCGGTAGCTCAGGCTTAGGAAGCTCCGGCACCGTAAGGTGCGGCGGGAGCTCAGGCTTGGGCAGCTCTGGCACTTCAGGGTGCGGGTACTCCTCCTTGGGCGCCGCCACCTCCTCCAGCAGCCGTGCCGCGCTGCTCATGCCGCTGCACGAGAGCAGCAGCAGCAAACCCATGAGGAGGACAAGGGAACACATTGTGCTCTTGGAATCCATAGCGATCGAGTTGCTCAACACGCCTATATGGCCAGCAGTGAGAAGAAGATCGTTGTGTACTTGTGTGGTGATTGGGAAGAGGGAAACCATGGTATTTGTAGTAGAAGATGTGACTGTTTTTTCTGATCCACGTAGTGATCGTTTGGTGATTGGTTGGCTATCTGCATCCCCATGGTTGTCAACTTTGGATCTCTGCGTGTACGTACTTGTTGCTCTCTAGCTCCTGATCCATTTCATGTATGGTATAGTTTGTTGGGAATATTATTGAGACCATCTTGAGAGATCTAGTTAGTTGAATCACCGTACCTTGCGTTGTGTGGCTACACGTGTGCGATGTATCTCATTGTCTCATCGATGTGTTTGTGTTTGGCCACCGGATAACTCAAATAATGACACGACGTGCTTGTGAGGGTCAGACTGAGAAGATAGCAGAGGAGCCTTTTTTTTTCTTCGTAGTAGTTGTAAAGAGAGTTGAACATGAGCAGAGAAATGTGGCATGCATGGCCATTTTTCACACAACTTGCTTACAAAATAGTACTTATGTTATTATATGTTAAGGACATTTCTTACAAAATCAATTACACGGTGTATTCTAGAACATGCATATTAGCATCTGTTTGCATGATGTCCGTAGTGACAATTTGAACAGCTAAGGAAACATATATATTGCTCCCTGTTGGAAAATGCAATCATCTAAGAATTTATTCGCATTTCTCTTTGTTCATACACTACTACACAAAATCTTTTCCACAACGGTTTTTTTCTTTATTTACCCTGGCGGTTTATGTAACCGCCACGAAGCAAATGCTATGGTTAATCGGCCAATGAAAACACAACAACACAATATATTTGCAGATGAAAACTAACTTCTATTTTTCTTCAGAAAATTGAATTCTAAAATTTGGGCTCTATATGTACATGAGAAAATTAATTAATAATAATATTAAATCAGTTCTACCGAATTTTTCAATCTTGATTTGTTCTATTGTAACCAAACTAGCCATGTTTTTAATTAGATGGTTCATTGCCTTATTTGGTCTACTGAACGTCCTCTCTTTGTTTTGGTGATGCATATATACGCAAAAAATAGTGGTGTCGTGAAGTTTTGTAACTACTAACTAGAGAAACTATAAACAAACTAGCAGGAACCCCGCGGTAGATGCCACGGGTGCTAGGCACAAATAACAGGTAATCTTGGAAGAATTGACAAATTCATTCATTACTATCGTCTAAAAGGAGCATCAGAACAGACACACTTAAATGGCTGATGATGTAATTGAAATATTAAGTGATGGTCAAAGTATATTACAAAAATAGTGAGTTACTCCCTCCGTCCCATTGAGATTATCGTTTTTTGGACTACGTGCCATTTTATTTGACCATTCGTCTTATTTATAATTTTTATATAAGTATTATTTATTTTTTTTCATAACTTATTTTATCATTGGAGATACTTTCATTATAATTTATTTATTTTATGATTTACTAAAATAATTTCACGTAAAATGAATGGTCAAACCCAAAGTACTCAATAGTCAAAAACGGCGGTCTCCATGGGACAGAGGTAGTAACTGAGTGACTATGAGAGTTATGTCATTGCATAGACCTTTAGATGAGTTCAGATTCAGATTGCATAGAAGCATTAAGCGAACACCTATCTTTAGTTGCAGGACATAAAAATAAGCTTGGTATTAGATACTTGAGGACGTGCTTATATAGTTATTATATCTCTATTAGTCTTTAGTTGACTCGAATTGGTTCAGACATTTTATTGACCAGGCCACGGTAGAAGCATATATCGATACACGTAAAATAGCGTAGGAAACGTAAGGTGTTTTAATTTCCTGGTTATTTATAAACAAAAGCTATATATATGCTAAATTTAAGGTTGCACACATACATATTCAACCACATATTAACATATGCAGCTGTTATAAAAAAAAAAAACATATGCAGGCTCTATACATGTGTGCAGAATTAATTCAGAGATTCCTATTATATAAAGAAAACAAAATAGCATAGTATAAATAATATGGTGAAACAATCAATATACATGTGGTACACCAAAGGCACGATAGATAGTACATCTCAAAGCAGCACAACGTACAACACAGAACGTCACACTACTCCTACAACATACATATAGACAATAGTACAACACATATTTATTCCTGAGACAACACTGGCATACGTAGTTCGATCATGGTTTGGCCTCTGGCACCGGGTAGTGGCTCTCCGCCGGCTTGGGTGGCAGCTCAGGCTCCGGCAGTGGCGGAAGCTCATGTTTTGGCACCTCTGGCACGTGCTGCGGCTCGGGCTTCGGCACTTCTGGTACGGTAGGGTGTGGCGGCAGTTCAGGCTTTGGCACCTCCGGGTGCGGCAGCTCAGGCTTTGGAACCTCCGGTACAACCGGATGGGGCAGCTCGGGTTTTGGCACCTCAGGAACGGCAGGGTGTGGCAGCTCTGGTTTTGGCACCTCAGGAACGGCAGGGTGTGGTAGCTCCGGCTTAGGAACCTCCGGCACAGCGGGGTGCGGCAGTTCAGGCTTTGGGAACTCTGGCACAGTAGGGTGCGGTGGCAGTTCAGCCTTTGGGTGCTCTGGAACGGTGGGGTGTGGTGGCAGTTCAGGCTTAGGCAGCTCCGGCACGGTAGGGTGTGGAGGCAGCTCAGGCTTCGGGAGCTCTGGCACGGTGGGGTGCGGTGGCAGCTCAGGCTTGGGGATCTCCGGCACGGCGGGATGTGGCGGGTACTCCTCTGCAGGCTTGGTCTCTTCCAGGTACCGTGCCGCGCTGCTCATGGTGCTGCAAGAGAGCAGCAGTGCCATGAGAAAGGCGAGGGAGGACGACATGGTTTTCTTGGAAACCATATCCAATGGCTTATGCTTCTGTGCTTCTGCGATCTCTGTGTATCACTTGGTAGCTTGTTCTTCTTGTGGTGTTGTGATGGCTGGAAGAGAAGAGTGGCATGCTATTTATAGTTGCTAAACGAAGGCTTCCTGCAGGCATGGTTGAGCATGCATGCGTGTGTGTCTGCAAGAGAGAGTTTGTCATTTGGTGCCACGCCGTGCCAGCCTGATACGGTAGGTCATCTGCATTTTCCCCACTGAAACCTCTAGCAAGGCCGTCTGCACAACTAGTGTCCGTCTGATCTCTAGTTCTCTCCACTGCTGACTGGTTAAATTAGTTGACAATACCCCAGAAATATGCGTGATCTGGTTGGTGGATGCTCCACCTTTACATGCCTTGTTACTGTGGTTTTGGTGCCTCGCTAGGTAACACGTGTGCTGCACATCTTCTGTGGTTAGGCTACCGAATATACACCACAAAGTGATCATGCCGCCGTGCATGTGAAGAACAGTAGATACATGAGATCGATACAAAGTTTTTTTTTATTGGTCAGAAGAATCGAAAAGATTGGTGTTGTTGGTAGTTCCAGATAGAGTTGAAAATGACGACAAACCTAAAATAAGATAGTACCTGCAACGTACGACAGTCAGTACACATATATAGAAGGACATATACATAAACCAGAAACATACTCACTCAGTTGCTAGCTAGGAGACTTATCTGTCAGATGGTCAAACATAGTTGCTAAGAGTCGTTCTTGCAGATCATCTGGCCATAAAACGGATCGTATTCGTGGTAGCTCAGCTACTGCGCGTGGTAGTAGGTTCTGGTCGCTTTCGTTGTTATCCTTTCAGGAGCAACAAGAGTGGAATAGAGCAACGATTGTTTAAGTCAGCGATGGATGGAGCGCGCTTTCGCGTAGCAGCGTTCAGCAGGCTTTGGGTCACTGCCAACCGCAGTACGGTGAGTACGTGCAGACGTGTGGGCTAGCTCGTTCGTGCTCTTATTAGGCTCAGGAACACCGACGATGACACGTCGGAAATGAAAGAGCAGTAAGCGTGAGACATGTCAGATATATCTCGTCGTCTCCGCACGGTAGTTGTTCGGATCGTGCAAGATCATATCGACCTGAAAATGAACGCAGGTCTAACCCTGCTGAATTTGCTGCAGGCGGACAGAGACGCTTGCTTCAGTTTCAAGTGCATGCTTGGTTGTGGTATATGCCATCAGGCATCAGGCATATTTGCCATGTACACGTAACTTTATTTAACGGAAGCCATGTACTTAACTTATTATCTGTGTTTACCCAAGAAATTATGAAACTCTATCATTTACTTTTTTTACTCTATAATATGTCCTAAAATTCCTATGATATAATTTGTATTTCAGGATGTTTATGTTGGGCTTTGAATTATTTTGTGGCCTTGTGGCCTTCTGTTGTAAGGACTATCCCGTAGCGGAAAACTGGGCTAAGTTCCCTTCTTAATTGTATTGGTATAAGCTCTAAGCATTCACTTATGAATGTAAAGGCTGGAACGATTTATTCCGTAATCTAAAAAAACTTGTATTTCGGGATGGATAGAGTATATAACTAGGCATATTTGATGACATTTTCATTTGATATTATTAGAGTCCAAAAAATATGTTTTAACTAAAGTGAATTTTCGAATGACCTCAATATATATATGGTATAAACTAAAGTTATAGTACTCAATGATACAAAAAAATCAGTCCAAACTTTTTATCGTTTAGGGTCTCAAATATTCATCATTACAAGATTCACTAAAGTGAACATAAAAGAAAATAATGATTCACTTAGTCACAAGTTACTTTCAGGTGTAGTAGTAGGTGCTTCACACAAACCCTTAGGTCATGAGTTTGATTCGATCCTACGCACGCATGAAAATTGTGTGATGAGCTTCCACCAAGTTGTTTCTTTTTTTCTTGCTTTTATATATTATTGGTGTTAATTATCAGCCCTTAAGAAAGTTTATATATCTTTGGCCTAGCACTTAAGAAAATATAATCCTTAAGGGTTATTATATTGTTTTGATGATGTGAAAATTTTCTTGGCGATTAAACCCTCAAGAGATCATTTGTGGCCGATGACCCCAAAGGTAATTGAATTTCTCTTGCTCTCCATTATTAGTGGTCCTTCCTTGAGGGCTTAGTGCCTCCGTGCGGTCGCACTGTCCGGGAGGCACTGTCCGGGAGGCGCTCAACAACCACCAGTGGACTCGCGGCATTGTTGGTGCTCAAACAGCGGTGGTCATCGACGAGTTCATGTGTCTTTGTGAGATGTTGCAACACGTACAGCTTCAGCCAGACGTCCAGGATTGCTTCGTCTGGATATGGCCGGCGGGTGGAGCCTATTCCAGCTCATCAGCCTACCAGCTGTTCTTTGCCAGGAGGACCTCGCTTGCGGGTGCCCTAGAGATTTGGCAGGCGTCTGCACCTCCTAAGGTGAAGTTTTTCTATTGCCCTCGCCTTTGCACGGCCGGCCTTGGGATGGCTGAACGGCGGAGGCGGCATGGGCTGCAGACTTCTGCGGTTTGTGCCTTATGCTCGCAGGAGGACGAATCCATCGACCACCTGCTCGCCTCATGCGTCTTCACTCGGCGGGTGTGGCACATTATGCTCTCCCGTGTGGGCTTAGCGCACCTCTGTCCGACCCCAGAGTCCTCGCTCACCGCCTGGTGGCTGAGTATGCCTGCCCTCGTCCGGAGCAGCTTAGGAGGGCTTTCGACACGTTTGTGCTCCTCGTCTCCTAGGAGACTTGGAAGGAGCGGAATCGGCGGACCTTCGACATGTGTTTAGGACGCCGGTGCAGCTGTTTGACGTCATCCGCAGCGAGGACGAAGCTTGGGCCGCCAGGGGATTCAGAGGGCTGCAACCACTCCTTGCAGTGCTCTCACCCCCTTGAGATATTCCTAGCCATCTGTAGCCCAACCCAGTTCTTTCTTAGTTTACATCCTCCAACGCCATCATTTAAGCCGGTGTCTTGTATTAGTGTGTTACCCGCCCTCGCTCCCTGGCATCTCGAAATGGGAAGGGCAAAGGTCGTGTATCATTAAACTATCCATTTTCTCTTAATGAAGCACAAGCTAAACTCGCTTTCGAAAAAAAATAGTCCAGTTCCACGATTTTAACTTCTACAATATTGTCACAAAGATTTAATCTATACCTACTAATAAAGAGAGAAAATTACAGCACCACTTCTTTTTTCACCTTTTTTCTGCCTTCGATGCAGGAATTTCTGCCTGTTCACCTCCGATTTCTATCTGCCTGACCTTCTTTTATATCCACGCATCAATATAGAGTTGGAGACGTACAAGAAAAGAAGAGCTCCAGTCTATCCGCGCATCAGTATGAGTTGGACACGAACAGGAAAAGAAGAGCTCCAGTCTTTGTGCGTTCAGATAACAGAAGTAGAAGCCTCGGACAAAGAGAAGGAAAGAAGACATCGGCAAAAGATTCAAATCCAATAAAAAAAAAGACTCTAAATTGGACTATAGGGCCTTGTTTCGTTTTTATTTAGTAAAATATTGTTAAAAAAAAATGAGTCCATAGAGTTTCTAACAACCCACTTCTAAAATATAAAAGACAATTTTACATCAGATATCATATACTATTTATAAACTATCCTAGCCGCTTTTATGATTTTCTCTCTCTTATACATTTGCATGAGGAACCCTTTTCAACTCTTATTTTTTTTCCACATCCTTCCACCTTTAGATAATAGTGATTCAGAAGCACATAACTTTATGCGGAAGGGGAGCTAGAGCAATTCGTATCTAGACGGTATGAAATTTTGATTGAAGGACATATTGGAACATTTTCTCCCCATGTTGTATGAGCGTTGGGGAGTGTAAATTAAAACAGATCGGTATACACAAGAGTTAGAACAATACATATGTCGGTGGTACAAAATTTTATTCCAAGACATATTAGATAGATAACGCAACCATTACATAAATCTAAGAATCGTAAAAGTCGTCCATGTAATTGCTCAGCAATTTGTGCGTCCCGATGCAACGCGACGGGCATGTTTTGCTAGTCTAGTTCAGAAGTGTCATTAAAAGGTTTGTCCTAATTGGAAATTAAAATAGTTGCATCGCACAAGCAAATACAATAGAACAATTGGTTTTAGTACTGTCTCTTCAACCTAAAAAATACTCTTAAAAGAGTCTCTAAAGACACTTTGTGATGTCGTGCTCAACTCTTATTTGCGATAGGATCTCTTTTTTTTATGGTATTTTAAAAATTATTTGTATCATGTAGATTATATTAACAAACAAAGTTCAATCTCGAAGACAACTTCAACTACAAATCATAATTTATTTATTCGACAAAATTAAACTGTTGTTTTTAAAATCCAGTAAGAGAGTAAATTCTAAGGTAGGTTTTTAGCATAAAGGAATCATAGAAGACATAGAGAACACCCTTAAAGAACTTCCAAACTATGACATTTTTAGATAGTTTTTTTTAGAAAAAAGAAATATATATTCAAACTTTTGGTCAGGGTATCGTATAACAAGTCACATCTAAGTACAGTGAACAATTGGTTAAAATATAGGGTGTGTTTAGAAGCCCAAATTTCCTCCAAAATTTTCTAAATTTTACGTATTCCCATCACCTCCTATCACATCCTATCACATCGAAACATTCAATGCACCCAAAGACGCTTGCCGGCCACTATAAAATTTAGGTAAATAAAAAACTAATTGCACAGTTTAGATGTACATTGCGAGGCGATTCTTTTAAGCCTAGTTACGCCATAATAGGATAATATTTACCACTAACAAACTAAAACATGCTACGATTAATGCGATGTGACGCGACGCTATGGGAATTTTCAGCCAAAAAATTTTGGCTTCTAAACACACCCATACTCAAATTTTAGGCGCAATTTGGGCCAAGTGTGTGAGGGCAGGCCCAATCCAATATAGCGACTGCAGACCCAAAGAGCAAGATTCAACACCAACGGTCTAACGGTAAATTAAAATAAAAATACCGACGAACTGTCGCCGACGACAAAACAAGATATAACATCCGACCGTATGGCACTAAACTATACCGACCGACCGCCCAACAGTATTTTGATATTTTTACCGATCCGTGGTGAGACGCCAGTTTGGTTTGTGGTATATAGTGTCCCTCCATAAAAAAAAAACATGCAATTTTCACTTATCGAGGAGTCAAACAGTTCGATTTTTGACCAAATTCATATAAAAAATACTAACATTCTTGATACAAAATAAGTACGACTAGATTAGTAATGGGATATATTTTTATAATATTTTAATTTAGAGAAATAACTGCTAATATTATATACTATAATCTTTATTATATTTTACCTAATTTGACCGACATGAATCAATAATTGCATATTTTTTTTTGGACGAGGGGGTACAAAGAACACAACACAAGTAAACGTCTCATTAATTAGTGTTTGATCCTTTTTTTTCGCGATAGTGTGTATAACCCGTTTTTCACTAAGAGTAAGTAGTGTTTGATCCTCATGTTGTTTATGCAAGAGGTCCGGCGAGAACCTCACGAAAACGTGACATCTGAACACAAAACGAGTTCATTCTGGAGTATATTTTTTTTATCAGGCATTCAAGTGTCGCGACAGATAAATATTGGCGTGACATAAGTTGGTAAGTAAAGTGCATATACAAACGAATCCATTTATTCCATTTATTTACATATGGATCTCAGCAAGAGTACATAGATCACGATCACGGTCACGGATCAGATGGCATGGCAATATACACTCCACGCTGCAACTCTGATGCGCTACCTATATATCCATCTCTTCAAATCAAATCAAACCAAACACTCAACGAATGAGCAAAATATAAGACAAATCGTGTATATGCGTCCCTGAAGTCCTCGTAGATCGTCGATCATGGCTTCGGCCCAGCTGTCTCCGGCAGCTGCACCGCAGGGATGGCCGGAATCTCGGGCTTCAGAACCGGGGGTGGCAGCTCGGGCTTGGGAAGGGGCTGCGGTGGCACGGGGAGCTCAGGCTTGGGCAGCGGCTCTGGAGGCACTGGCAGCTCAGGCTTAGGGGGAGGGGCTCTGGGGGCACTGGCAGCTCAGGTTTGGGCAGGGGCTGCGGTGGGACGGGGAGCTCGGGCTTGGGCAGGGGCTGCGGTGGGATGGGGAGCTCGGGCTTCGGCAGGGGCTGCGGCGGGACGGGGAGTGACTGTGGGGCACCGGCAGCTCCGGGGGGGAGGGGTTCCGGTGGCACCGGCTGCTCAGGCTTAAGGCAGGGGCGGCGGCAGGGGGGAGTGGCTGCGGTGGCACCGGCAGCTCGGGCTTGGGCAACGGCGGCTGCTCCTCAGGCTTGGGCAACAGCGGCAGCTCCTGCAGCTGCCGCGCCGCGCTGCCGATGCCACTGCTCGAGAGCAGCAACGCCAGGACCAAGGCAAGAGAGGACATGGTGGTGATCGTGGAAGCCATTATACTGTGTGTGTATGTGTGTGCAGTGTGCTGGATGATGAGATGCAGAGAACGGGAGGCGAGCTGCGGTATTTATAGGCTCGCCGGAGCTGTTGATACCCGGCCGCACCGTGGTGTCTTGCGGCTCACACCCGATCGAGCTCTCCTGGTTGGCCAATGAATGGCCAGCGCCTTGACGTTTTCGCTTCACGGATCCATTTTGGCCTCTGTGACTGTGATTTGCACACACCGCTGCCTGCTATACTGCCTGCTCCACGACTGATTGAGCGGCACTGTACTGTACGTAGACGTGTTATCGGGCGAGAGGTCGCCATAGCGGGGTTGCTTGCTTGCCGCCCCTGCCTGCCCGGCGCGATCGATCGACGTGACGAGGCGAGCGGCGGGCGCCCACGCGCTGCCGAGCTGATCCTGATCGAGCACCCTCGCCGGAAAGGAAAAGGACGCCGCGCGTACGGCGCGCTGGGCTGCATAAGTCGCGGTACCTAGCATGAGGTGCTCCATCGGTGTGTGAGAAGATTAAGAGCAGGTGGATCACGCGGCACAGCACAGTGCGGTAGCCGGTAGGCCGCGACCGTGGGGCGGACTTGATCTGACGCGCGGAACGCGCTGTGCCGCTGCTGTTGGCCGCCGAGAGCTCGATCGGTCAGGAGTGAGTTTGTTAGTTTTTCGTTGTTACCGGGAAATATCCCGCTCCCGCGGGATGGTTTGGTGACAGGAAACCAACGGTGCTTGTCGATTGGCTTCACGAGCATGTCCAAGAGATTGGTCTAAATGGTTTTGCAAAGCTAAATTTAGCTATCATTAGTAAAACAAGCTCTCTAAAAAGACAGAGCATGTGCCTCTCCAAATTGGATGGATCGCCATCCTCGGACTTCGCTATAACATAGATAGTCTCTGCCAGCCTCCACGCACTGGATTTTTGGACAAGTTTAAATATAAAGTGTCTCAATTTATATAGTCTGTTGAAGTACTCTCTAAGAAGAGATTCATTTTACAAAATAGCACAATCACAAAATCTAGATTTTTTTGGCTAATTTGTTGGAGATGCTCGATCTCTTTTACTCCCTCTGCCCTCTACCCATAACTATATATAACACATTTTAGGCACATTGTAATTAATAACTCGTAAAGCAAATTAACAAGAGAGAGTACATACTTGCCCCAGAGTAAAGGTTAAGGACCATACTTAGTTCCTTTAATTCTTGCCATTGTTGGGCCACACACCTCTCATTTAAATGGAAGGATATATCAAATGAATGGAAAAAAGAATTTGCTAATTGTGGGGTGCTAGATGCTTGAATTCCTTATATATATGGACATGGTATGTCATCTAGGTCTTAAACTCTCTAAATATCACTTTTGAATCTCCAAACTTGTCATAGAATACCATCTAGGTCCAAACGGGGTCCAATCCACTACGAACACCTTTGCATGACAAACTCATTTGGATTTCCAAGTGGCTCGGGTCCTCGCTAGTGGGTTCTACACGAGAGCAGAGCCCATGTGTTCATCTCTCTCTGCGCCATCAACCAGATCACGTAGACATTCTCATCCCTACCCTTTTTGCCTTCTTCATCCTCTACATCGAATTAAGGCCATGAAATCCCAAGTAGTGAAACAAGTAAGGCTCTCCCCGGGCAAAACAAAAAGGGGGGGGGAGGAGGAGGGGGGTGAGGAGAATGATTGTTTTATGTGAATTCCCATTACGGTTAAACATTAGGCATGGATCCAATCGCCACCAAGAATATCTTGCATGAAGAATCTTCCACTCGCGGCAAGAAGGTCTTGCTACCACGAGAGTTCACCATGGAAACCCTCTCATGAAGACATCCACTTCTTTGACCTACACTACCGTGAGCCACGCCGTTAGGGTTCACGGGAAAGGAAGGGAAAACGCCGTTTAGGTTTTACCTTCCCCGTGAGCCGTAACGGGGTGGCTCACGGGAAAGGGGGCTCACGCCGTCACCCTAAACGCCTCCCGTTAGGTTCTTTCCACGTGAGCCGGTGGGTATACGAGAAAGGCTAAGCCATAAGCCCCACATCGGCTCACGGGAAAGGCTCTTCGCCAAAGCCTTCTTTCCCGTGATGGCTTAGCCGTGAGCAACTCACAGGGGAGCCTTTCCCATGGGGGAAAGGGCCTTTCCTGTGAGCGTCGCGCTCACGGGAAAGCCATCGGCTCTGGTAGTGCTATTTGGGTCTAGAGGAGAGAGTGGTGGCGTTGGGGAGGGTCGGAGGAGGAACAAACAAATGGAGCACTAGAGGATGACATGTGGTCCCTATCCACACGGGAACTTGAAAATGATAGTCTAGGGCAAAAGGTGTGGGGCCTGAAGATGGTATTTTGAGAGTTTGTGGTTTATGGGACACATTTGGATAAGTTTGGGGAGCTAAAAACTCTATTCTTTTCAAACTATAAATCATTTTCGTTTATCATATATATTGTATTTAATATATATCTAGACATAGTATATATCTTTTACGGAAAAAAAGAAGACATTGCATATCTAAGTGCATTTAGAAAACCCAAATCTTACTACTAAAAAGAGTGAAAAGCAATCGTCCACTCGGCGCACGCATGCATTCCGGATAAAAAGCTAGCCGGTGACACACCTCCCTCCCATGTCTAAAAATAGAATGCACGTAAATCTGACTCGATAAAAAATTGCTCGGCGACACATCCCTCCCACCCCTAAAAATAGAATTTTCAAAACGGCTCCATAAAACAAACCCGCCGGACTAATAAAAAAAGTAAAGATAAACAAGGTCGCATGAACGAAATGTGAGTCCATGTGGCGGCAGATGTAATCTGAAGTAGAAAGAAAAGAAAAATAGAGGAAAATAAGAAAAAAAATATAAAAAAGAAGAGCACTATAGAAATTTCCTTTACATTTTCAACGGTCGAATGAAACTATTTTACAAAACATTTTTAGAATAGCTTCAACTCGACTAAAAAATCTATGTTTGTCGCCTTAGACATATAAAAATCTTGATCCAAGTGCAATACGTGGGTATACGTAAAATAAAATGAAAAAATGGGGGGAGAAAATGGCACTATAGAAATTTTATTGTTTCAAACAGTCGAACAAAAGAATCCTTGTGTCGTCATAAACAAATAATATTCATGACCCCGATTTGCAACGCTCGGGCATGTATCTAGTTTCTTATAAATTTGGAATGGAGGGAATACATTTTTAAGAGTTTAGAGATAAAATTGACATTCTGAGATACAGTTTCATAACTGCTTGCAAATTTTACTCAACTCAGAATGGCCTATATTTATGGACGCGGGAGTAATATTTTGTGGATACCAACTTGCCATGTGCCATCTGCCATAGACCGGTAGGTAGAAAAATGCTTGAGTTTTGGCTCTTATGACATGTTTCTCTCGATCCAGTTGTATCTCTAATCTTTCCATGACATGTTTCTCTCAAACCTAGTTATCTCTTACTGATTGTATTCTTTTCTGAGTATGTAACGATCAATGCTACTGCATATACATATAGACGTATCATCACTTCATTGTCGATAGATGTTATTTTTTTCTTCAGAGTTGAAAGCTTCCTACTTCTTTTTTTTTTTCAAGTAACTTCCTAGTGTAACTAAGTTGAAAGTTAAAGCTCATAGTAGAAGGTTATAATTTGGCCAGTTCATCTTTGTAAGTTGGAAGAAAAATAAACATGCACATGAGGCGAAATACTCGATTCAAGGGGCAGATAAGGGAAAGGGGTTCCTTGGCTAATGGCTGCTGCGGTTGAAAGTATAGATTCAATTGAACCCAGGGCCAACAGCCCATGAGCCCAACAAATGCTCAACTGTTAGTGACTTCATTCATGTGAAGAAGGTTCGTGCTGTAGTTTTTGCCTACTCCCTCTGTTCCAAAATAAACGGCGTTTTTCGCTTCCCGAAAACATATGCCGGCAATTATATACTAAAATAGGATTAATATTTATATTACATAATTAGTATCATTGGAAAGATCTTTTGATCTAGTTTTTTAACAAATTTATTTGAAGATTTAAATCTTCTACGTATTTCCTACAAATCGAGTCAAACTTGTGGCACGAAAACCCAAAAACGTCGTTTATTTTGGGACGGAGGGAGTACGGTCACAGCACAGCGCATTGGCTCTTCTGATGTTTCAAAATATGTAGAGAAATAAAATGAGTAATAAACCTACAATACTAATTAATTGACTTTTTTTTTTTTTTTTTTTGCCGATGCTTTCTAAAGACATTAACGTCATGGTTAAATAAGCTTTATCCACTTTATTAGATTCTCAAAAAAATAATTAATTATTAGCCACACTTGCTTCATTTATCTACCTCTAAATAAGCTAGGCGGCTTAAAAAACACACAAATATCACACAATACCTAATTAGTTGCCAATACGTAAAGCACTGTTGTAAGGCATCAAATTAGATATTTCTTGAACAGAGAGAGAAGCATGATTATTTACCACATTTGCTTTGCTTCATCCATCTACCTCTACATAAGTTTGGAAAAGGAAGCATCACATCCAAACGAAGCCATAAGATAAGAGAAACAGTATTGCTAGATAGATTTAGAACAAGGGCTCACATCTGATGGCTCTTCTCAAAACCAATGATGAAGTGCCTCTCTTTGCAGTGGTCACTATGATTATAGCATTAGTCCTGTCGCTCTACTTCGTTCAAGGACACGGACAACCATTTACGTGTACTTTTAACTAGTACTTTGTTCTTGTCATTTTTCATGGCACTGGCACGATTTTTTTTTTTTTTATACAAAGGGCATCAGCATGACTTGACTTTGATCATCAACTCAGTTGTACGTCGATCTAGAAGAAACGTACAATTTTGTTTGGGCAGGGAAGTGTTTGGCTCATCTTCTCAAAAACTACTGCTGTCAAAAAAAAAAGTCAACAGAACGAGTATAATTAGAAAATACTTTTCTAGAAGCATTTGTTTTTGCATATTAGACAATTTTTGTAGCACCATAGACCCTGCTTTTGGCTTTTGGATTTTCCAAATGAGTAAAAATAGAAAGACGTTTTACAGATTTTTCAAGGAAGATAAATAGACGTGATAGGTTTTATAGCTATATTTTAACCAAATAGCTTAAAACTTTTCTATAGTTCATAACAGCTTTTCATTACAACCTTTCACATGTCACAGCTCATAACAACTTTTTCATAGCCTAAGCTGAACCAAACAAACCCATAGACTCTTAGGACGGGCGTAAGTATGAGAGGAGCTTTTTAAGAAAAAATCTAGGAGAAGCTCTGCTAAGCGGTATAAGTGATTTTGTATTAAATTATGTGAAGTGATTTTATATTGGTTATATATGTCAAGTAATTATCTAAATTCAGCTAGAATGAAGTAGGAGCAAAAAAATGGTTTTCCTTTTCTATGTCGAGATTATCCTAATAAAGAACTAAAGAGTCATTTATAGCCATAAAATACTTTTTATAAAAAAATCATTTCTTATACATAATCAAAAGATGAGCCCGTGAGTTATATATGTATATCAAAGAAGAGTTAAATACACCAGCGGCCCTTAAACTTAGTGTCGTTGTGCCACTTAGGTCCCACGAACTCTCGAATCGAATACAACGTGTCACTTACGACTTACATCCACGAACTTGTTAAGTTGTGTCACTTAAAATATATCATTAGTTTATAAATAACTAAAGTATATAAAATTAATATGATTTTAAATTAGGTTAGTAATTATATATATCTATGTTACTAATTATTAGGGTAATTGTTAAGTTGAGCTATATATGTATTATTATTATTTTTGGCGATTACTTGTACACAGTTGTTTTGCTTTTGATTTTGAAAAGGGATCACCGAGTTATCACACGAGTATGAATCTCACAGGGACTGACACGTTGTGAACTGAAGAAGCAAACTGAACTTGACCAACAGATAGTGCCAGCAGTACATTACAAGCAACGTGGACTGAACTTGTCAGAGCATACTCTGTTTCACTGATAATGATGATGATATCCATACTCTTTTGAAGCATCAAGCAAACGAGGGACAGTATACACGCAGTATGTACATGTAGTACATGACAAGTTGAGAACTGGATACCTCAAGCAAACAAGCATCACACCAAGTGACACCAACACAAGCAACTCACACACTGACACGCACGAACGATCGAGCGGACATCCATATCCCAGCACGAACACATATATAATTCACACACGCGTACGACCGAGGACGAAGCGTGGCGCGTCATGGCTTAGCCTCCGGCTCCGGGAAATGGAACTCGGGAATGGCCGGCAACTCGGGCTTCGGCGGCAGCTCGACCTTGGGGAACGGCGGCAGCTCGACCTTCGGGAATGGCGGCAGTTCGACCTTGGGCAGCGGCGGCAGCTCGTGCTCTGGCACTGGCAGTGGCACTGGCAGCTCCGGCACGGTCAGGTGCGGCTCCTCCTCCTTGGGCGCCGCCTCCTCCTCCAGCCTTCGCGCCGCGCTGCTCACGGCGGCGCATGAGAGGAGCAGCGCGAGCAGGAGTGCAAGGGAGGACACCGTGGTTCTTGAGGCCATGTTGATTGCAAGCAGGTGTTTTTGTGTTTTGTGGCCTGTGGCTTTGGGGATGGAAGAGGCGAAGATCCATGCTGTATTTATAGCCGCCCATCGGTTGTGCAGCTGCAGCTAGCTGCCGGACTGGACTTTGGTTGGTCATCTGCAGGCTCTGCTCCAGTAGACTCCAGAGTCTATGCTCGACAGACGATTTGGTTGAGAAAAAAAGGATAAACGAGCAAGGACGGTCGGTCTTGGTGAGTGTTCAACTACTGATCCGTGCTCAGCATGTCTAGTTCAGATATACGAGCAGCAGAGACCGATGTTAGGCCATCGGTAAGGAGACAGCATCTCCATGGGCACGGGGGCACCAACTCAGCTCGAGAGTTGTACAAACGTTGCCAGTACAGTGAGCTCCCAAATCACAATCTAGAGAACTGGGAAGTGGCTACTGTGACTGTAAATGGTAATATGATGATATAGTACGGCTCTGCGTTCTGTTTCTTTTCATTTTTTCTTTTCTTCTTCCAGTTACGCAGGTTTTGTGTCGACCACGTTACATCTAAGATAACAGCACTATCCATATCCAACACAGCAAGTCCAAATAAGTAGACAACGTCGATCACTTTGCGCCAGGTACAAGAGCACATAAACAGAGACGGCCAACCAAAACTTCAACTATTTAATTCATGATCTTGGGGTAGTAGAGTAATTTTGGACTCAAATTCACCAACGAACACAAAAAGTTGATGAGCTAAATGCAGTTATCAATTGCTATGGATCTTATGCATGAAATGTACTTTTGCATACACATCTGGCAAGCCCTGTGCATATCTTCCCACAACCATAGCTGACATTATTTGGCTTATCGGGATGGCTTGTCAACCCACATCATCTGTGCAATTGAACACCACTTAGCTATGGCTAACAAGCACATTCTTATTCAAAATAATGACCAACGAGAAAAGTTCAAACCTTGATAGCATGGACTCAATAAGCATAAGGAAAAACTTCATCACACAATTTGAACACCAGATGAGATCCATAGCTTGGAATCAGCTCCACCACTTATTACGCTGTTCCCTTTCCACCAGTCGGCACATAAAACCTGTAATAGCCAAAGTTAGCTAAGCATATCATTCATTTTCCCTTTCTCTGAAACAATGAAACAGAAACATGGCACAATAGAGTACCTTATCTTCGTGTGAGTCCACAGACGCCAATGGCCACTGCAACAGGAGCAGTATCATCAGTGACAATTTTATGCAATTGGTTCAAGGAGTAAATGAGGACGATAACGAGATTATTAGAATCATACTGCTGTTCTTAGATCCCACAACATAACTTTCCCATCATATGAAGATGATACCAAATGGAAACTGGAAGTTGGATGCCATTTACAAGCAGTGATCCAGCCTGAATGAGAGGAGAACTGAAAAACAGGAGCTAATGTTCCTATTCACAGACAAAAACATATCAGCTATTTTGAATATGGTCTAACAAAGGTAACTAGCAGATCTAGAATATATTTACCAGGTTTGCGAGGATCCCATACCCTCAACACGGGATCAGAGCCACCAGCAGCAATCAGTGAAGAACCCTCACCACCACAGTCCAAGCAATTCAAGGCCTTCCCACAAAACTATGAAAAAGTTTTGATGTAAAAGTCAAATAAGGATATGAAATAGAACATAATATACAATAGCTTAATGGATTTGCTGCATTTAACAGACAAGCATTAAAGTAGTGATTTCCACTTTTGCATCTCCTTAGGCAAACTCGGGAGAAAAATCTAAGCAAGTGAATTAGCGTAGAAAAGTATGTTTCCTAATCTAAGGTGTCTAGGTGAATTGGCGTCGAAAAGTTTGTTTCCTAATCGGAGATGTCCAGGTGAATTAGTATAGAATAGTTTCCTTCTTTCTGTTATCCTAGTTAAAAAAACAAAGGGTAAAGTCTATTTATCAACAGTCCGATTTTCAACCATGATCTACAAATGGATACGAACACCCTTGCAACTGTCAAAACCAAACCAGAACAAACCTAAACCAGTGCAAAGTGGTTTTCATGGTGGTTTTCCTTTCCTAAAAATAATTAAAATTTGGTTCAGTCTCTAAAAATTCATAACTAGTTTATTTTAAATCAGAATAATATGAAACTAGAGCCATTTTTTTCTAAAAAAAATTTATCTATCTGTCGGTGCTCTATTTGGAGTTACCTAGATCTTATTTGTTTGTGTTCCTAGTGTTTTATGGCTTGAAGCAACATCTATTATTTATTTAAATAGTTGTTTTGCCATCTACTTTATGTTCATTGCATGGCTAGTTGATTGCATATTTTCTTTATGCACTGCATTGTTTGAAACCTATTACCTAATCAGGCAATCAATATAAAGTAAATTGCTATCCATGCAATGCCTAAACACAGGATCTATAAATGCAGCAGAGCATGGCATCTGTGAGGTCCGTGTTTCTAAGTCTGTCAAATTTAAGAGTTGATCTAAGGTCTGATACAGTGCAAACAACAATTTAAATAAACAATGAGCAATAAAAAAATAGGAACCAAAATAAATAAGTTACAAATAACTCTAAATAGATTACCAATATATAGATAACATTTATACGGAAAAATGAAAACTAGTTTCATATATTTTTCTGATTTAAAATAAATTATTTATGATTTCTGAAAGATCTAACCAGATTTTTTTGTTATTATTTTTATATAAAATCCAAATTGGAAACCACTTTGCACAAGTTCAGGGTTGTGTTTTGTCGGTTTCGACAGTTGCAGGGAATTCGGTAGCCAGTTTTGTAGTTTAATGTTGACAATAGAGATGTCCTGCAAGCTGGAGGTTGAAAAATGTACTTTACCCAAAGATAAATCATTGTCCATAGAGCCCCATTGCAATACACATATATTCTATTAAGTGAGTCGGGAATCATTTACTGAAACCAACTATATGGTGATTTGGAGTACATAAAGATAAAGTCCATACCATATTCCATGTTTCTTTCACTGTTTGGACATCCCACTGCCTTACAGAATGATCCCAAGATGCTGAATATATCATTTTCTGTTCAGGCCAGGTAACAGCGGTTACACCTTGTGTATGTCCCTGAAGTGTTAAAGTGGCTGAACCCTGGATTACAACAAGAATCCAAACTGTGAGATGAGTGGCAGTTCATGAATTCATGACAGAAAAGCGAAAAGAAAAAAAAAGGTGCTAACAGAAAGTGCCATCTTTCTACAAAATCATGGTAATCAATAAACATTAAAGCAATCATATACAAGGATTTGAAAACCATCAGTTGCCCATTCATAATCATAACAAAACCAAATAAGTGGAACTAATTCATCTAATCCAGGTACAGCACTAGGGAAACGTCAAGAGTTGGCTACATCAAGAATAGAAACCACTGATTGGCAGCCGAGTTACACATGGACTTTATCACTATAGGTCAGCACACCAAGGGCATACCAGTAAATCCCAAATAAGTTGATCAACATGCTTAGCTTCTTAACTTTCGGTCAATCAAAGGATGGACATACTCTTATCTTGGTGTTGTGCATACAAGACTAAGGAGAATTATAACATAGCTAGTACCTCTAGTTGAGACTCTTCAGGTCCAGGTGAGCCAGAATTCATCCTTCTCTTCTTCAATGAAACAGCGTCATCATCTTCAGATCCTTCGACCACCCACAACTTGATGGTGTTATCCCAGGATCCAGAACATATCTATGTACCCAAAGAAAAAGTCAGAAGCAAATGTGGATAAAAAATAAGTAAAAATAGCAGTAGCATTGATGCAGGGGAGACAGAGTGATCATTACCATATCGCCAGAAGGGTCTGCGGAGATACTTTTAACAGATGCCGTGTGGCCACGAAGAATTTTATAAGCCCCAACCCGCTTTGGGTAGTCCATACTGACTGATGTGTCACACTTCAGGAGTACAAGGCATAATGTAGGATATAAGAAAAATATTACAAAGGAACAATAAAGACTCGAGGAAAGGCAAAAAGGGACCACTACCTTGTATAGCCGTAGTGATCTATCCTTTGAGCCAGTCACTACATGCAGACTGCCCTCAGTTTCAGATCCTGTGACAACATCATTCATGAAATCACTAATAAAATGACATGAAATTGCAAGAACGAAGTAGAAACATTTTTTGGGACAGATGCCCTCATACAAAACAGTTTTTATTTCAAGCTTGCTTACCTTTATTTATGAATCTGGTAGAAGTAATTGCATCACTGTGTCCCTCCAAAATATGTGTACATACTGCTGCATCTTTCCATAATCTAAGAGAGAAATGAAAGGATAAGGCATACAACAGGTTCATACTAGCAACAAATGTACCAGAGTAATAAAAAATATTATAGCTTTGAACTATACATACCTTGCAAAACCATCACAGCATCCAGATAATATAAAACTGCCAAATAAATACTTGTTTAGCAGTAATACAAACCAAATGAAACTAAAACTTCAATAAAGGTTCAAGATATCAATAGTCATCTTTATGTCAATGCACAACTTATGCATATCTAACAAAGGAACTGGTAAATAAGTCATTGTGTGTTAAGTGATATATAGAGTTGACTTGTTTCATTTATTAGTTGCATTATTCCAAAGTAGAAAGGACACATGAGTACATCTTTCTAAAGTGACCTTAGCTTATCTGGTGTATTCTAAATTCTACAAACTAATGTAATGTCTATGTTAATCAGTGATTGGTCGCTATGACTAAAGATGGGCAGTTCGCTAGTTTAGGAGACAATTGCTTCAATGTAGCAAGGAGACAGATTTAATAGGGTATGTGGTCATCATGTGACTGATTTTTATTTATAACTAGTGATCTGTGGAGTATTGGTGTCAACGCTACCCAAGCCAAGAAGGTGGAAGGAGTAGCAGCAGATCAGGGCACAACAGGACAGCATGCAGTGTGCAAAACTTAATTGAAGTACACCAATGCCAACATTATCAACATTGGTATAATTCGTAACAGCTGTCAAAGTATCCAGCAGGGTATGCATTGGAGCAGACTGTCATGTCATGTGATTCGATTCTCAAACCAGCAATATACATTGTGGTTGCCCTTAGTCAGAAATAAAATTAGATTCAACTAATTTCATACCAAAATAAGATAAATCGATCAAATACAAAATTCAAAACCAGGTCCAATACACAAGCTATAAATAACAGAAGATTTAAAAATCCACCCAGATTATAAAAACAAAAAGAACTAAACCATACCTTGGGTTCGATCCATCCACAGCGCTAACCCAGTCATCATGGGGGCAAGGCTGCTCCTGCTTCCTTGGCGCCACTGCTTTCACATACTCGAGCTCAAGCACCCTCTCCTGCAACACATTTCATACCGCAATTCACGACCACATCCTGCACAGCACCACCTCCGAACGAAAAAAAAAAAAAAAGGATTACAAAAAAAAAAACATACCGCGGAGATGCCCTTGGCGAGGAGGAACTCCTGGAGTGGCAGCCGCACGAGCTCGCCGTCCACAATGAAGTCGAATGGCTGCGCCTGGTGGTCCGGCTCGGCTGCAAAAGGAGAGCGAAGGCAGGTTCAGAAATCTGTGGGTCGTTCCTCCCCAGGGAGGCCGCGGATGGATCGTGCGGCGCTCACCGGCGGCGATGAGGCTGTTGACGATCTCGGAGAGGCCCATGCGGGTGAGGTCCGCGGGGACGGCGATGGCAGCGGGCGGCGCCCGCAGCGGAGGCGGCAGCTTCGTGACGAAGCGCACGCGCACCTGGCGCGAGGGGTCTTCGTCCATCGCGGCGACGGCGGACAGAAGGAGAGCGAGGGAGGTGGCGCCGGTCCGGGTGGCGGCGGCGGGAAGGGTCGGAGGAGGGTTTTGGCCTTGGGAGTTCGAACGGTGGGTTTATTTGGTTAGGGTTTTAGAGGTCGCTGGTCCCAACTCTCAGCGAGAGGGATGGAGAATTGGCCGGCCAGCTGCGCGCTGGCGCGGGGGGCGGGCGTGAGGCGAGCGAGGACGAGGATTGAGACGTCGAGTGAGGCGGCGCTGGGGCTGTGCGGCTGTGCGTCGAGTAGGGAGCCTAGGGTTTAGTTTTGGGCTGCTGCTGGGCCTTACGAGGGATGGCCGGGTGGGTTGGTGGCTCTTTTTTGAGAAAGTCAGATTTTGGTCATATTTCCAGCCAGGACAAAGCGGGTCCCTCGACTTTTCAAGCCGTGCAGATTTCGTCGCCGGCGGGTTTGGACGGTGGTTTCGCTACACTAACTCCGGTTTTTGCTACAGTGAACATGGTTTTGTTTTTTCCCTTTTCTTATTTATTTAAATTTGAATCTTTTCAAAAATCATAGTAAATCACGAGAAAAATCATAAAATAGAAAATCTAATTTTTGTTGGACTCCACATAAGTAGAGCTACGCAATGAATATATAAGGCAAAATAGCCAAAATCGTCCCTAAACTTTTTTGTCAATGGGCCAATTTAGTCCCTGAACTCTTGCAAAGGCCAAATTAGTCCTCAAACTCTGTTTTTACGTCGGTTATGTCCTCCGTGCGAGATTGGCGTCAACGCCGTCGGGAAACACCACGGGCTGCTCCTTCCATGCCGTATGATACAGGATGTCTCATCGTCGATTGTCGATCATGGCCTCCATGCACTTGTCCACACCACGTCGGGGGCTGCTCATTCCATGCGAGGAACACATCGACTCTTGCACGCGTCATCCACGCGATGGCTCCAAGCTCCATCCTCTCGATGCCGTGAACAGCGACCGCATGTCATCGACCCGCGTCGTCGAGAAGCACCGGATGGCCGGTGACCGCATCGCCCGCGCCCACGGCGCCCGTCTCCTACCTCTCGACGGACTCGGCGGGGAGGCGGGGAACACGAGGTCCACAATGGCGCGCCCGCCGCCCTCTCGAGCAACCACGGTTGCTCGCTTCTGGAAGCTCTCTTCCGAGAGGGGTCGGGATGTGCGGCCGCGGTGGTGGCTGCTGAGAGGCCGGCGGCGGCGAGGAGGATGAAGCACCGGGGCCGCCGTCGATGCTTCCGGGAACGCCTCGGTATGCCCCGTTGGCGGCGTGGCGGCGCCCGAGGGACTCGAAGGGCGTGTTCCGGTCGGCGGCGTCGCGCCGCGGCGCGGGCCGGAGGTGGTGAGGGGGCCCACGCCCCCGTCGACGGTGTGTCGTGGGCGCCACGGCGCGCCGCGATCCAGGAAGCATTGCGCGCGGCATTGCCCGCTAGGCTGGGCGACCACCGTCGGAGGATGACGAGGCGGCGGGTCGGGTCCGGATCCCACTGGCGCTGGAGGGCGGCGGCGGGAGCTGAAGTCGAGGTCGATGTGCACTGCGGGGAGCGAAGTCGCCGCCTCGAGCGGTGGGCGCCACCATGGCCGCCTCGGACAGCGTGGGTGGGGCGTCGGCGTGGGCGGGAGGCGCCGAGCGGCCAGGATGAGCTCGATGATGGCCCCGCCGCTCCGTGACGATAAGTGACGCCGTGGACTTCAAATACGCGAAGGACATAACTGGACGGAAACAGGAGTTCGGGGACCAATCGGCCTTTGCAAGAGTTTAGGGGCGAAATTGACCCATTGACACAAGTTTAGGGACAATTTTGGCTATTTTTTTAATATATAATATGGTATACTTTTAATATAAATTTTTGCTATGAATGTTTTGCCCTTTTTTTTTATTTATTTCAGCTCAATATTTAAAGAATCATAATAAATTATAAAAATCATAAAATTGAAAAATCAATTTTGCTAGACTCCACATGAGCATATTTACACAATAAAGATATATAGGTGTACTATTTAATTTATTGGTCGGGGATCCATCGATCGGGTTCACGACTTTGCGTGCGCGTGCGTGCAGCGATCGATCGCAAGCAAACCTAGCTAACCTAACCCGGCTAAAGAGCCACGGTAACTACGTCTTTGTGTTATTACAGCGCCTCATGTGGAGTCCAACAAAATTGAATTTTTATTTTATCATTTTTCTGTAATTTACTATAATTTTTAAAGATTGAAATTTGAAATAAATAAATAAATAAAGGCAAAACCTTCTAGCAAAAACTTTGTACTAAAGTATACCATATTATATATTCATTGCGTAGCTCTACACATGTGGAGTCCAACAAAATTGGATTTTCTATTTTATGAATTTTACGTGATTTACTATGATTTTTGAAAGATTCAGCCGAAATAAATAAGAAAAGAGAAAAAAAACGAAACCATGGTCACTGTAGCAAAACCGGAGTTACTGTAGCGAAACCACCGTCCAAACCCCCGAGGGCGAGAAATCAGCGCGGTTTGAAAAGTTGAGGGACCCGTTTTGTCCGGTTTTGGAGTTGTGGACCAAAATCGGACTTCAAGAAAAGTTGAGGGACCAAAAGTAGACTTTTTTCCTTTTTGTATCGCGAGGAGTCATCATTTTCATTGCCTCCTCGTTTAGTTCGGTACTACGTCTATTTCGGTAAAGTGAGGTAGAAAACCGAATTTACCTCGGTATTTTCGGTTCCTAGCCATCGAACCCGAATCTGAACCAGAATTTTTCCGGTGTCGGTTTTTGGTTCGGTTTCGGTTTTTCGGTTCGGTTTTTCGATTTTTTCGTGCTCAGAGTGGGGATTGGGAATGTCGTTTTGCAGTAAGCCCCATTGAGTACTTTTAATTTGAGATACATGTTTTGAGCTAAGTTCTCTATTGCTTATTGATTAACTGGATGGGTCTGTTTAGATTAAGTTTAGTTATAAGAATTCCAGTGTTTGGATCGATATAACTTTGTTTTTAAATCAACCAAGTCGCCAGATGGCTTCCCTAAAAAAGTTGTTCATGCATATAAATTTTTAACTATCGAATGTGAAAGTTAAAAGTTTGACTTGGTAAAATAGATTAACCAATTTTTGTGAATATATTTGGAATAAGTACAAAGTAATGTGATGTGTTCAAGATTTTAGTCAGCCCCAAAACTTTATACGAGATGTTATGACACATCAAACTTCGGTTGCAACTCTATTTTCTAGATAAAAATTGACGGTAACTTATATGCATCTTAAGTACTCTATGGTATCTTGACTCTTGAGAAGAACAAAAATAAAACCATAATAATTAATCAATGACTTTGAATAAGTTTCTAAAAGATACATCAATGTCTACAATATTAACTATCTCCATTAAAACCTCCATGAAACATGTGTTGATCGTGTAGGCATGTTTTTCAATTTCGAAAAAAGAAATGTTAATGTTTTTTTTCTGAAATGTTGTTTTCAAAACTAAAGAAAACATGTATTCCAGACAGGCTAAAAAGGGGATGAAACTCCGAGCCCATTCTGATCAAGGGCCTATTTTGTCTGAGCCCAACCTACCGAGTTCGACTGTGTCCGGCCCGTTATGGTGTAGGAAACCTCGCGAGCGCAGAACCAGCGTGGCCTTGAATCCACGATCAGCTCCACCACCGACAGCCAGCGCCAGCGTGGCATTGATTCTCGTCTTGTCCGTGCACGCATCCAGAGCCAGAACTTGGCTTGGCGGCGGCAATGGGCGATGGCAACCTGTCGAGTGGATTGGTGACTCTCCTCGATCGAGTCTTCTGCAGCCCGCAGGGTAGGCGTAGTCAGCCAGTGGTTGTTAAGCAAGGCTCCAACTCCAAGCAAGCACACTCCTCCCAGCCGCACGTACGCTCGGCGCTGCCATGTGCACACCCACCACGGTCTCCGTTCCGAGACGATCGGCGAATGAAGGAATGCTACGAACCAACGAGCTGCACGGGCGTCCATCGCACTAGAAAAATGCCCCAGGTCCCGGTGCCGTGTGTCCGTCCGGACCGTGGACTTGGCGCAATGATTCGCAGCCCACTGATCAGCAGGCGGCTCATATTCGCGTAGCCCGGCGTGGCCGCCCACACCACAGCGGCACAGCCACTCCAATTGGCCAAAGGGCACCACGACCTGCTGCCCTGGTCTCCCCGGGCACCTGGGCAGCTACCTTTTTCATCGTTCGCGGCCGGACAAAAGGAGCAAAAGCCGGTAGGTCATCACCGGATCACCGAGGGAGGGAGCGATCTGATTCATCTGAATCATCTAATCGGATCGGAGGAATATGACTGCCAAAGCACAACTTCGTTTATTCGTGTCGTTGGGCAAGGGCAATGGCCACTTCGTTAATTCGTGTCGGTAAGGGGAAACAAAAGATCGTTCGGTTCAGTAGTGGTGCTTGTGTTTAACTTGGTTGGATGTAGTATAACCAACGTATTGGCCCCGTTGCAAGCAGGTGCTGGACCAAGGTACATGGACGGTGCTGTGGGAGCTGTTGAGAATCGGCCTGTTCACGAATTGCCGAATCCGTTTTCCCGTTCCTGATCCAAGAAAAAGGCGTGTAGAAGTTGTAGATAGATCCCGTTTCCTTTGCCTGATCCTAAGAACAACACAATGAGAGAGACAGTTGTATATGGGGAGCCATCTCTTCATTAGTCATTATAGGTACACGTATAGTCCCCTTTATATAGATGTAGTCATCAGGTCATATATGGTAGCCTCCAAGGCCCATATGGTATGAGCCCATCATTCCTCTAATTGAGGAATTCTTAACACTCCCCCTTAGGCGAATACCATGACAAATACATGCCTCGTTAAAACTCCAAAAACCCAATGGGAAAAAATATGGAGAAAGAGTACATTATTGTCATTAAATGCATTTGCACATTGTTGCCTCATTAAAAACCTTACATGAGAAACTTCAAAAAAACTCATCAAGAAAAAAGAGTACAACATATGTCTTACTGTACAAGTTGTGACCTTCGAATCATATCATTTTGAATTCTCTATAATCTCGTTCAAGGGCTAATACTTTAGGTGAATTCTCCCCCCTGAACCTTGCGAGAAATATCTCGCTATGCCAAAAACGCCTTCGACGGGAAGCATATGCACATAGAGACTTAGCAAGAATATGCATGCATAGTCAAGATCGTTTCATATATAACCTTCATGTCATGTTACTTCTGGAACACATGAATAAAACTATACATAAACAATAAACCCACTTACTTAAATGGTGTCAAGGATTCAATTCAATAGAGCTTTCAAACTCACTCGTAGAATAACACCTTACGGGTATTATTTGAGATCTTCAAAGTCTCATGAGTTACCGTCAATATCATGTAAATACTCCCCACGATGACAACATTCATTGAGGTCATCCATTGCCACGACATTAGTCGTTATTTGCAAATAAACATAGGCATGAATAGTCCAAGGAAGATTACAAGATGTGATTTCACAATAGTTAGTCTTCATGACATTTGTTTCTTTGCTCTTCAAGAACAATAAGAATAAAGAATAATGCTAAGAGCATTGTCATGCATATATTAGAGTGCATATATGTGCAGCATAAAGTTGCAAAGACACACCTTCGAGATGTGATTAATAATCATTATTCCCTTTATGATAATTTTCTCTATTCATAATAGTCGTGACTCCTTGAGGGGATTGACTATAGATTCTTCAAGAATCTTTAATACATAATAAGACATCCTTTGTCCACAAAACTAGCGAATGGGGCGTATTGCTAGTAGCACCAAATATATCATATAACTTTTCGAGAGGTTATTTCAATTCCAAACCTTAGGATGGATAATGCTATATGTCAAGTATACACATGCATAGCAAAAGCTCATGGAATGCACATGTGCTTATAAGATATACTTTTTGTTGCTTTTGGTTCCTCTTTTTATTATCTCTATTGGGTCATATATGGGTGTAAGGTCGAGATGGGGACTAGGGGGGGGTGAATAGTCCTTTCTAAAACTAATTGCGCCGGCTAAACAAATATAATGTGGAATGTAGATAGATGAGGCGAAGCGGGGCCACGGCCCGGCCTCGCCATGGCCCGCGTCGACGGAAAAGCGGCGGCGCCCGATCTTCGAATCAGCGGACGGTAGAGCCGGGGTTGCGTACGGACGGTGGGTCCCGTTGAACCCTCCAGCCCACGTGTCCGATTTGGAATGGTACGGACCCCAAAATAAAACCGGTCGACCCCTCAGCGGCAAAAAAAAAAAAAAAAAAAAAAACTCCCGTCTCCTTTTCTCCGTCTCTCCGATGTTTTCGTCGCCGCCTCCACCTCCTCCTCGCCGTCGTCGCGCCGGCGCCTCCTTTGCTCCGCTCGTCCTCGGCGCCCGCCGCCGCTCACTTTGTCCTCCCGCGACTCCTTTCCATCCCCTCCTCTGGACTCCCCTTCTCTCCGGCATGATTTCAACCCTAACCCTACCTCTCCATCTCTCATCTCCTCATCTCAATCCATCCTTTCCCGTTTTTGGCGGCCTGGCGTCGTGCTTTCGGGTGCCACGGCTCCCGGCACGGTTCGAAACTTGTGCCGGCTGCGGCGGCGTGACGCGCGCCCGGCGGCGGCGAGCGCGGCTCCGGCGAGCACACCCTGCTCTCGGCGTCGCGGTCGCGATGGCATGGCGACGACGCAATTTTGTAAACGGCGCGGTGGTGGCCATAGGCCCTCGCATTTTTTTTGAGTGGCACATCCTCTAAGATTTTTTTGTCGCAATTCATGCAACAAAACACAGGTATTTGCCCCATATCTCCATCCTCATCTCTCTATTTATTAGACATTGACGGCATATCGATAGATCTGTTCTTCTTCGTTCAAAGTGAACACATGTCTGATTTTGATTTACAGTTGGTTTCTGCAAATACATCCGGTAAATATATGTGTGGCCTATTCTAGAGGTAAATGCCGACGGGAGAGAAAGGGATAACTGGGCTAATCTAGGCTACAAATATGCGTTTCCCTCAATATTACAGTTTCATACCTTGTGCAGATAGAGTGATATCGGCAACAAAAAAAAAAGTTTCCCCATGCATTTCTGCCATATTTAGTTTATAAATAAATAAAACCAATTTTGGTTAGATGACTATTTACCAAATTTTTCTATGAAGATATATAGAGCAACCTTGACATATAATATTTCGGATAGCTCCCATTCAGTCACGTGTAGCGTTAGTGTTTCATTTTTAGCTAATATGAAACCTTGACAGAGAGCAAATATGACCACACAATTTCACCTACCCCATTCTTTTTAAACTTTTGAGCCACTCATTCCTTGTTATGCTTAAAGAACAAATGCCAAAAGAGGCTGTCATTTAGCATCCAGTAGTCATTTAGAGATGCCAAACTTAATTAGAGATTTCTGGTATTATCTCTAGGTACTTGAATCAGACTAAATAACCATTGGTTTGCATGGAATCGGATGTTATTCTTCCCTGATTTAGAGTTGTGATAGCAAACGTTTTTTCCAAAGGCTACGTGGGGAAATTAAGCTGGCTGCCTCTTCAGTTAGCTGACCAGATAGAGCAGTGTTCTTTCTCCCCTCTATTCAGCCTATACTTCAGTTATATTTGGGTCACTACAATGGATTCTCTTGTCTAGATTAATATATGTATTTTAATTCTGCTGCTTTATGTACTTGGAAAATTAGTTGAGCTGCATATCGAATTGGCATTAAATACTGTTAGAACTATGTACATCATCTTAGTGAGTTTTTAAAAATACTTTTGATGCAATCACTTCTACTTCCATCTTTTTACTGAATAGGCCTAGCTTTGCTAATTCCTAATCAGATGAGATGGAGATATATACATATATTAATTTTGCTTTAATAGTTCCCGTAAGATACATGTCTCCAAATAAATAATAATTGTGGAAAAAAAGGTGCATGCATACAAATGCGACTTCGGCTGTCTCTCTTGCTGCTAGGCGGGGCATCGTTGGTAGGCTGGCAACAGATCGGCGAGATTTGGCCGTTCAGTCTGAATGCTTAATCAAAGAAGTTTCCTCTTTGAGCATGCTTGTCTGAAAAGAGTCATGTACTGTGCAACATTTTTCCAATGCACCAATAAACTTATTGTGGTTGATCCGTGCTTCTTAAGCTTTCGGATGGCTCGGCGTAGGGCGGTGGTTTCGACCAAAGTGTTGGCCAAGGAGCTTGTATGTTCCTTTTGAAGAAGAGTTTTTGGTCACTTTTGTTCTTTGTTTTTAGGCAATGGATTGGTGAATCTTTTTCTGGTCGATAGCTTCTTCCACGGGCCCTTTGCTGTTCCACCTAGCCACGAGGTCGAAGAAGAGAAAGCGTATGTCTTCTCGGCCGGGCTAAAATATTTGACTATATGGCTAGGTCTTTAGAAAGTCAATGGTTAATCTGTTTTATTACGGTTGATGGTGCGTTGTATGTATGCTTGTACTCTCACTGCTGAATCTTGCGGCGTAAGCGAAAAAGAAATACGGATCGAAAAAAAATGGTTCTTTGCCGGTGGTGCCCTTCGCTGCTTAGCTAATGCTTATGATTTTTACACCCCACTACCATTGTCTTGAACCATGTGGTTTCCACGTATCTTTGTGTTTACTCTAGGGATGCTTCGGTAACCACGACGGCTTTGTGGTAGATTCACACGGGAATACAAGGTAATATCCTCTTCCTTCAAGAGAGCAAAAAATATAGCATTCCTCCATAGAGGCTCATTTACGAATGACTTTTTGTGCGTGGCAAGTCGGGCAAAGGATTGGATTCGATGCCTTTCGAAAGAGGCTTGAGTATCCCTCGGATGAGGAACGGGAAGAACGAGGCATGGCACTATTTCCTTTTTAGAGTGTTACGTTATCAACCTCTAGAACTTAACAACTCTGCGAACAAAATTAAATCCTTATCCTATGACTATGCCTATTTACCCAGCGTATTACTTTTTTTTTTTGTCATAGGATGATCTCCCGAAACCGCTTTGGGCGGTGGGGATCAGATGTTGAGTCCACGGTGATGATTACGAACACACCATGGCTAAGAGGTGCGTTGCAAGGACCATCCCTCGATTGTCCATTTTGTGCCCACAAATGCTTGGTTGTTGTGTTAACTCTAATCACACACGGCTACAAGTTGTGTCGCATGGCTACATCCCACTGATTATATGCTGCGTGCTCATGACTATTTGGTTTCTTTTCTTATATCACCTTGATGGCTCTGTCAAGGCTAAAGCTCGAGAACAAGAGGACCCGTCGAGGGTTCTTCTACGCTCCCAAAAAGTGGCTAGATAAGGTGGGGATTGTTCCGCCCTACATTTTCCTACACATACTAGGGGCCTCCACTTTGCACCTATTTAACGAGAAATAATTTTACGTAGGTCTCTTGACATTTGCAACTCTTTTTTGGGCCGACGAATTTGCCTTTCTAGCGTCGAGAGAAGACTTACGCCGCTTTTGAAGCCGTCGTTGTGCGCGCAAGAGAAGACTTCTGCTTTTGCTTTTGAAGCCGTCGTTGTCTGCGCACCATCGACCAAACGAAGTGGCGACTTATGCCCGGGCATTTATTGTTGTATAGGTAAGAAAGACTTTGTAGTTTAATGACTCTTGCATTTCGATTTAGAAGAACTTCGGTGTGTGGTCGCCAATAGCCGTGTTGCTATGGTGGCGGCAACCCTACGCCCACACCTTTTATGGACCGTCGAGCATATCCGGTCTAAGACATCGGATTTGTTGTTGTGGAGATGGAGACAATCATTAGATTCTGCTCCTTCGGTAATTCTTTGTTTGTTTACTGTTTTGATCTGTCACGCAATGTTTTTTTGGCGCTGCTAAACGACTCATGCGCTTTTGTACCGGTGGTAATATCTTTCTTTGCACATGCTAAACAGCTCATGCGCTTTTGTGCGTTGATCAAAGAAATGTCTTTGTTGGATCCTATTAAAGCGTGCATGACTGTGCTTCCTCGAAAAAAACGCGGCGGTTCAATGCGTTGTCGACAAACCATTGCTCCAAGCGAGAGAGGTCCCGGTGTTGTGCGTTCTTGTGTTAGAAAGTCAATGGAGTTCGAATCTTACAACGCCCGGGCGTTCAGGCTGGCGGGCGGCGGATCTCGTAGCGAGCAGCGCTATGGACTAGTTGAAACTATTCGTTTAGCCAAGACTTCACCCCTCTAGCTATGACTCTAAATCACCTCACACAAGATCCTACACAAAGCAAATGAGGTGATAAGCCTAGCTTGAGCTCCTAACCGATTTCTATTGAAAGGTCACACAAACCTATGCACTAGTACTTCAAACAAAGGTGAGCTCCTACACAATTCTAATGAGCAAAAAGCACAAAGCCAACCTAAGCTCACTAGATGCACAATGGACAAGGCGACACACGCCCTAACCCAAAGGCTCAAATTACTTAGCTACACAAACTAAGCAAAGCAACTAACAAGCTACACAAGCTAGTAATTGCAAGAGCTACTCCACAAGCACAAGCACAAGGTATATATGAATGTAAATACAAAGTTTGTGATTTGGAGAATGCAAACCCAGAAGAGTAGACAAGTTGACACTTAGGTGATTTTTTTTTTAGAGGTATCGGGAAGTTTGCCAACTTCCCCTACTCCTCGTTGTGTCGACCAACACCTTGGGTGGTTCCTTTAGTGTTTCACCTAGATGGTTCTTGATTGTGATTCTCCGATCACTTGCCCCTCAAGGCACGCCCCGCAAGGCACCGCAAAGACACCACTCTCAAGTGAGCCTCTCAAGGCACCGCAAGACACCACACGCACAAAGGGAGGTACTCACCGACACGCTCTAGTAGTGTCGCTCAACCCGCGATCCCCGCGAGATGAGCACGAACCTCTCACAAATCCTCCTTCGGACACCGCACAAGCTTCCTTGCGTGCTTCACGAAGTCTCTTGCCACCAAGCCGTCTAGGAGGTGGCAACCTCCAAGAAGAAACAAGCACACCGGCTTGCAACACGATCACCTAGTGCCACGAATGCGATCTCTCAACGCGAATGCACTAGAATCACTCCGCACTTTGATTTGGATGAACACTATCAATCACAAGTGAGTGGGAGGGCTCTCAAGCACCACAACACAAGCCACAAAGGCCCAAGTGTGCTTTCGGCACCGAAACAAGTCGGGTATATGGTGTATAAATATCCCCCAAGCCAAATAGAGTGAGAGAAAAAATCCATTTCTGCTTGGCGTCGGCCAGGGCCTTACCGGCCGGACTCATCGGCGGGTCGGTCAAGCGTCGGCCGCACGCAGCGGTGCGTCGGTCACAAAGGACAACGTCCTTGGTCCCCAAATAACGGCAACGAAGGCGTCGGTCGGTGCTTCGGTGGTGCATCCGGTCGATCCCCCGGCGACAACCCTAAAAACATGCTCTACGGAATTACGATCGGAACCAGCGCCCAGGACCGGCCAGGACCGCGGTCCGTCGGTGTGTCCCGATCGCCCTTTTCCTCGCGAAACTCGTCGCCTTTAGCCGACATGCTATCCAACAAGTATACCAACTTGAGCACGAGGAATAGCATGTTTTCACCACCACGATGCATCCGGCGCAATAGAAAATAAGTCTCTCATTTTCTCAAAAGCGGTTCCCAAACCCAACTCAACCCCGCAATCACCGCCGCCTTTGCAAATGTGCCAACACCACAAAGTGTACATCACCATGTGCAAGTGTGTTAGCATTTTCACAATCATTTCAAAGGGCGGGTTAACTCTTACCATGCCACTCGATCCTAACACGCCGCAAAGTTAGATCGCACAAGTGGCACTAGATGACCGATATGCAAACAAGTTTGCCCCTCTTGATAGTACGCGGCCATCTATCCTAAACCCGATCATAAACTTCTCTAAGCACCAATGGCCAAGCCGAAATGAAATGCCCTATAGGTTATACCTTTGCCTTGCGCATTTCCATTCCGCTCCATCTCCAAGTCCGATGCAACACATGCACCAACACGATCAAGAATGATATGATCCACTTCATATCATCACATGACCTTCTTGGTCCATCGATCTTGACCTCACTTGCTCTTCACCGTTGCGTCGGTCCGTCGGGCGCCAAGTCTTGCCCAAGCTTCACCGCCTCGCGGTCCATCGCTTCACTTTGCCTCGACTTGCCCTTCACACTTGCAAGCCGGTCCATCAAGCCAAGCCTTGTCTTGATCTTCACCACCTCTCGTCCACGAGGACTCCATGTCATGTCTCATATGCAATAAAGCTCCTTCATTGCGTCATCACATGTGAACTAATCTCCGTGTATTATCTCAATCACACATTATTAGTCCACCTAATGTTGTCACTCAATTACCAAAAACCACAAGGGACCTTTCAATGGGTCTTTATCCCTTTCAAGGAATTCACATATTTTGGTGCATTTGGACTTATAACCATATTCCTTCAAAGAAAAAATCCTTCAGGGAGTTGTTGTCTTTATGGAGAGATTACTTCACATAAAGGACAATATTGGTACGAGATTTTAATGTTGCTTTCTATGGATTTTCAGAATCCCATTACTGTATATTTAATTCATGCCATTAGCCAGATTTATTATATAGCGGAACATGTTTTACAGAACTTATGTCAGAGTTGGTCTATTATGACCTTTTGAACCATCGCTTTTCACCACACATTATTTCAATAATGACCCATAATTATCCGAACATCAGGTTCAAGATATTCACTTAGTGATTTTGGTTCAACCTCAATTGCACGTTTCATTTGACCCGATATGAGAGCTTCAAGCACTCTTGCCATGGACTTTGTTAGGATCAGGATTCTCACAAAGAGACTCATTTAGCAATTATAGAGGTAAACAAGTGTCGACACACATATTTTTTGACTTTAAACATCTTAATAATGATCTTCATTATTTCCCAAAATGATAGATCCATTGTTGTTCCGTATTCCCAACATTATAGTATGCGGCGCATTGCTAGGATTTTCATCTTCGGGATGAACCTCATCGAGAGGTAACTCACCAACGAGGGGTGATTTCTCTGAGGAGTATGAGAGGAGTTTTATCACATACAATGTGAGCTTGCTTCATGAGCATATGTTTGTGACATAGGCCACTAGATCTTATTTTGCGGCGTCCCCGTATAATTTGATCAAAGCGCCAATGTCAAGTGGATATGAAATTAATCCCGGTGTATCCACATCTACTTACGGTAGAAGCATTCATTTATTTTTAACCAATTTAGTTCTCCTCGTCAATACGGTTATCGGCATAACTCCATACTATACAATAGAGGAGTGTAACTAAACAACTAGTTTAGTTTGCATTTGTGCGTTTTTATTCATAATATCAAGACATTCCACAAAATGAGCATTCATCTCCCCTAATGTCGAGATATTTAATAGCATACTAAAACCCCCAATCACCAACTTCAAGTGGTGTATGTATGCTTTAGTGGTGATTTATTTGGGAAATATTACATACGGGGGTATATTACTATTTTTATATGCAAAGTGAGCTTGGACTTTATTAATGCGGTTGCATGAATCTTGCATGACATGTAATTCCTTCTACGGGGAGGAGTATATATCATCAACTTCTTGTTGAGACCATAACTTCTAGTGAAGTATAAACTATTGCTCTGTAAGTTCTTGCTTTCAACAAAATACATATGTAGTCATCTAGACTTAACACCTTTAGTTACTGATGTAACCCATAATTTAGGCAAAAACAATCCTTCAGGGTCTAATGCTCACCAATTATTGCACAATTGACAGTCAGTCTGTCCACTTTGTATATTGACCTTCTAGGTCATATGCATGAGAAAAGACAACTAATGGTGGCATTGCGCTTTCGCCGCGTTAGCTTGGTGTGCATGGGATAGCAAGAATGTGGCATTTAGCCATGGTTGCGAGCAATAAGCTTTGGATCTGAGTTATTTCATAGTCCAAACTCCTTTTTATTGCTCAAAAAGTGACCCAATTACTAGTACCATAGAGCAAAATTGAGTCATTGTTTTTATTGCAACATATTTGTATTCTATACAAAGCATGGCTTGGATCAATTCATTTTTTCAAAGCATGAAGGGAGAAGCTTTTAATAGAATAGATAAGACCAAGATTTTTTTTTTTATTTATCTAGGAAATGTTATTTTCGATGCTTGGCGAGAGTAACAAAGGCCGATATCTTTCGGGATAGACTCTCAATTGATAGCACAACTAAATATCATCACTATTAGCGTTGTGGTCATAATCCATGTGGCCTTTCAGAGCCAAGGATAGATAATATAACCTATATGGTTAATGCCAAGTTAGCTTCTAGCTCATCGTGATGTGGGATTCAAAAAACTTGCTTACCCGCTTTTCTATCTTCTGGTAGTTGGAAAGTGGATCTTAATAAATTCTGTAAGGTGTTGCATATACAGGACTTCTGGCTAGTATATTAATGCACAGAGTAGTCACTCCACCCATATCAATCGGCTTACTTTTGCTTGTAGAAAGACAATACAATAATTTCCCCCTATATGATATCCGGTGTCCTTTTCTGCGACTATGGATACCTCTAAGCGAGTCATGATATGCACTTCGTGAGCTTCACAAGTCAAGGAAGGACAAAACAACGTTCTTCGTCGGGAAGAAATATTATGTTTTTGCACAAAATAAACTCGAATAATAATTCTTCTAGTATTATTTGTAGCAACTTCAAGTTGCCTAGGGAATGTATTATCTATTAGAAAGCGTTGGTTTGAAATAAACCTCGGTTAAGATGACACCTCATGCTAGTTACGCAGCGAGAGAGACAAGGGCAACATTGTCACGCCTCACTTTTAATGGGTTAGATTAATCACACGTGTTTGCGCCGGGATCATGCCACAAACACGTCTATTAGTAACGGATGATGGTAAAGTAAGAATTAATAGTAAACCGAGCTATAGAAATATAGGATGGAAAGGGGCTTACGGTGGCGACGAAGGGTCACCCGGTAGGGTTACAATATCGAGTTGGCCAACCGAGAAGCGGTGGATTAACTATGACACCGCCTCGTACTCCACAAAGCGGACTTGTGCATGGATGAAATACGGGGTTCAACATCCTTCTCCTAAGCAAACACTTCGCGAACTCCTACGATCGCTATCCTCTACCTTGTCGTCGATCTTACCTCCACATGTGCCGATATATCCGTAAAAATAGAGGGGTGAGTACAAACGTATTTCGGCAAGTCCCAACCGAGGGGGTTGTAATTATTAAGGGTTTGGGCCCTAGCGAGTCTCTAAAATCGCTCTCGCTAGTTCTGGGTTATCTCATGTCATCACTGCTTTGTCATGACACCCGCGGGTTAGTCATCATAAGTGTATATCTAATCATAGATGTTCATGCCTAGCACTGTCCATTCCAAGGGCGTGGCTATTCGAATAGATTCAATTAACTCTGCAGAGGTTGTACACTTTCCCCACACTATGGGCCTTCTCCTCCCATGTATGCGGTGGTCAAAGGTGGTCCAACGAGATCCCGTGCACCCGCTTGGGCGTCACCCTTGGTTTCGGTATAATCCTACCACGACTTCTCGGGGTTGGAGAATGGGGAGATCACTTAGCACCCCATTAGGGAAGATCACCTAGCATCCGCTTATCAACAATTCATTAATTTGTGCACTTATCTTTGGCGCTCAAACATTTTACGTGGAGGATCACATAGCAACCACGCCAACCCGACCTCGGAAGATCACCTAGCATCCGAAGTCGCCCCCGATAGATCGTTGCCTACTGTAGGCCACCTTGGATCGAAATTATACCTTAACCCAAAGGTGTGGAATCAAGCCGCCCCATCCCGGCGTGTGGTCATGCGTATAATCAAACTAGGTAGAAGGTCCATGACCCGGTCCTTAGGGAGTGAGCCCTCCATGACAGGAAAACCCTTACTAGGCGGAAACTTCGCCGAGACGATCCATCCCACATGGATCGCCCCGAACTCGCTTTTGGTTGATTATGCCCAATTCTTAAACCGGGTTATATTAACGACAAAGCCTAGCGAAGCCCCACGCACATAGCCCATGAGTACTCCCGCACGGCTTGCCATGGTTATACTTATCTTAACATCTTATTAATTATAGGAATTAGGTCAGGTTAAGGGGGTAAGGACTTGCCTAGGAGGTTCTTACGAATCGGCACGGCGTCGAACGTCTCTAGCTTTCCTCGGACGGAAGCTCCTAATCGGGTCGTCAGGAACTACCTCGGGTACATCGATAGACCTAGCTCGAACTATGGCATACAAAGCAAGTATAGAACATTATGGTGGCAATGGGTTAGATGCATAGAGCTAGATTTTAGATGAATTATGGAAGTCATTTCACTTAAAACGGAGTTAATTTGCATGAGATATGGAATTTATAATATTAATCCCTAATTAAATCATTAGGGTAATATTATAATATAATTTTATCATGTAATAAAATTGGAACTAATTACATGATAAAAATTCTATAAATCAAATAATGAATTTACAAATTTTTCCGGGGATTTTTCTGACACGGGAAATAGTATTTATAATATCCCGTGTACATTATGCGGGTGTACATAGCAATTTCCTAAGTGTACATGGGAATGCCTCTTGCACACGTGGGTGCCACGTGGGTCCACGTGGACGCCACGGTGGATGACACATCGGCGCCACGTGTGTAAGGATGTTGCCCTAACGGGCCGCGGGCGGAGCGAACGGCGAGGGGCGGCGTGGCGACTTTCGATTGGCCGGAGCCTTCACGCCGTTCTTTGCGGCGGCGTCGCCCGTTGAGTCCCCGGCCCGCCGCTCCCTGCGGCGGCGCCTCGCCGAACATCGCCGGACTTGGCGTTATTCGACCGGCTTCGGCTTGGCGGTCCGGTCCGCTTTACCTCGTCGCCTCGGGCTTGGTGGAGCCGTCGGGGCGGCGGATGGCCGGCTTCCACCACCCGGGTCCGGCGCGAATGGTGGCGGCGCTCCGGCGGTTGGGCGCTACGAGGGCTGTAGAGGGTACGCGATAAGTAGGGAAACGGAGAGGAGGAGCAGGGGGGATGCATACCGCACGACTAATCGGACGACGGCGGTCTCGACGGCGGCGGCGGCGCTCGACCTAGCTTACGACATCGGACTTCCCGAATCGGGGGGAATTTGGATTTCGGGCCAAGGGTGGGAGAGAGGGGGAGGAGCGCGTGCACCGCGGCGTCGGCGCTCACCGAGGAGCTCTTTTGTTGCGGAGGCGAGGTCGGTGGTGCCCGGACATGGCTATTTATAGCCACGTCGCGGCGGCTCCGGCGGCGAGATATTTCTCGCTTTCCGATCTTTCCGGCGGCGGGGGCTGTGCCCGCCGGACTCCCGAGCAGTTCCCTCGTCAGTTTTTCGGGTTGCCGTTGCGCCGGGCGGCTAGGCGGGCCTTGCATTTATGGCATCGTGTCGTAGCTCGTCGTCGGCGGCGGTCTCCCGGCAGCGTGGTCGCCCCGACATTTGTGTGTGTTGACGCCGGGCCGCGGCGGGTGGTCGCGTCACGGATAGCCGCCGGGAATCGGAGTCGCCAGAAGCGTCGTCCTCGTCATCCGCCCCGCCCGGCGGCCTTCGTCGTCCGCTTGCCGCGGGCGGAGATTCCCGACCATCGTGGTGGCGCGTGCGGCACTTTGACCGCCTCCTTTGTGCATGCGGTACGGCGATAACTCGACGCGGACACTCAAGGCGCCCGCTGTGTAACTCGCCGCCCGCTTCCTCGACACGGTGAGGGAGGTGGTGGCAGTGTGGCGCCAGGCGCGGTCACCGTCTCCGGGAGGAAGACGGAGCCGACGCCCTTGGGCCCCACGTGGCCGTAGAGTGTGAGGAGGAACGCCGGTGTCCGCGGGTCGGCCGGGCCGCCTCTCGTCGCTCGGAGTGAGAGGGAGAGAAGAGGATCCGCGCCGGGCGGGAGAAAGAAAGGAAGGGAATGAGCCCATGGCTCATTTTTTATTTTATTTCCTTTGCCATTTTCTTTCTTCCATTTCTAGTTCTCTTTTCCTATTTTTTTCATTTCCCCTTTGGTATTTCATGTGCGTAAATATATATTGTGAATGTTCTCACAAGTACTAGGACATCTCCATGGTTTTATACTCATGGAAATATACATTCTTTTATACTTGTAGAAATATTTATATATATTTATGCACACACGTCTCGATTCTTATCATTTCATGTGTAACATATATCACCAATATTTATACGAGCACATTTATATTTCTCGACTTTCTTGTCGAGCAAAATTATTTATTATGCTCATAAAAATATTCATATATATTTTGGTACACATGGGTGTCGATTATTTATTATTCGAGAGAGAATTTGCAAATCCTTCTCATGCATTTACTTCCATAATAAAATCTAGAACTTACCTTGCATCTTGGTCACCATAAAGCTCAACAAACATCAAGCGGGGTTTCCTATTTCTAAATGGTGAGGGTTTTAAATGCAGGTTTTCGAAAAACGGGTTTCGGTTTGACGGGGAAATAAGTCGAGGTTTTAGTTGTAATTTGAAAAGTTCAAATTTTTAGTGAATTTTAAAAATGATGCAAAAACACGGGTGTTACAAACATGTTGACTTCAGATCATTTGTTATCCCGACTAATTTAATGTTGTAAGCCTATATTATCATGTTTGGTAAAAAAAAATCGACCACGGGCGATATATAATCTCCCTCAAGGGAAGTTACAAGTGAATCCCAAACTCATGCGTGCGCTATATCAACAAGTCCCATGCAATGGCTTTTTCTTCAGGTTACTTCGGGTAATTAAAGAGAACGCTAGAGAGACAGAGAGAGAAAATGGTCTTAGATATGGCCATACATGTTTCTTTTTTATTTCTTAGAAATTTTCCAAGCATGTGTTGTTCTATGGTATATTTATAGTGGTCTTAGAATAATACTTCGGGATTATATAACCCATATAAAACATAATCACACAAACATGCAAGCAAAAAAAAATCCCATATTAAACTTCCAACAGGAGCAAAAACAATTTAACATAAATTGTATGAAAGCTAATAAATCTAGAAAATTCTGCTTCTAGATATCTAGTGGAAGTTGCATAAAAAAAAAATATGATGGGAATAAATATTTAAAGTGTACAAGCCGTTTGTAAGGGGTATTCGATGGTGCTACAGGACCCAATAGATATAAATATTGCTCGGGGACAAAACTTTAGACTTTGATCAACAACAGTTGAGGTGTTCCCCTGACCATGGCACAACAGCTTCAGGCTATGTGTCGACACATGGTGATGCGCATGCGACTGGGTTCACATGGAATGTGCACCGGTGTGCTTGGCACAGTCTAGCGAGGAGACTAGTAACCTGCATTTTAGTAGGCTGACACTGACATACAAAACGACGACATGGAGGCACATCGTTTCCTGTCCTTTATTGTTCAAGATAGTCCCCAAAACCAGCCTCAGTGACTTCAGGTCCTGTGGTTGCATGATGTATTGTCCATATAAATGACCAACCAATAAGAGTCTCCGGTCATATGTGAAAAAAAGAGAGCATTATTTACATCTTCACATTAATAATCCATGCATCTACAGTATTGCATCTTCAAGATTTAAACTTGTAGAATAAAAGGATTAAAGGAGCATATATAGCCACGTCAAGCTGTATGCACTTGTGGCAGGGCCGGCAACAAGGAGCGAGTACATGTCTCAGTATTAATTAATTAATAGAAAAATCAATTCTAGACCATAAAGAAAAATAGTCATCGACAGACTAATATATGATTGCTCAATTTAAGACAAATGCATTCTTCAAGATGCGATTTATTCGTACCTTATATAGGATGTCAATTTGATCTACGTCACATGTCGCGTGGGACAGTGATTGGTAAATACATACCGTATAAGGCGTTTGACATTGTCGATGTAGACACAGTAGGACTTGGCACATGCATCAGCATCAAAGACCAACGGCACGTAGGCATTTGCAGGGATAGCTCGGACGAAGTTGAGGGCCGATGCTGATGCCTCCGTACGACTGCCCAAGATTCTCCATTCATGTAAAATAAGATCAATCTGTTATTCATATGCTAGATTGATCAAAATAAAAAGATATAATGTGGAGTTAGCATGCAAGGCTAATTAAGCCCACGAAGCACGGCGACGCTGGAGACCAAGATTCTGTCGGATCGATGCGCTCGTGCTAGCACCTGCCGGCGGCGATGGCCGACAACGGCCCTGAGCAAGGCCAGTGTAATTCCCAAATCGCGAGGTGATGCCGATCGCGCTCAAGGATCAGGCGCAACTCATCTCATGAATCAATCATGGATAAAAAAATGTATTATTGATTAGCTATGAATCGATCCAATGGAAATTAAATTAAATTAAATTAAATTAAATTAAATTAAAGAAGGGGAGATATCATTTTCTTCCTCGTGGAAAGTATGTACTAGGATTAATCTACCGGATTAAATCTGGTAAATACTATTGAATGGAAAAAATATCAAAGACAAACCGAGGCCTCTCAAACTTGAGGATGAAGCGATGCAGCCGAGCAACGGATGGTTGCGATTTGCCTCCTCGAATCACGCCTGTCGCCTGGAACGGGCTTGAAGGCCTGCAGCGGTGGCGTTCACCTCAAGGTACCGCGCGTTCATCGAGGAAAAATCAATCTATTATTAGCGCAATCCAAATATAGATTAGTTTGATTCAATCTAAAGGCAAATGATTTTCATCGTGGCCTCTTTTTTTAGAGTCCATGCACGCATATGCTGATGTAGGGTGCGATGATTAATCAAATCCGAGTCTGATGATTTTTCTCCAACGTAGAGGTGGCTGCCGTGGTGCAGGGCTTGCATCAGCCGTCGCACGCCACGCCGCTCCACCAGAAGGGCATCAGCCGTTGCATCGAAGACAGATCAGAAACAGAAAATAAAATCAATTCGATGTAAATCATCAACGAATTCAGAACTTCTCACCCAGTTGGAAGAGCTGCTGATAACGTGTTGAGAATCGGCCTGTTCACGGATTGCCGAATCCGTTTTCCCGTTCCTGATCCAAGAAAAAGGCGTGTAGAAGTTGTAGATAGATCCCGTTTCCCTTGCCTGATCCCAAGAACAACACACTGAGAGACACAGTCGTATATTGGGAGCCATCTCTTCATTAGTCATTATAGGTACACGTATAGTCCCCTTTATATAGATGTAGCCATCGTGAAGATATATGGTAGCTTCAAGCATCCGTATGGATGAGCCCATCATTCCTCTAATTGAGGAATTATTAACAGGAGCGTCCTGTGTGCCTGTCTCTCCTTCTCTTGCCTCTCGCAATTTGGGCCCTGCCTGACCAAACACACCTACCCAAAATAATGAGCCTCATCCGGTACTGTAATCCTAGGAGTCGGAGTAGGACTGCTAATCCGGTACTGTAATCCACAAAGGCGAGGGCAAAGCGGAAGCCCCCCTCCCCCACCCCTCTCTGACAATGCGACCTTTCCCTTTTGTCACCACGGTAGTATACAGTACCGAAAAAAAGTTCACTGCTGGCTTTTCACCTGGGAACCGTATAGGTTACTATACATGCAAGGGTTATTTTCTGCCCGGCAATTCAACACCGCCTCCTGCAGTGGGAAAGTTTATTGGTCGGATAGATTGGAAATCTCACATCGATCCATCTCGTGCCAGCAGCAGCAGCCATGCCACCACGGGCCGGCGTTTGGTCCGACCGTCCCCAGCTGAGCATGCGTACGAGTAGTCAACGACAGCGCCACTAGGTTTTCTCTCGCCAACAACGCCTAGTAGAGAATGAATGAATGTAGTGCGGACCACAAACTTACAAACGCCATCAAGATCTGCCAAGCAGTAATAAGTAGTAGCGCCTGCCTGACTGTTGTTCCACCCACAAGACTTGAATCTCCATCACTACCTTATTTTTAGCATGCTTTAAATTCCACATGAAACAGAAAGAGAGAAATAACCAGTCCTGCTACTGCCAAATTGCACGCTGACCTCGAATCACCATCCAGAGAGAGAGAGAGGACCACAAACAGCTACTGTTGTCTCGAAACCAAAATTCCCCGATGGAGAGAGAGAAAGCGGCCGGCCGGCGTCAAGAACCAAAAGCTTTTGCAAAAGTTGGACGCACAAATTAAAGCGGAGGCCGAATTCCACACGAAACGAAATACGCTGCCGGATGGCGTTTTGCTGGATCGCTGCCGTGGCGTGGCGGGTGTCCTGGGCGTGACGGCGAACGGGAACCTGCAAAGTGCCGCGTGAACAAAGCAGACGGTGGGTGCGAGGCGGGCGCTCGGTCTCAGAGAGGTGGTAACCGTCGCCGATGCAAGCAGCAGTAGAAGTAGAGCCGGACGACACGGTCGACGAGACGACGCCGCAGATACATTTGGAACCAGTAGGCGCCCGTGCCGGACCAAATACTCCTACAGCCGCCTACTTCACGCGCATCTCGCGCGTCGCGCATCCACCCAAGCAGAAGCACGCGCCCTGCACAGTCCAGGAGTGGTCGCCAGCCGCTGCCCTGCACAGTGCACACACGCCCTCTCTCTCACTCTTCACAGTCTCACTCCCTCACTCTTCACAGTCTCACTCCCAGTCCCTGGTCTCTCCCCATCAGCATCGGCATCGGCTCCGAACCTCTCTCTCTATCTTGTTCTCTCTCTACCGGCAAGGCCGACCGCCGCACTGCCTCTCTCGTCTCTCCCCAGTCTCGTGCGGAGTTCTCCGTGGAGAGGCCGGGAGGAGGAGACCTTGGCTTGGTCCGTGGCAGCGGTAGCAGACCATGAAGGCGCTGGTGGTGACGGTGCTCCTCCTGCTCTCCTCCACACTCGTCGCGTCACGTGAGCACTCACTCTTCTTCTTTTTCTAACCTTTCTTTCTCTCCTCTGCTCTCCTATGGATTTTGTAATAGTGTCAGCGTCGACTGCCATAATGGCTGCCGCCGCGTCTTTTCTCCTCTTGTTTCCGGAGTTTGGACTTGTTGGTGTGTGTGTGTGCGCGCGTGCGTGCAAACCTCGGGGTTTCTTGTTCATCATTCTGCCGAGTCGCCACGGCAAGATCTTCTACTGCTTTCTGTGCTCTGACATCCCCGGCTCGCTCTGTTTTCTGTGCCTGTTTTCTCAGCCTGTGCTTCAATGTTCGTTTCTTTTGGCTCCTTCAGTTTTCGTGGAGGAACCAAGTAGACATTTGCATCTGAGATAGTGTGTGTTTCTTTTATGATTGAGTTTCTTCAAGATTCATTTTCCTGATATTGTTCAAGCCGGCGGGCGGCACTCAACCGATGCATCCATTTCAGCATTTCTTCGGCTTCTGTTTCCAAGAGATTCATTCAGGAACAGAGCAGGGGGAGAGGAGAAGGAAATTTCTTCTTCTTTGCTGATGGACACTGAAGTTTTCCCCCAAAAAAACAACTTTCCCTTTTCAAAATCCCTTTTCGTGCTTTTGCTTAACTGAAATGCAGCACACAGTTTACACAAAAGCTCAGATTTTCCGTTGGAGCACAAAGTCTACTGAAAGTGCCGTTCTCTCTTTCCTTTGCGTGTGCAAAGCTCGCTCCCGTCTGCTTTATTGTGCTCACGCTCACGCTCCCCTGGCCGCCATCGCATTTGGTGACACCACATCGTCCAAGAAACTGACGCGGGAGAGCCGCCGCATCCCCTGGAACGCCCAGGCCAGGCGTGCGTTCCCTTCAGTCTCTTGCGATTTTCTAACCAAATCTTCGGTGCGTGCAGAATGGTGCGTGTGCAGGCAGGACGCGTCGCAGGCGGCGCTGCAGAAGACCATCGACTACGCCTGCGGCTCCGGGGCGGACTGCAACTCCATCCATGAGAACGGGGCGTGCTACAACCCCAACACCGTCCCGGCGCACTGCTCCTGGGCGGCCAACAGCTACTACCAGAACAACAAGGCCAAGGGCGCCACCTGCGACTTCACGGGCACCGCCACCCTCACCACCAGCGACCCAAGTAATGCCCTGCCGCCCTCATGCCTAGAGTATTAACCTTGCATTCAGGTTCAAGGATTAACCTCTTGTGATTAACCTTAGCTACTGACCATTAGTCGTGTCATGGTGTTAGTTCCTTGCTGGGTTAGAATTGCCAAGAAGAATAAAGGTTGGCCAAGTTAGTGGAACCAATATTCATGCCGTCTACTAGCATTTTTTTTTTTTTTTTTTTTTTTTTTTTTTTTTGAGAATTACACAGTACAACGCAGACACTCACAACACGCACGCACACTCACCTTTTTATGAATACACGTACGCAAACCCTACCCCTATGAGCACCTCCGAAGGGCTGGGCAGCCGGGCAGATCGGAGATTCTCGAAGTCACCATAGCGCCTCGTCGCCGACGACGGGAACGTCGCTACCACTTAATGCACAACGCCGGTAAATCCTGGGAAAATCCCAAGAAAGGTGCGATCACCGGGATTTGAACCCGGTGGGTAGCGTCATTTGGGACCGTCCTACCATTGGACTACAAGCCAATTCGCATGCCGTCTACTAGCATTGCTAAAGGTTTTCCAGACTTGTGTGGTTGGGCCACCTGAACACGGCTTTTGACATGCAACATTGTGGATCTAATCATTTTTGGCACATTTCATTTTGTTATCAGTTAGCATAAGTAAAAGCTATCTAGGTGTACTGGTCAAGCTTTAGGGAATCCGGTTCTGTGCAGGTACTGAATTGGACTAGCCTAACAATTAATAAAGTAATATAAAAATACAAACTTTCTGAATGAATAGCAAGATTTACAAAGTTCAAAGCTGTTGCCATATATGCTTTATTCTTGACCCAATATTCTCTGGTGAGTACTGGGGCAGGCATGGGCATGAAAGCGCATCCATTTTTCCCCTACTTTCTAAAAGGAAAGCGGGCCAAATGCAGATTTTCTTCTTGCGATCTTTGTTTTGTCATTTAAAAGACAGATTCCGGTGCCTTATATGATGTTTGTGTTCAATTGCTTCCATATTCTTCTGACTGGTGACAGTATCCATTTCATCACTCAATCAGAGTTCTACTTGTATCTTACATGATCTTTTGTGTTCCAAACTTTCAGGTTCTTCTGGCTGCTCTTACCCTACCAGTGCAAGGTAAACTTAAATTAACTGAGGCCGGGCTGATTAGTTCATATTTCAAACTCTGTGCACTTTGGGAACTGGACAACTGGTACCTCAAAGAAAGTTATGCATCATGTTGAGTCAGGTCTTTTGGAATGCAGTCGGTTCAGTGAATTTTGATTGATGCTCTTCCAAACTACTCATAACTCCTGAAATAGCAAACTGAAATTTAGACATCAGATTAATTGATCTACAGAACATTCAGCATGCCTAAGAGGCTATGAATATCAAGATTTGCAATCCTATGCTTTGATTTATGCACAGTACTCCTTCAAGGTCAGTGGTCACTGTTGATGCTTCCATAGCTCCAGGCTAGAGATCCTTTTTGAAACTCCACACTATGAACAACTTGCTTGATTGCTTTAGTGGGGTCAAGTAGCCAGCAAATCCATATAATACATAGCTAATCTGTCGCTGAGATTATTGTATTAGGAATCGCAGAACATTCAGCATGTTGCCTGAACCAACATTACCACAATTCTAACAGCATTGCCTTGTTTATATATACAGCGCCGCTGGAACCATGACCCCGGCCACTGGAGGCACTATGGGAGGAACCCCTGGGACCTTCACGCCCGGGACAAGCACAGGCACAGGCACAACTGGCACTGGCATGGGGACAGGCACTACGGCCGGGGCCGGAACCACAGGCACCGGGTTCGGCGGCCTAGGACCAGGCGCAAACGCTGGCATGGACACAGCAGCAGCGGCGAACATACTCCTCCTCCCAAGGGCTGGGCTGGCCACTGCCCTCGTTGTCCTGCTGCTCTTCTCCCCCATCGTGCTCGCATGATCACTTGATATGACCTCAGAAACAAGACCCTACCTGCTAGTAGAAAGCACAACCCTTTTTAGTAAGGGGTGTTTCAGGAGTACTCTGATGATCTATGGAGAAAGGGAGCAAAAAACCTAATGCATCCTATCTGAAAACCCACTAGCCCCTGCTTCTTGTTCGGTGCAGCCGGGGGCCTGCCTCTCATGGGTGGGGTGCCCTTTGGTTTGGGCAACTGTGATGACCACCTCATGTTCTGTGTGTACTGCTCTGTAATCTGGTAGGATGTCTGTCTCTGTCATGCAAGGACAATTGCCTGTCTTTTTATTCTGCTGTTGTTAATCATGTAAATGTAGGGAAGGCACTGGTAGGTTAGTTGTTCAAGGCTGGCTGGCTGGATGGAATGAGAATGCTGCTACTGGGACAAACAATGATTTTTTATCAACTTGCATGTCATGAGGTCCGTCACCGCTGTCGCCCTGTCGGTGGCTCCATCATCTTCTCCGCGCACTCTGATGAACCTGCATGAATTGAGAGTGACCAAGTTAGAACTCTGTAATCTAATCTCCATCCACTATATCTGTGTAGCTATTCTTGATGCATACAGAGAACAGAGATTGAGAGCATGGCGGCCTTGTTGCAAACTGATGTTACCGTTAGGTGGTGTGGCGCGTCAGCGCGCTTGCCCCGCCTGTGCCTGTGCTAGCGGAGTGGGGCTCGCTCCCTCCCTCGCTCCCTGTCACTGCTTGTTGTCTTGCTGAAAGCGGTAGATGGCTAGATGCGGCCGCAGGACACGAACACTAGCAAAGGGTGTGTTTAGCACCCCAAATTCCTCCCAAATTCCACCATGCAAAAAGAAGATTCCCCATCACATCCGTCGGCCGGCAACATGTATGGAGTACGAAATATAGGTAAAAAATTAAACTAATTATACAGTTTAGATGTACATTGCGAGACGATTCTTTTGAGCCTAGTTACGCCATGGTAAGATAATATTTACCACTAACAAACAAAAAGCGTCTTAACAGATTAATGCGATGTGTGGCATACATGTGCCACGCCCATCCAAAATTTTCGCACCAAATTTTGGGTCTAAAACACAGAACAAAGTTGCAAACCCGCAGGCCCCCAGCCAGCGAGCACGGGGCGGCAGTGGTCGTCGTACGACGGCGTCCTGGATCCAGCCGAGAGCTGCGTGACGAGCGATGAATGATGCGGGCAGGCTGCTGCGCGGCTGTACGAAGCGCGGCAAGCGATCATGGAACGAGCGCGGGGCGGGCCACTGGATCCGTGCGGGCGCATGGTGTCGCGCAGCGAGCAGCATGATTGGCGTGTACCCGAAGGGCCAGGGCCAGCAGGGCGAGTTACGGCGTGGTAAACTGGTAATGGCGCGCGCCCAGGAGCAGAGCAGTGCCGTGCCCGTGCGGCAGGGGCGCTGCGGTGCTGTGCTGCCCTGCCCTGCCCTGACCTGCCACACCGTGGCGTGGCGTGGCCATTGGCTGCGCGGGAGCCGGCAGTGGCAAGACCGCAGGAAGCGTGAAAGGACCGCAGGAAGCGTGGAAGCGGCAGGGGGCGTCAGGGCGCCATGAGAGTGAGGGGACGAGACGGCGGAGGCGGTTCAAGGCGGATGGATGCTGACGCGCGTGGACACGGCGGGCGGTTGCTCACGGTGACGGGGAGGGTTGCGCGGGCGGGGCCCGTGGCAAGGCGTCTCGGCGAGCGGCGGCGGTCATGTCACCATGGCCATGATGCCCTCATGGCCCATGGGTGTGTGCGGCTGTGCGGAGCCGAGGCGGGCCTAGTCCTAATTTCCACCGGGCTGGCCGATATTTCGCTGCCGGAAGGCCGGCCCAACTGGATTCACGCCAGTTTTTTTTCCAACTATATAAGAGTAGATTTTAAATGCAAATCAGTAACGAAACCATTCTGTGGGTGCATGTACAGTCTGGAACAGTGAACAGTTCAAACTCTTGTGAGAGGAATCGACCGCAATATGCACACGTAGCTGACTTCCAATGCTGCGGATGCATGTGTAGCATCTAGCTAGAGCTCTCCCATCCTCTTGGCGCATTCGACGCTGCAGTCCAGTGTCTCCTCCACTCCGTACTTGAACCTGAACCCCAAGTCCTCAAGCTTGCTGGTGTTGGGCACAATCCTGACCCCTTCCCCGGTCACCCTATATATCACACAACAAGGTCACCAGTCAGCAATCACCACACCAGAGCTATGATATATAACAAGCGTTAACGATTGAGACCGATCAAAAGCATGCCACAACTAACGTACTCCGTCAGCTTTATCTTGAGGTCGGGGTGCTTGGCGGTGAAGTGGTCGACGATGTCCCTCATATTGGGGTACCCGGCGGCGCAGAGGAAGCGGCCGGCCATGGACGGCTGCTCCATGCAGAAGACGTGCGCCTCGCAGACGTCCTCTATATGCGCCAGCGGCACGGAGCCCAGCAGCGCCTGCATGAACAGGAGGGAGTTGTGGGCCAACGCCTGCCCTGTCAGCGGCGCCACGATCACGGGGATGCTGCTCCATAGGTACGCCTGGATGGTGTCGCCGCCGACGACCGCGCACGCCAGGGTGACCACCTCGAACGCCCGGGGCTGGGAGGACTCGTTGTAGCTCAGCAGCTCCTTCTCCGACAGCGACTTGGACCGCACATAATCCTGCGTACAGTACGCGTTTCGATCAGCTAGCTCATCGAGGAGACACAATCGAGGAGACGAGAAGCATATTATGCATGTATGATGATCAGCTAGCAATTGCTGCCGTGAGTAGAGTAGTCGATTATGCATCGCTTACGTACGTACTTCCACGAAAGCGTTGGTGAATTCATAGGAGAGGTTGAGCGGCGTCCAGTTGGACTCGTTGGCGAAGTCCTTGTACCCGCTGCCGTCCTCCTTGAGCGGCGCGGCGGCCGTGACGGAGCCCGTGTGGATGACGCGCTTCACCGTGCCGGACCGCTCGCACTGCTGGAGGATGATGCGAAACGCGTCCACCGTCGCCTCCGTCGTGTTCTTGTACTGCGCGCGGGAAAACCATGCGGCTGATCATTATATATTATTCGAGAAATAACAGTAGGTTGTTTCTCTACGATCCCTCTCATCAGCACTCGATTTCCGGCGACCGCGCCCTCACTCAACCAACACTTGGGCTCTCGGCGTGCGTGCGGCGGCGGGAGGGGAGCGTACATACGTACCTTGGTGCTGGTGGGGTCGTGCGCCAAGGGCGTAGCGACGAGGAAGACAAAGCGGCAGCCGGTGATGGCGGGCTCGAAGGTGTCGGCGTCGTAGATGTCCGCCTCGAACAGCCGCAGCCGCTCCGCCGCGCCGGGAAGCGCCCGGAGCAGGCCCGTCTTCTTCTCGTCGGCTGCATGCACGTCATCAGCGGGGCGCCCATGAAGGTCAGATGATATGTGCGACGCGAGAGGGTTCGGAGTTCGGAGGTGCGAGCGTCTGCGTACCGAGGCTCCGCAGGGTGGCGTGGACGACGCAGCCTCTGGCGAGGAGCTTCCTGACGAGCCAGCTCCCGAGGTAGCAGCTGCCGCCGGTGACACACACCACCGTGTCCGCCGTGCCACCGTCCATCCCTCCTGGCTCTTCCCTTCCTTGTTCTTCCTTTTTTTTTTTTCTAGAACACGAGTTCACATATTTCATTACGAAGGTGGCTTCCTTCCTTGGTCTGAAATAAACCACGTCTCTCGCGCTGTGTGTCTGAAATAAACCACTTCTGTTAATAAGCCAACTAATTCAGGCTAGTTCAATATGTGAGAAGGAATAAGCCGTAGTAAAGCGCGGCCGTGATGAGGGAATGTGGTCTCGGAGCCACGCCACTTATGCGATTTTCGGTGGCCATGTAGTTCAGCCTTCGTGATTTTCAGCTACCGGCGGCAGGGCCAGGCAACACGTGTTGAACGTGATCCTCTTGATGGGTTTATTCCGCTTATTTAGCTTACTAGAAGCGAAGGGAATGCGAAAACAATAGGGCCTGAGAAGAATAGAGGAACATGAAAGGATCAAAGCTCCTACGGATAACTTGTCAAAAAAAAAAAAAGCTCCTACGGATATGATCGATCCATCGAGAGAAGCAGGGCTAATTATTGTGACGACAGGGTGAGCATCGGATATACTAATTCAGGAGTTCAAAAAAAGGATTACTAATTCAGTCTACCTAATAATACACTGAAGGACAAAGTAGAGATCGATGCGACAGCAACAGCGCCATCGTGATATATATGATGTGGTGGCCATTGACGACGACCGCCAACAAAATCCTGCCAGGCTCTCGGTCACCACTCACATCTGCACACTGCACTCCACAAATACTGCCACTGGTCCCTAGTGTCCACGAAAAATCTCGGATGTGCTAGCTTCACATGCATGTGTGGTGTAACTAGCCGAGTAAAGGGCCCTCTAATTTAGGAAACATAGCAAATTTAAGGATCGAATGGGCCAGATTAGAATCAGACCGTAAAACTAGATAATTTTGAACTAATAATGAAAAGAGTCAAGTTAGAGTGTGAAAGAAAAAAAAAAGTAATCCATTACCACCCCGTGTATCGTGTATCTAGAGCAAATTTAACTTACACTGTATCTAGAGCTCTCCCAGCCATGGCGCACTCGACGCTGCAGTCCAGCGTCTCCTCCACTCAGAACTTGATCCTGAAACCCAACTCCTGCAGCTTGCTGGTGTTTGACGTACAGAATCCTGACTCCTTCCCCGGTCAGCGGTCACCCTATATCACAAGATCACAGTCACCACCACACAAGTCACCGTGATATGTTGTCCATTCACCATTGACGACGACTGCCGAAAATATCTGGGACGAGGACTGGGAAACGTACGTTGTTGGTCCAAATAACTCCCCGTCAGGCCGTTACATTCAGTGATATGCGCACGCCGCCGCAGCGCCCGAGTCCAACAACGCAGAGCCACCAATGCTAGTAGCTGCTCAAGGTCCATGGTCAGCGAAGAGAAAAGCTAAGCTTGATGACTGTGCACGCATGCCGTACTAATACTATCCAGGGCACGATAGACAGTGCAGACACGATGGAGAAGGACGGACATGGCATGGTGGTTGGTGAGTCAGTCAGTGAGCTAGACGCTTGGGCGATGTACGTATATATCGGTCGATCTGCACTGCAGTCTGAATATTCAGCGTTGGCCGTGACGGGGTTTTACTTTTTACTTTCTGTGGGCGTGTGCCATTTATGTCAGTAGATCAGTGCACTGGACAGGTCAAGCTAGCAAGATACTTCAGATTTATTTCGGCTAAATGGTTAGGCGAGACATAGCATGACTGCTGGGTCATGGGCTTATTGGGCTCACGGTGTGCGCCCATGCGGAGTCGAGGTGGGCCTAGTTCAGATTCCTGAGATTTCGCTGCCAAAGGCCAGCCCAACTATTCTATACTATTTTTAAAAGGAAAAAGTCTACTCTGCTCAAAAAAAAAAAAAAAAAAAAAACTTTTTGCTGTCCAAACATTCACTGAAGTCCGCTTTTTTTCCTTCCTCAACTCCAAAACGGAAAACAATCTCCTTCAACTTTTCAAACCATGCATTTTATCTCCATAGAGCGGTTTTGAAGGCGGTTTCTTTGAAGGGTGGTTTTGCTACACTGGTTTTGTCTTATTCTTTTTCATTTAATTCGAATGAATATTGGAAAAAGCATATTAAATCATAGAAAATTATAAAATGAAAAATATTTTTTTTTACACTTCACATTAGTAGATGCATAGTGAATATACAATATGATATGCTTTAGTACAAGTTTTTTCCTTTGAAGGTTATGTCTTTTCTTTTAAATTTATTTCGGCCAAATATTTGAAAAAGTATAGTGAATTACAAAAAAATCATAAAATGGAAAATAAAATTTTGTTAGACTCCACATGAGCATATCTACACAATGAACATATAATATGGTATGTCTTAGTACAAGTTTTTTTTTTTTTTTTTGTTGTAGCTTTAGATCTATGCTTTTTTGTAATTAATTGAAATAATTCATAACTATAGCTTCTATAATTAGTTTTTTGGACTAAAGCGTAGCATATTATATGTTCACTATATAGATCTACTCATGTGGAGTCCAACAATATTTGATTTTCTATGAATTATTATGATTTTAAAGATTTAGCCAAATAAATAAAAAGGAAAAAGACAAAACCTTCATAACAAAAACTTTGTACTAAAGCATACTGTATTGTATGTTTACTGTGTATATCTACTCATGTGAAGTCTAACAAAATTGAATCATCTATTTTATGATATTTTTATGATTTACTATGATTTTTAAAGATTCAACCAAAATAAATAAAAGAAAATACAAAACCACCCTTCACTTTGGCAAAACCGCCTTCAAATCCGCTTAGGGGGAGGTTTGAAAAGTTGAGGGAGGTGATTTGGCTGGTTTTTGGAGTTGAGGGAAGAAAATGGGGCTTTAGTGAAAGTTGGTGGCCGGAAGAAAAGTGGATATTTTTTCCATTTTAAAATGTAAATTGTAATGAAACCATATACAAAATTATCCTCTTTTTTTTTTCCTTTTCTGATGTTGACAATGAACTGATGAGAATCTGAAACAATTCAAACTTTGATGGGTGGAAGGAATTGTCCGCGATGGCGGAATAATGCAATATACTCATGGTGTGGATCCATATTCACTGCGGTGAGTGAGGCAGCTGCACCCATAAAAAAATATTATAAATCCTTGCTTGCACAACCACAAGTAAAACACATCCTCTCCAATTTGTTCGGACTCCGCCACACATATACTCCCAAGAAGTCAAACACTTCAACTTAACTTGACTAATTATAGACAACAAAATATTAATATTAATAATCTTATATAGATCGCTGAATATTAATTGAACGTACAAATATTGTTAATATTTTTTCTATAAATCTATTGAAATTTGAAAGTTTGACCGGACACGAATACCATGTAAGGAACACTTATGGAGTACTCTTACGCACGTACAAATACAGTACTACTGTACGACAGTAGTTATGTAGCTGAATTTCAACTCTGCACATGCATGTGTAGTGTACCATATCATCTAGAGCTCCCCCAGCCTCTTGGCGCACTCGACGCTGCAGTCCAGCGTCTCCTCCACTCCGTACTTGAACTTGAAACCCAAGTCCTGCAGCTTGCTGGTGTTGGGCAGAATCCTGACCCCTTCACCGGTCACCCTACATCACAAGATCACCAGTCACCACCACACAAGGTCAAGCAGCTAGCAATCATCATAAAAAATTCACCAGAGCTACTAGCTAATAACAACCGGTCCGAGAACATGGCAGAACGTACTGAGTCAATTTTATCTTGAGGTCCGGGTGCTTGGCGGCGAAGTGGTCGACGATGTCCCTCATGTTGGGGTACCCGGCGGCGCAGAGGAAGCGGCCGGCCATGGACGCCTGCTCCATGCAGAAGACGTGCGCCTCGCAGACATCCTCTATATGCGCCAGCGGCACGGAGCCCAGCAGCGCCTGCAGGAACAGGAGGGAGTTGTGGTAGATCGCCTGGCCTGTCAGCGGCGCCACGATCACGGGGATACTGCTCCACAGGTACGTCTGGATGGTGTCGCCGCCGACGAGCGCGCACGCCAGGGTGACCACCTCCAGTGGCCGGGTCTTCTTGGAGGAATCCTCGTTGTTGTTGTAGCTCAGCAGCTCCTTCTCCGACAGCGACTTGGACCACACGTAATCCTGCGCGCGTGTTTCAGGTCAGTTCATCATCGATATGCATGATCAGCTTAATTTGCTAGCGTTGCTAGCTGTACGTACGTCGAGGGCAGCGTTGGTGAATTCGTAGGAGAGGTTGAGCGGCGTCCAGGTGGACTCGTCGATGAAGTCCTTGTACCCGCTGCCGTCCTCCTTGAGCGGCGACGCGGCCGTGACCGAGGCCGTGTTGATGACGCGCTTCACCGTGCCGGACCGCTCGCACTGCCGGAGGATGATGCGCACCGCGTCCACCGCCGCCTCCGTCGTGTTCTTGTACTGCGGAAAACCATTAGTCTGATTTTATTCGTCCCAGAAGCAGGCCATATCTGGCCGGCCAGACTTGCCCAGCCACGCTGGCTGGCGGGCAACCAGGTCCACACCCTGCTGGCCACACCTCTCCATGGAAAAACAATCGACGAACAGCACAAACTGGCTAGTGTTGAGTGTTGTGGCTAAAATGTGTGGCTTACTATCTCTGGTATTCTTGATGTACAATATGGGTGATTCCTATGAATCTGTAGCTAAGCTATGGATTTCTAATAAGAAACATGTGGTTACAAATATGGTCGCTTCAGCAGTTATGTGGTCTTTATGCAAAAATTCGAAATGAATGTTGCTTTCAGGGTCTTGTGTGGTCAGGATTCAAGATGGTGAGAATTGTGAGAATGCTCAAGAGTTAGACCCCGCTGCTCAAAGAGAAAGAGAAGGATCGGCTAGAAAAACCGCGTTGGTGTAGTGGTCCACCCTGCCGGCCAGAGCTCTCCATGTTAAAACAATAGATGAACAGCACAAACTAGCTAGTGTAAGCTGAAGGTTCATGCATGGAATCTACAACGATCTATCGAGGCGGTGTAAATAATTGGGGGAATCGGCGTCGAAACTGCCAACTCAACATAGTCTATTCCGAAATGGAAATGGCCAACAACCCACTCGCGCGCTGAGATCCGCCGTCCACGCAGGTCTCGGCTCTCGGTCCCTCGGCCTCGGAGAGAAAATGAATAATGGATTTAAATATAACCGTCCATGTAGCATCGATCGTCGTTTCGGCCTGCAGCCGCAGAGAGAGCTGCGGAGCGGACGTACGGCAACGAGATCAGAAGCCCAAGGCCGGCGGCGAGAGGCGCGCACAGAGTGATCGTTGACGCTAGCTAGCTAGCTGCCTGGCCCGGCGACGGCGGTAGGAGGGGATTCGTATCGTGTGTATACATACCTTGGTGCTGGTGATGTCGTGTACCAAGGGCGTGGCGACGAGGAAGACGAAGTGGCAGGCAGCCGGCGATGGCGGGCTCGAAGGTGTCAGCGTTGTACATGTCCGCCTCGAACAGCCGCAGCCGCTCCGACGCGCCGGGGGAGCGCCCGGAGCAGCCCCGTCTTCGTCTTGTCCGCTGCACGTCGGCGGCGACGCCCATGAGTTGACGGTTAGACAATATGGACGATCGAGATTGTTGCGACTTGGGAGGTGCGTGGATAGATAGGATAGGATACCGAGGCTCCGTAGCGTGGCGTGGACGACGTAGCCTCTGGCGAGAAGCTTCCTGACGAGCCAGCTCCCGAGGTAGCCGCTGCCGCCGGTGACGCACACCACCGTGTCCGCCGTCACGCCGCCCATCCTCGCTCCTGCTTGCTCTTACCTAGCTAGCTAACTCTTCCTTCTTCTCTGGAAACCACGACTCGATCTTGCACTGTGTGTGTGTGTGTGTGTGTGCAGGTGCCGTAGCAGCTCGGCTGCATTTATACAAAACACGAAGCCGTTAGAGCCAATAGGAACCGAGGACAAGTTTGTCTGATCGAGGAACACCATTCCAGAAAACAAATTTGTCTGATGACCAAGATCTAGGTGCACGTACGCCCCGGCCGGCAGACGGTCGCTAGCTTTCTCAATATAGAAAATCTAGCACGAAATTGGAAATAAATTAGGGACGATTGCGATGGACTTGGTCAATTTAGAATCTTCTATTCTAGCAATGTCCCCTATTGTAGCAAACTACGTACCACGTTTTAGAGGCGCCGAGAAAGCCTCTTTTGTACCAAAAAAAAAAAAATGTACGTCGTGGAAAGAAAACTGGCGACAGTCCAACAATATGCGACAGTCGTCGTTTAAATGGGGAAACCGTGATTTGGTCATTTCTCATTTGAAGAAAGCGCCGGTACGGTGGCCGGCCGCCGGCCGCGCGCCCGCCGACGGCAGCGAATCCGGAGTGCGTCCTACGTACGTGCTAAGGTCGGTCAAACGTGTGCCAGCGCGAGCCAAGGTCAGGGAGCGCTCGTCCGCACGTACGATATACATAGATGTCATCGAGACATGGAGGCAGCTTCTCCTTGGTAGCAAACAATATGAAACTTTTGCCGGTCCAGGAGGAGGCAAACTGGCTCTCTCACGAGCAAGAAAATTGCCAGCACATAAATCAAAGGGAATGTTTGGAATATTTGCCAAATAATGCTTGCTAGCGTATACTTATTCGCTAATGTGGCATCGGTCTCCCCTCTCAGCCAGGTGTTTTTTTGCTGCTGACAGTGTGCTCCTTGCCACTTCGCTGGTCGTCATAATGGCGGATGCTTTGCCGCTGGGTTGCACGGATACTTGGTCGTTGTGGTCCTTTCTCTAGTGGATGCTTATTGCCGCTGTTGTTGTATCGGTTCCTTTGGTGAATGCTTTGCCGCCAAGGAAGAGTGGTCTTCTGCGAGCAGATACTTTGTCACCCGTGCTTTTAGAAACTCGCTTCGTTGCTATTGCGGTTGCAATACACCGTTGACTTCCAATGTGTTGTTATCTTCATGTATGAGGCCCAGTCGGTTGTGTTTTGAGGTGGAGGCCGGGTCTCCTCCTCTCCTCCTGTTTTTGTGTGTTTTCTTGCCGTTTGTTTGTGTTTGTGGGGATGGTGGTAATCCATGGAATACTTTGTGCATCCTTTATAACCTAAAAACTAGATTTTTACTTAATGAAATGCACGCCTTATTAGGATATGATAATGAAAAAAGCATAAAAAATCAGACTTAGCTAGTTGAACCCAAGCCGCCTAAGTTTTCTTTGCTGGCCAAAGAGAGAGACAGGTTGGCTCACCTAGGTTGGCAAGCACCTCATGGCTTGAGGCTTGAGCCATATCTTGGCATGTTTGTGGGCTAACGACAAGTTCCACGACGCCTTCGGGAGCGGCTATCCTCCTGCAAATGGGCCACTGTGAGGCCGCCATGTGTGAACTGTACCCGATGTGGGCTGATCCCGACTAGCAGGGTGCGTTGTTAGCTCTTTGGTCACACAACTAGTTTCTTAGTTAATCAAACCTGTGTGCGTTCCACCGCACTGCAGTGCCTTCTGTTGTGTTCATCCCATCACTAATGACAACTCGCTGTCAAATGATGTAGGATGTGTTTGTCTTTTATGTAGGTCTATTGACCACTCTATTCTTCTTAATGAAATACACGTGAAGTCGTGTTCTATAAAAAAAATCTTGGCATGGTGAGGCTGCCCTTGTTCCAACCAGACAACTACTTATGTGGCAGGGGTTCGCGACTCTGCCCCCAACAACATCCTTCGTTTGCCTACATGGTTCTTCTTCTACGGCTCCACTCGACCCACTCTTCACCACGCTACGCGCGGTCGGTTCATCCATGTGCATGCGTCTTTGACGCCCCTGCGAATACCCCTCGCCGACAGAATCATCCTCCACCACGCCTCAAGCGACGCTGTTGTCTCCTTTTTGAGCCGTTGGTTCTTGATATAACTTGGTCTTCCTTAGGGCCCTCTATATAATATTATGTTGTTATAAAAAAAAAGTTTCAAACACACCCAAGGTGTCCTCACCAACTAACCAAACAAACTATCTACTGCAAATACTTGGTAGGCATGCAAGGGTATACAATACCGATCAGCAAAGGTACCGAACAGACCCATTGTAACGAGCTAGTTTTTTTCACGCTCCTGAGGGGTTCTTGAGCCTGTACTGGTAAAATAACATTAGACAAAGGGGAAGGTGGTTCATTATTACCGTGAGAAGCTAGTACAAGATAAAAGAGACTTGTCCCGATGCAATTCTATTGACAGGTGACGGTACGGTGAGCGTCAAAAAGAGGATAGCCTAGCGCTAACAAGATCACAATCGTGAAGAGATAACCCTAATAAGCTTAGGTAGATGGTTGCTGTGACATGTGAAGCTTATGAGGCTCGCGACTCGCCCCGCTCCCATGTCTCCTCGAACCCTAGCCGCCGGCGGCCCCATCGCGCCGCCGCCGCCGCCGCCCGGCGGGCGGCGGGCGGCCACCGGCCGCAGCGCCCCCATCCACCCCGCCCTCCTCCCCTTCCCGTCCTGCTCCGGTTCCCTCCCTTCCCTCCCCTACCCGCCAACGGCGCTGAAGATGGAGTTCCGCGGTCTCGGCTTGGCGATGCCGGGCCGCAGGCTCGGCGACGAGGCCCCCGACCGCAGCTCGTCGGATCCGTGGCCCGTCGGCTCGCACGGATCCTTAACCTCGCCCGGCACCGGGATCCCGGAGAGCGGCCACCCAGCCCGCCGAAGGTGTGCGCGTCACGGCGTGGGCGACCCGCCCGCCTCCTCCACGGGCGCCGGGCGCGCTCGAGGCCGACCGCTCCAACCGGCCGCGCCCACGCCGTCGTGGGTGAAGACCCGCCTTGGTGACGCCCGGGCAGGAGGCCCCCCAGAGCACAAGTTGGACCCCTCCGTCTCACGTGTGCGGGAGGACGGCCACCGCGACGGCCCCGCCCCTTCGCCGCTAAAGGCCTCGGGCGGGATGGTGATGCGGCTGGCCGCCTCGCCTCTCGACGCCGCCCTTCTTCCGAGCCACAGGCGCATCGGCCGTCTGCGGTGGAGTGACGTCGCCCGATGACCGAGCAAATGACGAGGATGATGATGAGGGCGTGGAGGTAGACCTCCCCTTACCTAAGCGCAGCTCGCCGAAGCCCTCACCATGGCGGCAAAGCACGAGCCGCAACCGGTTGGCGCCTGGATCGCCGACTCCGCCGAGGGCGTTGAGTCGCGGGGGAGTCGATGCCGACATGCGGCGGCTTTGGTGTCGAGCCTACAAGACCGACAAAGGCGCCATCGCCGCCGTCGTCGTCGTTGGGGTGAGGGCGCTGCATCGCGGGCGAAGTCTGGCACCGCGCACCGGCTCGAATGCAAGCTGGCGCAGCGAGCCTCGGGCGCCCAATGCCGCCATTGGGCGAGATCTCCGTCCACCAGCGGTTGGGCCCCGGCGCGCGGGCGGCTGCCGACGCCTTGGCAACGTGTGCTCTCCCAAAGACACGAAGTCTGTGCAGCGCCACGCCGCTGCATACGGAGGGTGATCCCGCCGGCGCCGTCGGACGTTGCTTCCGTTGTCTCGGTGCCGACCACCGTGTCGCGCAATGCCGGACCCCTTTTCGTTGCCTCGCGCTGCCATGGCCTCCACCACCGTGCGTGGAGTGCAGCGACCGAGAGCTACGCCATCGACATCGGCGTGGCGGACCAACTCACGCCGCCATCCTACTGCCGCCCCCATCACGCCCGAGCTCGACGCGGGTCGGGCGGGTGGGCGCCAAGACTGATTCGACATCGCCGACGACACAGAAGTCCGCCCGCGTGGAGGTCGACATTGCCGCTACACACCACTCTGCGCCGCTCGAGCCTCACGCGGCCGGGTGCGTTGCGCGGGCGAGAGGAGCCTCGCACCGTGGACCCCATGTTGGAGGAGCTAGCCGCTTCACTCGCCATGGTAACCGAGCACCGGCAACGGGGGATCCTACCCTTCACACTAGTCGAAGTCCCGGAGGTAGATGTATCGCTGGAGGTCACTCTCCCCCCGGCTGAGGCTGCCCGGAGACGGGCCAAGGTATGGACGTTGAGCTGCAACACTTGAGTTTGGATGTTGAGCCGCAGGACTTGGCCACACCCCTGGAGGAGGAGGTGGACGGCCAAGGATCAGGAGATGCCGATGAATGCACTGAGTCAGAGGACAACAGTGCTTGCGCATCCTTCTGCAAGATGATGTTCAAGAAGGTGCCTGAGCCGCTGCTACCAAGGCCGGTCGCACCCCCGGCTATTGAGAAGAAACCAAGCAGGTCGAGGACCAGACGACGAAGGCCACTAGCTCCCACACGATCGAGCCTGCGTCAAGCCGCTCGTCCTTCCCCTGTGCCGGTGGCGCAACGTGCCCAGCTCAAGCTTGCGCGCGAGCTGGACTTCATCAATGGCGGGTCGTCGGCGCCAGACATTGCAATCAAAAACTACGTTGACAGCTTTGGGCAGGACCTACCGGAGAAGGCGGTCAATGCTTTAAGGACTGCAGCGAGGCTTGATGACATGGAGCTTTGCGGGCGCCGGGCTGCAATTGCGGCGGAGGCGGGGACGTACATGATGGAGTCTCCATGACAGTGCACCTAGATGATGCTCTACGGTTGTTTCTAGAGTGTGAGTAGTCAATTTAGTATCCTCCCCCCAGTTTGACAGTCTGTCAATCCGGGAAGTTGTTTGCGCCGCTTGCGCATGTAATTCTCTACTCTTCTACTTATTAATATATGCCGGGCTTGCCTGCTGCGTTTCAAAAAAAAAAAAAAAAAAAAAAAAAAAAAAAAAAAAAAAGCTTAGGTAGATAAGTAGTGCCCGGCTAGCCCAACTGTGCACGCAGGCGGCGCATGCCGTATCCTGGCGCGGTAGAGTCGTGTCGTGCGCACAATGGAGAATGTGACATGATGATGTAAAGTCAGCAAGTGAGGGAGACGTTTTGCATTTCTAACGAGATTCGGGTGCGATCAATCGATCGATCTGCAGATTAATTCAGTTGGCAGTGACGGGGTTTTACTTTGGACGTGCCAACTGCCATGCATTTTTATTGTCACTTGTCAGTAAATAGATCATGGTACTTGGACTGGTCAAGCTAGCAACTAATAACTAGGCGAGACGTGGTCGTCTTATTGACGAGCGGCCCTGCAGGACCCAATCTGCATGTTGCTAGCCGCCGGTGACGACCCACGATCAGCACTGCACCAGTGCGCCATCCTCAGTTCCTCACATCACCGGCCGTCGAGTCCACCAGTCTCCTTCCAGTCTGACGGACGGTCCCCATCCAAGCCGATCCTCCGGCAGCACCCAGCAGATCGATCCATCATTCATCCACAGACTATGTTTGGTTCCGATCCAGGTCCTAAAATCCATCATCGATATACTAATGATAACTTTTTGCTACTGATGACTGCAACATTGTCGATCCAAACCAACGGTGGACGACGTTCTGGTGTTTTCGACGAGATTCGGAGATTTGCTAGGCTTCCATCATCCATATACTATTTATTAGTACTAATAATGATAACTTTTTGGCTACTCAACACTGTCGATCCAAAACCATCGGTGCATGAGGTTCTTGTGTTTTCATCATCCATACTATACTATCTCACCTTGTTGCCGGCCGGCCGCGCGTACTGAATGGTGCCTATCAATAGCAAATTAGCAAGTATGCCTGTCAATTTGTCTGTAGGTCAACACAGAACACCTCACGTGAAGAAAAAGATGGCAAGCCTCCGCCAGACGTACACGACATACTGTTTGGTTTATGAGATGATATGGCCAATCCTTCTTTTTTGGGGGGGGGTCTAGTCTGAAAATGATAACAAGTTGATCTAGCACTATCGTAATATAATTAAATATGAGAAATGTAATCATTTTCATTAAAATTATCGATGAGTTTATTATGATCCACTATGTCATTTAGAAGGAGCAGGTTAGCATCGAATCATTTGACTTTGCACACCTAAAAAAAGGATTTTTGTACCACCAACGAGAAGGCAAGCTAGACGACGACCTGGTATTATAGAAGTCATGGATGCACCGTTCGTTCTTACTAAAAGTCTTGTATATTATATATACACCTGCTTTTCAAAAACAACTCTAGTTGTTTCCTTTTGAAAAGTGTGAGCTCAGATGGCCGTTGCTGAGCTGCTCAGCTTATCGTTTCTCATGGCTGTGTGTAGCAGAGCAGCCTGACCATTTCATTTCGTTCTAGTGTCTCGCGCGTATTTCTGATTAATTCTAGCAAACGTGACGCTTCTGGCTTCTGCCGTTTCGAGAAAAAAGAAACTCAGTACAATGCACAATAGGCAGATAGCAACTGCAGGCAATCAATCCACTGCGTTTTGCAATGCACAGAGAATAATCATTTTACATGGTATACTAGTGTATACTCTACTGGCAAGGGCTGAAATCGTCTTTCTCCAATCCACCGCACTGCGTCTTGCAATGCAGTGCTACCGTAGAGTACATACGTACAGACGTACAGTACGTCCTAACTGACCAGCAACCTTGACTTAGAAAAAACAGCAGCTGATACTGATAGACAAGAAGGGGCAGGGACAGGGACACGCACTCCATCTTCTAGTGTCACTTCGTTCCAACTCCACAGGAAGGCCTTGGCACCAGCTCACCGTCCAATGGGCTGTTCACCGGTGCTGAGGCAGGCAGACAGGTAACCTTGTGGCGAACCATCACCGAGTTCAGCTTCAGCCTTCAGCGGCAGCTTGGCTGAGCATAGCGAGCGTATTATCCATCATCCGCGGGTAGTTAGGCACATTTCACTTTATACAGCCTAGCCTCGCGGATCTGTTCAGCGGTTCCTGTACCATTTTGTGTCATAAACATCGAATGATAAATCAGTACAACGTAATTCATGAATGGATGGATGAAGAGCAAAGCATCCAGCAGGATAGTCATGGTAGCTTACACAAGTACTGACGGTTCGGAAGGAGACTGATCTGACTTGTTTGACGTGTTTCTTGCAAGGAATTCAAGGACATGTTTTACCGCCTCCCTTGGCTTTTCAACATGAGGAATATGACCACACTGCCGGACCTGCCTCAGAATTGCATCTGGGAGTTCCTGATGCAATCTCTGCAGAGTCACGCAAGAATAGCGTGAGCATAATATCTGGTAGGGCACACAGTGATACTCCTTTATGCTGTTATTATATATTTATATTGACACGACATTAGCTTGCCTCGCAGTTTAAATAGCAATAGCACTTGAAATTGGTACTCCGAGTGTTTTTAGTTTTAGTACCCATAAAGCATAACATCTCAACTTACATATGCTAGTTTGCTGCTTATTATTCCATCATCCTCTCCCCACATGATCAGGCATCTCTGTTTCACCTGTAAAGAAAAATAGGAGAATCATTAGTAATGTATCTGTTCTACTAAACCCATTTCAATTATTTTCGTGCTTGACACCTGACTTCGATCCATAAAGGTCGGAGCATCTGTGCCATTGTTATTCCAGTGACAGTAATATATGGTGTACTATAAGCTATGATGCAGCACACAGCATCCCTTGTAATCTTGGCAAGAGTATGACGAAACAACAGTGCAACAATCTATTGGGGTTTACTAAGAAGATGAAATATTCAAGGTACTGCATTTTCGCACCCAGTTCGGTTAATGACAAGGAAGCAGTTTAAAGCCCTTATACAGAGAACAAAAATATCTTACAGATGTACACTTGCCCTTATCAGCTTTCTCAGAAGTTTAGTACAATGAGCAAAAGGTTAGACCCACGGAAGGGTAAAATCATAACCTTGGGAGGGAGACTAATCCTTACCAATACTTGTTTAAGAAGTATCCCAACTTATACGATGGGCTTCTACAGGTTAACTGATGTGTCACACAGTAAGATGGAAGGGCAAACCTTTCTGGCAAGGGGCTGAGGAAAAACAGGAAACGATGACACAGTACCACTCATCCTCCGCTTACGCCGCCTTCTTCATCGGCTCCTCTCCACTAGCTGGCGCTTCGGAGGTGTGAGCGGCGTGCGCACCTCCCAAAGTGAAGTTCTTCTTTTGGCTCGCTCTACATGAGCGCCTCTGGACCGCTGATCGCAGGCACAGACATGGTCTCCAACCGGATGCGACGTGCGTGCTTTGTGACCAGGAGGACGAGACGCAAGGACATCTGCTTGGCGCTTGCGTGTTCACCAGGGAGATCTGGGCGCGTATCCTGGGGGTCGTCGGCTTCCAGCACCTAGTGCCCGGGGATGCCGCGGACGTCCCTGCCCCGGTGGCTCACGGCGCGCTCGAGGGTCCCGCGGCCCTTCCGCAAGGCCTTCGACTCACTGGTCCTACTCGTCAGCTGGGTCATCTGGAAAGAACGAAACCGCAGAACATTCGACCACGTGAGGCGGACGACGTCCCAGGTCCTCACCGACATCAAGGCCGAGGGCGAGGAGTGGGTGGCGGCGGGCTACTCCAAGCTGGCGCCGCTGTTTGCCTTCGTGCCTTAGCTTGTACGCTACATCCCTTAGTCGCAAAATTAGTTTCATATTTAGTTATGCCCCTGCAGCAGCACCGTTTAAGCCGGTGATCTATGTCGTGTGTTTACCCACCGCGTGCTGAGGCAACTTCGCCTTCGTCCCGCGGTCGGTCGTGTATCAAACTCCATTTTCCCTTAAAGCAATACACGCACAGGCGTGATTTCGAAAAAAAAATGACAAGACCAAAAGACCAAGGAGGTCTAGGGATAATCGACACAAAAGTAATGAAACAGTGTTTACTAGTTAATCGGATTTGGAAAATTATGCAGGGCTCTGAGGACACATGCTATAAAATTTGGCACGCTAAATATATGCCAGATGGAAACTTCTCGATTCTAAACACAAAGACACATCACAATTTTAGCAGGCGCTACATAAAGTTAAGCGCTTATTCAAAGGGGTGGCCACCTTCAAAGTGAATAATGGCTGCAAAACTTACTTCTGGCAGGATGTATGATTGGTACACCACTACAAATTAATCACAGTTTTGGTCAGCTAGTACTAGTCGATGATAGATGGACCATGAGGCCATTACATGTGCAGCTTGCAGGGAAGCAAGCCTAGAAATATCTAGCTCCTTAGATGGACTGTTTAGAATTGCAAATATGTATGTACTGGGCGGGTGGGGAGCCCTTCGGCCATGGTGGCTGAATATTGGTCTAAAGATGAATAGTCTATCGATTTCCGAAGATCCCTAACTGGCAGTGAAATCCACGCATGGCAACAATTAATGACCCAATTGGAAGATGATAGTGAGGATGATGTTTTCTGGGGACTTGAAAAATCAAAGTGCTTCTCAACCAGATCCTTGTACAAGGCCATTCAGAGGGGAATTGTACAAATAAAAGCCTCAACATCATCTGGAAGAGCAAACTACCCATGAAGATTGAAGTATTCCTGTGCCAGCTTTTCAATAACAAGCTACAGGCAGCAACTGTTGCGAAGAAGAGGGCTGGAAAGGAAGTGAAAAGTGTTGTTTGTACGGCAAACCAGAGAACATTGACATTTTCATCACCTGCCCTATAACTAGTCTTGCATGGTGCATCCTGAGGGAGGGCCTTTAACTGAACCTCCCACCCGAATACCCGATCTCTAGATTGGACTTATGGGAAGTTGGATACATGCAGACTACATATCGCTCAAACATCTATGTTCCTGTTTGCAGGTCGCCTGGGCCATATGGACCAGACACAACAAGATGAGGATCAAAAAGGTGTTCCCAAGCAAACCTTCTGACATGGTACTTTCAACTTTATCATTCTCTGCAGAAGTGGTCTATCCTGATCAAACCGAAGGACAAGGAATTGGCAAGATCATGGAAATCATCTACGGCTCGATGAACAGATTTAAACCCTCAAAGTTAGCCATTTCTTATATTAGTGAATTCTAATTGTAATAGGCTACAAGATTGCTTTTGCCTTTTGGATGCTTTCTTGTATCCTGGTGCTCGCAGCCATACTTTGATACTCTTATCACCTCCTTAAAAGCAAAGCAAACTCCTTTCTAAAAAAAAAGCACAAAAAATATATCTGGGATAAAAAAGGAAGCAACCCTGAGAGTTAAAGGAAAAGCTAAATGATAATAACTAGCATCAAAGAAACTACAGAAGCCATCCTTCCTCATGCTATAGTGGTGTTCTAGGTTTTACTTATATCTTAGTACATACTCCTACTTATCAACATGCAGAGAAAATTTCATTTAGCATTAAGGTGTTATAATATATATAATATACCAACACTAGTTATCATCTCAAGACCATTTTGTCGTGTTGCAGTATTGTCAAAGACAACTGTCATTGTCGAGATTAGTGACTGATAGCTGTCACAATATCATCAGTGCACAGAGGGGGACAGATGAACTAGGGGAAAAAACAGAAACTTTAACATCCTTGAACAGTGAAAATCATAAGCAGAGTTTTTAAAGAAAGAACCTGTTTTATTTGGTTTATGACATTATACCCTCCTCTAATCATAAAATCTACTGTAGCATCCTCCCACCAGGGAAGTAGGCAATGCAGACGGCCAATCTGAAAATTTAGGGAAACATGTCAAAATGCATGACTTCATATGCTCAAGATACAGAGGAACAGGAAACTAAAATAGCTTGAATAGCCTGTTTGCAAAATATATTATAGTATTAGTTATCCATTACTTTTGCAATGTTGAAATTAGGATGTCAGACAAAGAAAAGGATAACCGGAGTGGCAGATAATAATTTTATTTTTAATATAATTTTATCACAAATCAGAAAAGTTTGGATTAATCATGTTTGCTCCCATAAACAGAAACATGATTATTGTATAATTAGTCACAACAGAGACACTGTTACCGCCAGTTTCTGTAGCATTGGAGAAAGCAACTTTATTGGTAGAGAAAATGGACTTCTTGCTAATTTCAAAAGGTAGAGAAAACTACTAGAGCAACAACTAGAGCATGATTTTCTCTTCTTTTCATGTTCCTTTTAAAGCTCAAAGTGATCCATAGAGGCTTACTTGCACCCAATCAAAGAATTCATTTGGAGTTTTTTTAAATGCCAATCTTGTTGCTAAAAAGCGAAGTGGAAGACTCTTCAATATAAACACCTGGGGAAGCAAAGAAAACAATCAGTTTACTCCATCAGTCCAGTCACCCAGCCAATATATCACACCCCAAGATTTCTTTGATCTAATTAGAGGTAACAGGTCAACATGAAACATTTCTCTTTAAGTAGCACAACCATCATTATTGATAAAAAAATTGCACAACCATAACCAATCAGAGATAATTACTACTCACCGAATGGAAAATACAGACATGACGACATAAAAAATAAAACATGTAAAATGAAATGGAAAATTAAATAATCTTAGCATGGAACTCACCCCGGCATATGAAACAATTTTAGGCATTCTAGACATATCTTTTGGGCCTTCAGAGTATACACTTGCACCAATGAAGATCAATTTCGAGACCTGTGAAACCAGTTTAAATTAGCTAAAACTTGTAAGATCTGTCTTACTCTTGATTCTTGAATGATGAAGGCATGTCGCATAGTAGTCAAAATCCACATCAAAAGAAGCACTACTGATATCTCAGTTTTATTTGTTGTACTACTCTGTAGTCTGCAGTAGCGAAAATATATTGAACAAAACTATTTTAAGCATGTACCGCTTCGGGTAGTTGACTGAAAAATCAATGGCAACAGCAGCACCAAGGCTTGGTCCGACTAACACCATAGGCCTTTTGATGTAGGATTTCCAGAACTACACATAAAAGTTGAGTTGTAAGGGTCCAATGACTGTAATAACTAAGAAAAAAAAACAGATCAGTGTAACCATTAGATAGTGGCGTCCGTTCACGACAAGAACTGGCTTAAAAGAAATATGATGGTACTTATATAGTACCTGGTAAAGATGCTCGCGTTTGGATGCAACATCACATGGTGGCCGTGTTCCTACCAATGAGACAATCAAATATATTACAAGGGGCGTTTCGCAAAAAGAAAAAAAATACTACAAGGGGCCTACAAAGTACGAAATTACAGCCTTACCAGGTACAGTAACCAGACCAGATCACATGGTGTACAGGATGGGGCGTACCTAAATCAGAGAAGCCCCAACCAAGGATGTCCACAGCCCAAGCCTCGAATCCGGCCTCCTCAAGCAACGGGTAAGTGTATCTCCACTCTAGAACAGAACTGTAGACAATACTTTAAAATGGTCCACACTAGTCACATAGTAGCAGAACTAGTACAGCAATTCTATTTTAAGACAATATATGATGAGCAGCACTGAAACCAGACCTTTCTAGTTGAACCATGAAATTTTGGTGTGGAATGGAACTTACCTGTCGAAGCCATGCAGCAGCACGACTGGATCAGCGTCCTGTTGCTGCTTGAGCGGCCTCACGCAGCTGCTCGGTATCGCGCTCCCCAAGAAACCGGTCTGAAGATGAAGATAGGATAAATTCAGGTTTCACAGCCATTGCGCATCGAGCGTACGACAGCACAGTAAAATCGGGAGAAATTGGCTCGCCTGGACGGGGACGCGCTCGATTCGCTTGGCGAGGCGGATGGCGGCGCCGTCGCGGATGCGCTCCACCGCCTGGGGAAGGAAGGACGGGAACCCGGCCCCGCTGGTGCCTCTGGCAGTGGGGGTGGAGGCGGCGGTGGAAGCCGCGACCCTGAGGCGGGACCTGGGCGACGCGGCCAGCGGCGGTAGCGGCAGCGCCGGTAGGGAGGAGGAGGTGAGGAGCAGCGGCATTTTGTCGGGTTCAGCGCCGCGCTTGCCCGCACGCTGGACGACGGTGTGAGGCTTGGAGCTTGTGCTGTGTGTGCGCTGTGCGCCAACTGCCATGTGTTCTCTGCTACTCCCTCCGTCCCTTTTTTCTTGACGTTTTGGGTGTTCGCGCCGCAACTTTGACTCGATTTGTAGAAAATACATACAAGATTTAAATCTTCAAATAAATTTGTTAAAAAACTAGATCAAAAGATCTTTCCGGTGATACTAATTATGTGATATAAATATTAATCTTATTTTAATATATAATTGCTTTAAGCAGTTTTTTTCTGAAGCGAGAACGTCAAGAATTTAGGGATGGAGGGAGTACACGAGTCTTATAGGACGCGAGCACGGTGGAGGCCGTGTGGCAGTGGTGCCACACTTCCACGCGTTGGGCACATGTGATTTTTCAACAGGAAAGAGGCGAAAACAATGGGAGAGGGAGAGTTGAAATAAAAAAGAAGATTTTTTTTTTGGAAGAATCATTAGAGGGGTGAGCGCCACCCGAATATATATTGCATTGATTCCGGCAAAACTGGTGGACGGAATTTGCCCGTGGGCAGGAGTACAAGAAGAGTTTACAGATACAACATGCCTCGAAGATAGAGAGATTACACAAAAGAGGTGGCAGAGATTAGTTGGCTGCTTGGGGTTCATTGGTGGTTGAAATCCACTGCACACAATCTTCTAAAGACCGGGGTGAAGAGTTTTAAGATATGCTCTCATCAAGTGCTTTCACTTGGCATAGTTGGTCCCATCGAAATGAGGTAACTTTCCTGCGGGCACGTTGATGAAAGACTTCTTATCGCGGTTAGTCAAATAAGAGGAATATTTAAAGGATATGGCTGTAAATTTATTGTTGGTGTTGTTGCTGTCCTCATCCTTCTTCTTATCCTTCTTGTTCTTGGAAATGCATGATACATCATCGTCCCCATCATCCGAGCTACTTGATAGCTCACTAAACAATGCATCTTCTTCCTCTTTGCTCTTGTTGCCCTCTTCGTGGCTCTAGCTTCTCGAATCACCCTTCTCTCTTCTTTTCATTGAAGCTTTTCGGCAAGCTTCACACTTAGCTTCTTCTTCTAGCTTTTTGGTCTTTTCACGCTCTTCTTTTCTTGCATTCTTGGCTGCCTTCTTCTCTTTTCTTTCTTTTCTAGCCACTATCTGCTCCGGATTGGTCGTGGCACCCTTGAGAGTGGTGTCACTAACAGTAGACAGCTGCTGCTGCCTTCATCCACAATCTCAGGATGGCTGGTGACTTTGCCTTCATTCTTCGAACCTTCTGGCTTGTCCATCGTAATGAAGCGTATATGAAGCGACGTGGCTTTGATACCACTAGTATGATCTCTGGACGCCTAGAGGGGGGTGAATAGAAATGACATGTTAAAGTACGAGATCACAGATAAGCAGCAGAGAAGAACTGCAGGGCTAGCACAAGATATATGAACTCAAACCCCACAACAACAATAGATATGCAAGAAAGTAAATAGCACACGGTGACCCAAGATTTATCCTGTGGTTCGACGTCACGACCAAGGCTGGTCTACCTCCATGTTGTTGAGGAAGCCACACAAGGCTTGAGCTCACCACAAAGGCTAGTTTTTCCTCGTTCACAAGTCTAGGGACCAAACCCTAGAGATGTGAGGTGATTTTTTTGATTTAAAACGAGGTTACAAATCTCCCTAGGCTGCCACACAAGTTGGCAAGCTCAAGGTTGATGCCTAGCCGGCAAGGAGCAGGCTCCAAGAGTAAAGAACCCTAGCACACCGGCCAAACGCGAACTAAATGCTCTTTCAAGATGGGAAACTTATAGATCCGGTCTTCAATCACAGTTTGCACTCTTTTCCCTCAAGTTTGATGGTGGGATTCGAAATCTTACTTGGGGAGGAAGAGAGCAACAATGGAGGAGAGAGAGAGAAAGAGATTTGGTCTGCTTCTTGACAAAATGAACGAGTGGGAAAGAAGTTGTGATCGTTGGAGGGGATAAGATAGGTATTTATACCCCTCTGCACAACGGTCAGAATCAAGCGCAACACTACCACGCCAGACGCGCAGCACTGTCGCGCTCCCAAAATAGAGAACTGGTGGTTGTTTTGGGTATCTGTGGTGATTAGGATGGTAGGATTTGAGCATTTGATTTGAAAGTTGAACAGATGTGCTAGAATCCCTCTTTATATTACGGTTTTTCTAAACTCAATATTCAAAATATAAAATGATTAAGCCTTAATAAGTTGAGGGTGCCTCCGCTGTCAAATATGAGGAACAACCTGTACATCATCACCTTTTCTCATTTCTTGTGTGTCATCTTGATAAATCCCATTAGTCCCCTAATTCAGTGGTCATTAATGCCAAAACCCACATAGGGCTTGATTGCACTTACACCTTCAACTGACGGTGAGACACACAGCACAATCAGGCCCACATACCACCATTCACGGGGAGAAAACCTTGGAGGGGAATGTGACCTCACTATTTTTGGGTAAAGAGAGTTTCCTCATCATCAAAGTTAGAAATGTCACATTCACACACAAAAAAAATGTTAAGTGTCACCCTGACCGTGTGTTGCAAAATCTGAACTGACCCTATCAGAAACACGGCCCGACTTGGTAGTAACCCAAACAACATTGAATGTTTTTTTTTCTTTAGTTGAGTTAGACGGCATTGAACGAATCGAAGGGTTTTTGGCTTCTCGTGCCTGGCCCAATAAAATATTCGTTGTGGCCCAATTGAAGTCGTCGTAGCTTCTACGCAAGTTTGAAACCCTATGGGTTAGAAATACACATCTTCTCAATAAAACCCTAACTAAATCCTACGACGCCGTCGCTACCGCCGACCACCAATTCACCGCCACTAATCACTTGCACGTGTTTCACTCTCCCTCCATCCATCGCGATGATCAGATCAGCTTGCACGGGGGGCACCTGGCAGAGGCTTTGCGCTTTCGTGGAGAAGGGTGTCGCCTTCACGTTTGTGCAGCCTGAGCGCTTCGGCTTTCACTCATCAAGCTATGTCCTACTGCCGAGTGGAGTGGCGGTGCCCACTTCTATCGCTGAGAAGATGGATGTGGCTCAAGCCGTGGCAAAGGAGGTAGGGATCACTGGCGGCGACTCGTCGGCCGTCAGCACCTGCGAGGGCTAGACCTTCTCCAACGGCCCAGGTCTCTTTGCCTTCAGCACTTTCGTATGCTCGCCAGGCTTCGGGAGCGAGGGTGGCGAGGGCCTGACCTTCTCCAGCGGCCAAGGTATCTCCACCGGCATCGAGAGTGGGGTTGGTGCTGATGGTGGCTGCTCCAAGTACACCTCGTTTTTCGTGACCTACCGCATCAACCCCCTTGCTTCCTGTACCTCCTACACCTCTGGATCAACATTCGCCACGGGCATCGCCTCTTCTCCCTTTGACCTCATCCTGGTCGGTAACCGCTTCCTTACTCCTGTTTACCTTTCTCTCCTGTCTCCCCCTGATTCGATTAATTTATTTATGTTCTAGATCTATACTACTATCTTGTCTAGCGTTAAATACCCTTGTAGCTTGATTAACAGTAATCACTCAATGTTTATTATCTACATTTGATTTAGTACGGTGTTGGATGTATGACTAAATACTTATGTAGCTCGATTTACGTAATCAATCAATGTTTATGTTATAATATGATATTGTGGCTCCGGATGGGGCGCACCACATGATCATGTGTATCGGTACATGATGTCAAGAATTGATGATGTGCAACAGAGTCAAGAGAGACTAACAATGAAATGAGAGAAAAACTTTTTGGAGATGAAGTGTGAATTCATTTATTTGAAGATTGAGGCGAGACTAACCATGAAAAAAAACGTGTTGCATATGCTATGTGTTTTATAGTTTTGACTAAATTGCTCATATTCTGTTGTTGGGTAAGCAATTCCCGAATAGGTTTAGGAGAGAGAGAGCGGAGAGAAGAGCGAACCGACAACTAGGGTTGCCGAGAAAGAGGGAGGGGAGAGCCCCTTGCCCTCATGCACTTGGTATTTATATAGGCAATTGGCAATATGAAAGCGACCTCTCGGTGGAGGAAAATTGATAAGTCACTATAGTGGCCCCTATTGGGCATCTTCTAGGGAGGGGGGTGAGGGCTTGGCCCATATGAATATGGGCTCCTCGAAGAGGCACAATACAACTCAAAATAAGGGCCGCAAGGATGCTCTTCGCAACCTACACGTGCTTGCCTTGCTAAAAACTCCATCCCCAAAACTCCGTGGGGAAAACAAGGCACGGAGAAAAGAGCACGTGCATGACCCTAACCTATACATGTTCTTTTGAGGCTTTAGCTCCATGTGCCTTGATCTTTTGGATGTCTTCGTCTTTGGCCTTCGGCTCATACGCTACTTCTATATCAAGGTTCATCGCTTCGCTCAACACTCAAGACTTCATCTTTAGGACCTCGATGCGTAGGTCTTCTTCTCTAAGGCCTCTGCCTCCAGTATCTTCTCGATGCTTATTTGTCTCCAATGTCTTCTCAACATGGAGGTTTTCGTCTTCTTCTTGGCGTGGAGGTTTTTGTCTCCGAGGCCTTCAAATCTTTGCTTACGAACGCCATGCAAAAGACTTCATGCTATGGAGTGGCTTATCCTTCGGTGCAATCCCCTAGCCCCTCTAGGCTGGCGCTCGTGACCGAATCCTCTGCCATGCTTGGTGTAGTCGACGTAGTCGTAGTAGTGGAAGTAGATGTTTCGGTGCTGAATGAGTTATCGTAGTCCCTCGAGTTTGGCGACAGAGGCAAGTCATCATAGTTGTCCTTTGAGGCTTGGAGCTGTGTGCCAGCTACCATGTGCTCCCCGCTGCACGGGTGTTATAGGGCGTGAGGATGGTGGAGGCCGCGGGGCATCGTGTGGTGCCACACTGCCACAAAGCTAGGCACATGTGATTTCCCCCTTTTTTTCTTGCGAAAAACATATGTGATTTTTACAACATGAACGAGGAGGGCACGAGGTGAAAAAAAAAAATGGGAAGGGGAAACTAAGAACAAGAAATAAATGGGAAAATACCATGTGTTCTCAAAATCTCATAGCCTTGTACATAATTTTCTAAATCCATTTAATCAGTAAACACACATTCACTACTTTTTTTTCTAGAACGGTAAACCGAATTTCATTACTTGGAGCAACAAAATTACAGAGCACGCATTCACTACTTTTGTGTTGATTATCTCTAGACCTCCTTGATCTTTTCATTATTATTAGGTCTTTCTATTATTTCCCTTGCGTTTTTTTCTCGGCAAATTGTTAGAAACAGTTTGCTCTTATTGGTTCCATCTTATTGTCTTCACATGGTATAGGTTGGGATAGTGCCTGCTTATTTGCCTACACAAAATTGGTAATAATAATATTAATAATTGGAAACCTGTTTTAAAGAGAAAGGACAAGCCCCTGACAGCGACGAGCGGAGGAGAAGCTCGGCGTAGGCAGTGGTGTGAAGGAGTGAGACACAGGGGACCGCATGGATGAGGAGCTCGGCAAAGGTTATGAAAATCATATCCTCTTTTGATATCTTGAGCCATCGATTCCTTGCTGCACAAGTGTTAGAAGCTCCAAGCAATGCAAGGGACATAGTTTTTTTCTCTCTACGAGAAGCTGGTCACACAGTTTTTTTCTCTCTACGAGAAGCTGGTCACACAAGGACATATATATATAGCATAACCTCTAAAAATGCGGTAAAGTGACATGAACAGTAAGCCACTAGAGATTAGCAGATCTGATGTTAGTAATGGTTCCGCAATTTGTTTTGGAATGTTTAATTTGTGGCAATGGGTATCGGTGTTATGAAGGGCAGAAGAGGGCTGCCTGCCGCCTGCGTGTTGCTCGAGGAAATAGTGGCTCTAGCAGACTTAAGATACAAGACGATTCAAATTTTTAATTTGCGAGAGGGTTAAAGAATTGAAATTTCTTGCAAAAAGGACTTGAAAAGTAATTTTATATATGAAGCTCACCAAAGAATTGAAGGCTACTAACAGGATCTAGTCTGGCCAGAAATTGCACGGCCACAAAGTGGAATAAATTTATAAGGAAGACGGGAGGCAGTTAAGCTAAGGAATTGGTTGATAATATGTTTTTGAGAAAAAAAAATGGTTGGTAGTACGCGGTAGTAGTCGTTGGGTGTAGAGAGTTTGTGCGAGTTATTAACGGTACGAAGCCTTACTGACAAAGGAGCCCTCCCTTAGCTAGCGCTGATGTAGGCGAGCAGCCACATGGATCCCCGACACAAGTCGTCGTCAAGTAGAAAGAAAACGATGTACCACCGTCAGTAGCGACAATACGTTTGCGCGCGCATTATGAGCACCGGCGAATGCCTAGCTTGTACTATGGGCTGCTCCCTCGTGACTAGCCCCGTCGTCCCGATGTGACTGACGCCATCTGTCCACCTCGATCGATCGTGGACAATGTATATGATCACAAAAAAGGCAATGTATATAATCAAAAAAAGACAATGTATTAAAAAAACACCCAGATGCGTGCGTGGATACATCGATTCACAGTTCGATAGTACGTGCAAGGTTGATGCATGCACGCGAAGCGCGAGTGTGACTGTCCTGTCGTCTCCTGCGGTACGGTCCCGCCGCCGATGATCGATACTGTAGCGACTGTGTCCGATGACGGGGACGGGGACGGCGACGATCCATCATCCATTGATGATTGGTTGTCACTCAGTTCCGTGTGTTTTGAATGTTGTAATGGGTTGATTTCGCATGCTGCAGAGGTTGCCATATTATTAATTTTGAGATGTTCAGCAAAAAAAAAATATTATGATGTAAATAAGATATATTTTCCCTATTTTGTAACATGTGCTTTTAGGAAACGAACCAATTGATGACTAGTAACTTTGTTATATGCCATGGTTTTGGTTGGTCAAGAATCGAAAGCCAACCAAGCGGGCCCTTAGTTCATACACAACAACTCAATTCAATACATGTGGATTGAGGTAAATACATGGATATCCAAACAAGCCCTACGAGGGGATTCACCATCCTCGCTTAAGCGTATTAGTCCTCACAAATTCAAAATAAATTAACAGTAAGCACCTTAGAAAACCCAACAACCTATTCACTAAAAGATACTCCCAAATGAATAACCCATTTGGGAGTATCAAATTATCAATAGACCTTTATATCATCACGTGCCTTTACACTGTATCAATATGAAAATAATAAATTGATACATGATTGCTACGAGAAATAGCTTCGATCGACGAGAATGTAGGACCCCGACTGGTAGAGTTTCTCCTATTCCATTCTCCCTAGGGACTAATAAGGGTCTTTTGGCATGACTCCGAAATGCTCAGGCTCTCACCTACCAAATCACTATAGCACAAAGCCAAAACTCTCTCTCCTCCCTCCCCTTCTCACAAACAAAGGTGAAGCCGGTGAAGCCCAAAAAAATCTTAGCTTCACCGGCTTCTACATCATCCGAGAAAGTGGGAGGGAGGAGAGAAAGTTTTTGTTGTGTGCTACATTATTTTTGCAAGTGCTACAATGATTCAGCAGGTGGGAGCTAGAGCAGCTTCGGAACCGCGTGCCAAAGAGGCCCTAACTTCTTCCATCTTGCCATCCACGTCCCTAATAAAGTAATATATCCGATGAAGGATCGACGCTCATATAGGTGGAAGTCGATATCTATAGATCCAACGGATACCCTCTATTTTTTTAAAAAAAATAAACTAGAAATTCATTTTTCCTTTCAAAATTTGAATTCCTAGTCCATCCACGTCCAACCTCTTCTCTGCCTTCCACCTCTACCCATCGCCATCTCTCTTGCCTGTACTTATTTCGTCCAAGAGCTCGAGCGCTTCGATTGGAGAACAGTGGAAGGTACTGTTCCAAAACGTGGGACGAACGGGGCGGGGACCGGACGTTGGGACCTTGAGACGGTCACAAACTCTGTCCGTCCGTGTTTGCTTTGTCGCGAGAGAGAGTGCAGCGTGTGGTACTGTGCGCGCCATAGTCCGTATTCTTTGGACAACTGTCAACGATGGAAGCAGATGTTTCGTCATTGCGTGTCCACGCGTCGAGAAGATGACGTTCACAAGTTAGGAATCTTTTTTAAAATGAATTTCTGTACACGAACTGAGCTTGTGGGACTACGAGGCTACAGAAATTCATTGAGTATTTATCTGAATTAATCTTTGACATTGACAAGACAAGTTAGCTGTAACATCCAGTCCGGCGCACGGGCGGGGCCCACTCTACCGAGGAGTGGTTCCACTGCGCAGAAGAACCCGCCAACTTTTCCCCCGCTTCGTTCAAAACGGTTAACCGAAGGTTACTACGCGTCCCGCCCCGGGTATTTAAGTTGGTCTGGAGCTCCCAGGATTCACGGTATGGTACTAAACATCTGGTTGCTACAGTGCTTCGCGACGCTACAGCACCCGGTGAACAGTCCCCGCGCTACAGTAACTCGAAACTGGCCTGGCCCTTTTCGGTGAACAGTAACGGACTGCTACAGTACCCGAGAACTACAGTACCAGACCGCTACAGTACCCCGAATCTGGATGTACAGTAGCCTGCGAGGGGGTAGGGGCGCTTAAGGCGCATACACCGGATGAAAGGACGCGTGAAAAGCGGCGGTTGAAGGTGGATCGACCGAGCCGATGAAGAAGAGCATTTTGGACGACTGAAGGATAAGTAGAATGTCGCCGCCAGAGGTAGCAAATGATACTCAAGTCGAATCCCAATTATGGCGAAGTCGTGGAGTCATCGTCAGATGACACAGTGTCATGTTAAAGATTGATAATTCATGGTTTTGGTTAGTATTTGAATTGTTGTTAAAACTTACTAAACCCTTATATTTGACTTGCGAAATCTATGGTAGTTTTTGGCCACCTTTTTATTTACTAGTCTTTGGTACGATATATGTTTTTTTCCCTCAATTTTTTTTTTTTTAAAAAACTTGGTAGGATAGATAAATTTTGAATCTCAAGGAAGCAGAGACGAGCTCGACCGGGCCGATCGAGCCAACACAACTCAAATGAAAGACCGTCGCTACCCACTTCCAGGTGGGACCCACGTCCGACTTCAAGTCCTCCGACTCCGAGTCGTCGGAGAGGGCGCCTGAACTCCCGACTTCCCAGAATCGCAGTTTCCCAGTCGCCTGCTCGCCCCCTTTCGGTCCTCCGCTCCAGTGCTTCGTCTCCGCGGCGCGCGATGGCGGCGCCGGCGCCGGCTCCCTCGATGGCCGCGCCGCGGGTGGGGCTGCTGTACGACGATCGGATGTGCGCGCACGCGACGCCCGACGGGGAGGAACACCCGGAGAACCCCGAGCGGCTGCGCTCCATCTGGCGCAAGCTCAACGCCGCGGGCGTCGCGTCCAGGTATGACGCTAGAGGCCGTTCTCCCGATCCATTGCTCTCGAGCTGAGAGCGTCGTGGTTTTGGTAGGGACGGGTGAGGCTTGCACGGCGCACTGGTGCCCTTGGTGTTCATTTTTCCGTTCGCATTGCCTGGAATGAAGCGAAAGCCTCCGCCGCTTGTGCGCCATGACGTTTACTTACTCTTCTCTCCCTCTGTTGTTGCTGTGGCCGGCCCATTTCGATCTAATAATTGGCCTAGTGATTGCGTAAATTACCATGTGAGTGTTGGAGTTCATGACTTTCCCTAGGTTTAGGTATCAAATGCGAAATGTCTAACATGTGAAAAAAAATCTAGAGTAGTGCAAAGCAAAATAACTTTGTGAAACATTTATTTCAAAAAACAATGCATCGATTCCTTAAAAAGTCGCTTCGATTGTACACTTACAGATGTTGTTTATGGCATTAAGATTCGAGATGTAGGTCTTGCTTTAACTCCGATGCCAGTAAACTAAACCTTAAGCATCAACTTTACAGTTTTTGTTATGTTGATCTGGTTCACTATTTTGCTTAGCCAGTTAGTTAGTGGTTTTTCCCCTATATATTGAGGACGGTGGTGTGGTTCTGCAATGGTACTGTAACATTTTTTTTCAGGTGTGTAGCCCTTAAGGCGAAGGAAGCTGAGGACAAGTATATAGCTTCTGTTCACAGCAAGAGCCATATAAAGCTGATGAAGGAGATTAGCTCAAAGAAATATGATGCCAGCAGGAACAAGATTGCTAGGAAATTCAATTCCATTTACTTCAACAAGGGTTCCTCGGAATCTGCTGTTCTTGCAGCTGGTTCTGTCATAGAGGTCATTTTACATCTTCTTACATATGGCCATTTCCTCCTTTTCTGTCGCTATTATACCCAGCCTTGTTAGTAGGAAATAACTGAAAAATGGATTATTTGGCAATTAGGTAGCTGAGAAAGTCGCTGCAGGCGAGTTAAGTTCTGCTATTGCTCTAGTCAGACCTCCAGGCCACCATGCAGAACATGACGAGCCAATGGGATTTTGCCTCTTCAACAATGTGGCGGTTGCAGCTAATTATCTCTTAAACGAGAGGGTATGTATTGAAACTTCTCTTTCTCTGTCTCTCTGTGTTTGTGTATTTGGGGGGGGGGGTGGGTTTCATTTAATGTTGGTACCTATATTCATCACTTCCTACAAAGAATCAAGTGTTGTTCTTTGTTCTAACACAGCCAAATAATGTGTTTTGCTCACTTTTGAACCTTGTTCTTTCTCTTGCAGCCTGATTTAGGTATCAAGAAGATACTGATTGTCGATTGGGATGTTCACCATGGAAATGGCACACAGAAAATGTTCTACAATGATCCTCGTGTATTGTTCTTCTCAGTTCACAGGTTTGACAAGGCACACTGATATTTCTTTGCTGGTTTTCTTTAGACTTCAGAGTAGCTTCAGTACCAATGTACCATTACAATATTTTGTTAGCAAAGTGATGGCAGTTTTTTCCCTCTTTTCTTTGGAGAGTTATTGATTATTGTTCTTGGAATGTCCATAATATCAATATCATGGTTTACTTTCCTAGGAAACACTGGAAACTTGCAGTTAACAGAATAATTTAAGACCTCCAATGATTATCTGTATGGTATCAACATAGTTGTTTAGGGTAGAGCACGCGGGTTGTATTTTGATGCCTTTTGATTATGCGATGCAATCAAGTGTGATTTGGGCTCACATTCCACAAATTCAACTTGCTCATTACTCACCCTTTACAAATTACAACATGAAAATAATCAAATCATATTGTTGTATCACTCCAAGATTGGCTGAACAGCATGGTTCATGCGTGATCATCTCAGGGGTCCGTTTGACAATTTCTTTACCTAGCGTATTTTTTTTTTTTTTGAATTTTCACCGGGGGGGAGGCGTTCCCCACCTGAATTTCATTTGCATTGGCCCCAAACGGCCGTATAAAGTTTACATCGTTTTCATGTACAATATTTGCCAGACGGCAAGACAGAAGCAAAGGCAATGGCTATTCTAGTCCTGCATTGCCGTTTCAAATACTTGACACCATTTATCAGCGATGTGTTTCTTCTTCCGCTTCATCCGGGCCTTCCATAGCCTTGATGTTTCAATGCACTGTTGCAGTGCCTGATTGACCACCGTGCTTTCGTTCCTGAAAATCTTCGCATTCCTCGCCTTCCAGAGTGTCCAGCAGCACAATGCAATGAACGCCGCGTGCTCGTCTCTTGGCACACCTGGTAAAGGGGCTAGTCGGTGCAGGTTACTGACATCGTGCCCAATGACATGTTGCATATTTAGCCGTTCCCAAAATAGTCTTCCGAGCGAACACCCACTGACTATGTGCTCCGGTGTCTCGCCCTGCTGCACACAGATCTCACAGGTCTTATCAGGGACGACATGCTTCTTATGGAGGAGCACCCTGCACTGAATCCTTTTCGGAGGAGTAACCACATGAAAAGCTGCACCCTCGGCGGAGTACAATTGCTCCAAATGAAATCTGCAGCGTCATCCTTCTGGTGTCCTTGGGCCTTGATGAAACGGTACACCGTCCCACTGTCAATTCCCTTCGAGTTTAGGAAAGGGCATACTCGTGTGTGCGGGTCTTGGCTTAGCTGTTACCTAGCGTATTGTGCCATGGAACCTATTAACCAAACACCTACTGGCTACTGTGGTCATGAAGGTCGTTAGAAATTAGAATATAGTACTCTTGAATGTTTCAACCGTAGTGATAGGAACTGAGCCTATCACTTAGTTGGAGGGTGTGGCGTACATTCTCCTTACCACGGTTTATGTCCCTTTCCTCTCAAATTCGGTGCCTATTTTCTTCTTTATAAAAGTCACACGCACACTTGAATCTGGAACACGAACATAGTTGCAATCAACACAATCACTTGAATCTTGGATCATAAACTGTTCAATTTAGTGTGTGCTTGTAGCCACCTTAATGAAGCCATATTAAAATATCTATAGTTCTAAAGTTATAAATAAATGTTTATTGTTTTAATGTTTGTTTTGTAGATTTGATTATGGAAGCTTTTATCCTGCTGAAGGGGATGCTTCTCATTGTTTCATCGGGGAAGAAGCTGGTAAAGGGTATAACATCAATGTTCCCTGGGAGCATGGGAAGTGTGGTGATGCTGATTATATTGCTGCATGGGACCATGTACTGCTTCCTGTCACTAAAGTTTTTGATCCTGATATAATACTGGTATCGGCTGGATTTGATGCAGGTATGTAGTTATAAAGTTCTTTGAAACTCTTCTATTCCAGTACCTTAGCAACTTTTTACTTTAAAACATTTATGTAAATGAAGGCAACATTGTGCTGGCAAGCGTTTTTAAATATTCCGTGGGCTATCTGACTCATCTGAGCATTGTTCGGACTAGTGCAACTTGTCTACCTGATTATATTGTTGCATAATAAGTGATGTTTCTGCTGATGAATTTGTAAAATCTTGTGAAGCTTTGTTTCAGCATTGAACTGTGGATACACTATATTAGAATCTATACTTCTGGAGTTCTGGTGTATCATTGTGTTAGGCCATTGATAGATAATCTGCTGCTCACATCTCTCTTTTATCATAGGAGCATAGGAACAGTGCCTGCTCCCTCCTTCCTGTCAATAGGACAGCAGGATTTGGGAGTATGGTTATCATAATAACAAGTAGAGGGCAGCATGGCCCTTAGTTTGACTGCTGTAATTCTTTGCTTCTATATGAAGGCATTGGCTAGACAGTTCAGCAGCTCCAATTCATGTGTGTGTGTGTGTGTGTGTGTGTGTGTGAGAGAGAGAGAGAGAGAGAGAGAGAGATCTGATCTCCTCTTCTTCAACCTCCAGTCTGTGTGTGAGGGGTGTGGTGATACACACCTGAGGGACGAAGCCGGTGAATAACCATGTCTGTTCTTATCGTTCATTGGTTTTGAAATTCTATTCTGATATCTGTGTTCCATTCCATTGTTAGCATTGGGTGATCCTCTCGGTGGGTGCTGCATTACACCAAATGGATATGCACTGCTACTAACAAAGGTATGGAGTTGCAGAAAAACAGATTTTAATCATATTTCAATTTTCACCATACCATGAACTTTCATGTCCCTAAAGCAGACATTAATGTTGCTTGGATTTTCAAAACACTTCAGATGAACTGGAATAGGTTAAATGGATCAAAGTCGAACATTGCATCTTTTATGCCTGTTAGAATTTTCATTTGATTTTGTTCATCTATTTAGTGTTTCCTCTATGCATCTTGACCCTTGGGCATATCATGTAAAGCCTATACAGAAGACCCTTTAAAAATCCCATTGCCTGACCTTCTCATCTGTATGCCAAATCCTGCAGTTGTTAGGATTTGCTCAAGGAAGGATAGTGATGGCCCTTGAAGGAGGTTACAACCTTAGGTCCATAGCAAATTCAGTTTGTGCTTGTGCAAAAGTTCTCTTGGGAGACAAATTCACATTCAACGCTCCAGAGATGCATCCATTTGAATCTACATGGAGAGTTATACAAGCGGTAATGGTCTGCATGCACTATCACTGTCTAGTTCTTTACTTTCTACGGATATCTATAGCTGCATTGTCTTTTGAATTCCACATTGGCTAGGTACGCAATGAATTGAAGACATGCTGGCCTGTTCTGAGTAGCAAGCTGCCAGAAAATGTATCATTGAGGATTAGACCTTCACCAAGCGAGGTATATTTCCCCTTTCTCATTTGGCCTACGCTTGGATTAATGAGTTATGCTTTGGTGTAAGAAATGTTTATCACTTAGACATGCTTTCTGATAACTTGACCCTATCTTCTCCATTTTTTTTCTGGTGATACATTGTCAAAATAGTTCCAGCTTTTACTGAATTATGAAATTGACCTTTCCAGTGCAGGATTTAATACATTGTATTGTAGTTCAATTTATTTGAAATGTGATTTAACATGAACCATGTTTAGAAGCTCAGTTTATAGACTACTGCATATTATCTTTTTCAGAGCATCTGATGAACTATTGAGAAAAGATACTGCCGTATCTGCAGCTAAATGATCATGAATTCCCTGTTTAATGCTGACAATGTGTGATTGTGAAATCCCTGTGTAATGCTAACAATATGGGTCGAAACCCACATGCCATGTCATCAAAATATCTTTGTTTTTCCTTTGGATAAATGCTTCATGTCTATTGCTAGATCCTAACTTCTGAGATGCCACATGGTAGAAATCGGATGTGAGTAGTCTAGCTCAAATCTGTTGATATTTTTGTCTTTTTTTTTATCATTTGTGTGGCGCGCTGCACTGAGACTCACTGACGGGCTAAGACAATTTATATAGACACATTAATCCAATAGTCAGGCTTGAATAACTGAATAATTTTCCTTTTGTATTTCCTTATGTTAATGAACAGCTCAACGCATCCTCTGATTCCGAATCTGATAGTGAAGATGTTGCTGAGCTCCTTGCTAATGTTGCATCTGTCAATGTTATCGAAGTTGCTGGTGATGCTATAAGTGAACACCTGTCAAGGATGAAACTTGATGATGACAACCTTTCAGTGAAGACTACCTCAAGTTGCTCAGCAGCAGAACAGCATCTAGTTGATTCAGTAAAAGTACAAAACAATGCATCTGTGGTGCTGACCAAAAGAATATCTGATTTATCTCTCGCTTGGCGATCAGATTTATCAAGAACTGATGTCTGGTATGCCAGTTTTGGTTCAAACATGTGGAGACCAAGATTTCTATGCTATGTTCTAGGAGGAAAGGTAAAGTTCAAGATTCAATGGCTTTTCATGGAGCATTGGTTCCTTTGTCAGTCTGGTCTGCTTGTTTGATGTCACAGCATTGGAGACCTCATGATTCTTTTGGGTTATATGCCAATATGTTTTTATCTTATTATAAAAGTAGTATGCTTTAAGAGATAAATTTGCTATTCTGTGTCAGGCTGAGGGTATGAGTATAGCATGCTGCGGATCCCGTGACACAAACTCACCAAAAGGAACCATGTGGAAGACTGTACCTCACAGGTTGCTTTTCGGTAGATCGTCTACCCCTTGTTGGGGTACTGGTGGTGTTGCTTTTTTCTCAACCCTGAGATAAACTACAATGAGAAGTCGTATGTCTGCATGTACAAAATAACGTATGTATGTTGCATTGACACGTTATTGATCTTTCCATTCAGGGAGGGTGGCATGTTGTCATTCTGTTAGTACCTGACACCTCATCTAATTTGCATGTCTTCAACAGGTTGGAGCAGTTCAATGACATCTTGTTTCAGGAGAACCGCTTAGTGCTGGAGGATGGTGAAGATGGAAACGTTGTGTATCCTGACTCTCCTTTGATTGGTTCATCTGAAATCAAGCTTATATCTACAAACAAGGCTATTCATCTTGAACCTATTAAGGTTTGATTTGCTTGTCCCACTTCTACAATTGTACCCTTCCCTCTGTACAGAATTTCTATATACTCTTTATTGAGATTAATTAACACCATGCTAGTGTGCTGTTGAAAACATCACTCCTAAACATTCGATAGGCTGACTGCCGTTCAAGAGCTTATTGATAGATTACAAGTCGTTTTCCCATAGCGATATAGATCACTTTTACCTTGAGTGTTTCCTTTAAAATTTAATTTGATCCCTGTAGGAACTATTAATATTGATATGTTTAGCAAGAAACCAGAACCAGCCTCTTTGAGTATTCAAGTTCATATAGTCTTAGAAATGCTTTTGTGACCAGGGCGCCAGGGCACCAAACTCTGTTGACATCGTAAGCACTGTTGAAATGAAGCCTGATTTTGTAAGCTAAAACAACAACAACAACAACAACATAGCCTTTTGTCTCAAGCTAGTTGGGGTAGGCTAGAGATGAAACCCATAGAAAACAAGTATAAAAGAAAACACAAAAATAGGGCACAAGACGGAAGGTAGAGTTAGGGGTAAACAGGAAAAGAAACAAAGGTCACGGTTCAGGCACCATGTTTCATGTCATCAGTGGACTAATTTCAAACCCAGCCTTATCAGCGTAATTGTGACACCATGTTTAATTTTTGCTGTATTATCCATGTGGCATACTGAGTTATTTTTTTTTTTTTTTTTTTTTTTTTTTTTTGAAAGATCCGGTTTCCCGGCTTTGGTTATAATAAGGAGAATAGAATTTGTGACAACACGCCGAAGAAGCGCGTCCCGCCGCAAAGCAGACCGCTACGGGGGTGATAGTCCCACGCACACACACCAAAGTAAACGGCGACCCACTAGAAACGAAACCGAAATTCGAGACATCACGACCCGGCCGATATCCACGACGACGCCTTCAGGAAGGTTACGACGCCCAAACGCCGCCGTCGCCCGTCCATGGTAGGACCGGTTTTCACCCATGGAGAATGCTGCGGACACGACGCCCCAACAGGGAAACGGCGCCGCAGCGCCGCCGCCGCCAAGCTTTCGCCCAATTAACCGCAAAGACCGACGCCGGCCCAAATGTCGGATCCGGCTTGTTCCCACCATCGCCGCTACCCGGTAAACCGCGGGGAACCTCGCCTAAGGGCACCAACGCGCCCGGCCACGCGGCGGCCGCAAAGCTGCGTTAGCCACCCGCCCGGCCGGATGACTGCCGAACACGACCATACTCCGGGCGCTGGCGTCCACCGCGCCGACGTCGGCCGTCGATGTCGACCGCCCGCCCGGCTCGCACCCGTAGCCAACGTAAGCCGGTCATCGCCGGCCGCCGTCGACACGCCGCACCCCCCACCGTGGTCGCCGCGCCGCCCAAGGGGCCCCGGATCAGCGGAGGAGGAGAATCCGGCCCCCGAGCCCGCGCCGTCGCACCACCACATGGCCGGTGCCACGGAGCGCCCCAAAGATGGGGCGGCCGGATCCGGCCGCCAGGTGCCGGATCGACCGCCAGGGCCCTGGGTGAGCCTGTGTCGGTCTCGCCGGCGCCATGAAGCGAAGAGGAGAAGGGGCGGCGGAGGGAGCCGACGCCCGTCGCCGTCTTGCGCCGCCGGCCAGCGGCCGGGCGCCCGTCACAGCAGCGTCGATACGGACTCGCCGAGCCCCACGCAGCTCGGGCGAGGCCGCGCCACGCCGATCCGCGCCGGTCCGCCGCCACACCACCGGAAGGAGGAACGGGACCCCGCCGCCACCATCCCCGCGGGCCGCGCGCCTTGCCGGGCGGCGGCTCCGGCGCGGCGAGGTGGTAGAGGGAGAGGAGGGGAGGTCGCGCGGCGGCGGCTAGGGTTTCCGCCCGGCCGCCCGCGTGGGGCGACGCGGGGAGTTACTGAAATGTTCGCATACTGAGTTATAAAAGTTATTGAATACTATATCTAATGTCTGTTCATTGAATTTCTTGCAGGATAGCTGGTACTCCAATGTACTTTATCTTGGAAATGAGGGGGAACTTCCTATTCTAACTATGACGTGAGTTTCATTCCCTAAACAATTCTCGATTCCGAACGGCAGTCAAAAATGTGTCTTCCCTGCAATGCGATTCTTAACCAATTTTCCTCTTGTCTCTGCAGGTGCCCTGCATCAGATATTGAGAGGTTCAAATCTGGTGAGCTGCCTTTAGCACCTCCATCAGAGACATATGCGGCCACTCTGATAAGGGGACTAGTGGAAGGGAAGCAACTGGATGCAGACGGAGCCACCAACTACATCAATGCTGCTGCTGCGAAAGGCCTGTGAAGGCTGCTTCAGCGTGTGCTTTGTACAGCCAGTAGGTAGTAGTAAGGACACACTATTTGCTAGCGTGAAGACACGGATTGAGTGAGGACCAGGTGTTGGACAAGCTTCATTCTCCTTCTCCGCGAATGGAGAACTTGGATCCAATTTGAATTGGCAGGATGATTCGAGCTTGCCCTAGCTTGATCATTGGTGATCTCCACTGTTAGGTTGATTATGGAGAAACACTAGCTATGTCAGGGTGGAGCAACACTAGTTGCAGGTTGCAGCAGGTGCACTCACTGCACTGGTATCGTGCTTTGTTTGTCATACCGTAGTATTCCGTATTTGGATGGCATGCCGGTGATGTTATTTTGTACTGTTACTGCCTTCTCTTAATCTGCTGCCTGGAGTTATTTTGCTGTGTTGCCGGCGGGCTCGAGAGGTCCTTTGCTGGAGCTCTCGCAACTGACTACTGGAGTGACGTGGATCGAGGTCTGTTGGTTGAGGGATGGGACAAACCCATTTTGATGTTTGGTTCGGAGTATCCCACATTTACTCCCGATCTTGGCGATTGAGATTGTCTGCAGTCCTTTCGGTAAAGGCACAGGTGACTTTAGGTGTGCCTGATGCCATCCATTCTCGATCCGACGGCTGCTGAACATCTCTGCTCTTCTAGTGTAAACTTGAACAGCCCAAACGACTTTGCAGCCCAGATGAGGCCCATTTATGGACAAGGAAGGAGCCTCGCTACTTGGGTTTGGTGGGGCTGCCTCAAAAAAAAAAAAAAACTTGGGTTTGGTGGGGATGTTTTTGGGCGCCGCCACCAGACGCGTTTTTGGCGCCGCCCGACGCGTTTTTGGGCGCCGCCGCCGTCAGGTCGCACCCGCGACGGAGCTAGGTCACGCTCGTGCTGCAGCTAGCCGCCGTCAGGTTGCACTCGCGCTGCAGCTCGTTTGCGCTCGCGCCGTCAGCAGTGTCAGGCTGCTATGCATCGAGCTCCGTCCGTGCAAGCAACGCAATCTGTGTGATACAAATATCTGACGGGTAGAAGCTCCGTCCGTGCAAGCTCCGTCCGTGCAGCTCAATCCGTGCAAGCTCCGTCTGGCTGCAAAGTCGTTTGGGCTGTTCAAGTTTACACTAGAAGAGCAGAGATGTTCAGCAGCCGTCAGATCGAGAATGGATGGCATCAGGCACACCTAAAGTCACCTGTGCCTTTACTGAAGGACTACAGACAATCTCTGAGAATCTGCCCGGCTGCGCTTCTCTCGGCTTATCTCGGCTTGTTTTGACTTATTTTCTCTCACACAATCTTTGTTAAATCAAATAGGAATCACCCGCTTATTAAATCAGCCGAACAGATTCTCAATCGCTTCTTGAGTACTCCGTACTCTATGTTGCTGGATGGGCTTCACCTGTCAACCATCCACGTCACAACTGTACTGGACTACTGTAGTGACGGCTGCGACGTATGGGGTTGAACCAAGGCTCCTCCTCCTCTTATCTATTATATCTTGTCGCCAAAGATACTTGAGCCCTGATCTGTGTAAACTGTGCTGCAAAGGAAGAAGGGCGCTGCCAAGCAGGAGCGGCCATGGCTTCCAATGCTGAGCAGCGGCCACTACATATTCTCTTCTTCCCGTTTATTGCGCCTGGCCACCTCATACCGGTGGCGGCCATGGCCACCCTCTTTGCTTCCCGTGGCGTCAAGTGCACCATCCTCACCACTCCCGTCAACGCCGCCGTGATCCGGTCGGCCGTTGAGCAGGCCAACAACGCCTTCCACGGCACCGACGCCCTTGCGATCCACATCTCCACCGTCCCGTTCCCTGACGTCGGGCTCCCGCCGGGCGTCGAGAGCGTCGTGGGCGTCTCCTCAGAGGCCGACCTTGACAAGTTGGTGGAAGGCGTCCAGCGGCTCCCGCGAGCCCTTCGATCGGTTCCTGACCGAGGCCGAGGCCGAGCACCACCGCCCCGACGCCGTCGTGGTCGACAGCTTCTACACGTGGGGCGCGGACGCCGCCGCCGAGCACGGCGTCCCACGGCTGTCTTTCCTTGGGAGCAGCCTGTTCGCCCGGGCCTGTCAGGACTCCTTGCTGCGCAACAACCCGTTCGCGGCGCTCGCTCCAGATGACGACGCCACCGCCGTGTCCCTGCCGGAGCTGCCGCACCGCGTCGCGCTGAGGCTTAGCCAGGTGATGGACCCAAGAAAGAGCCAGCTGTCAAGGGGCTCGTGCTCACCAATGGTAAGCGCCATTGGTTGGGGGTTCCCATTTCGGGGTTCAAATCCGGGTGCGACACTTTATCCTAAATTTATTTCAGGATTTACCGGCACTATGCATTAAGTGGTGGCGACGTCCCCGTCGATAGCGAGGCGCCGATGGTGACTTCGAACTTCAAGATTTGCCGGATCGGTCCTTCGAAGGTGCTCATAGGGGTAGGGTTTGCGTGCGTGTGTTCATAGGGGTGAGTGTGCGTGCGTGTTGAGCGTCCGCGTTGTCTTGTGTAATCTCAAAAAAAAAAAAAAAAAAAAAAAAGAGCCAGCTGGAGTGGGAGTTCTACCAGCTCGCGTACGCTGCGGACCGGAGGAGCTACGGCGAGGTGTTCAACAGCTTCGCCGAGCTGGAGCCGGACTACGTCGAGCACTACCGCACGACGCTCGGCCGCCGTGTGTGGCTCGTTGGCCCGGTCGCCCACGCCGACGCCAGTGAGGACGAGGACGACATGATCACGCCCGAGGCGAGCAGGTGCTTGCGGTGGCTCGACGAGAAGCCACCCGGCTCGGTTGTGTACCTCTCGTTCGGCACACTAGCCCATTTCTCGGCGGCGGAGCAGCGGGAGGTGGCGCGCGGCCTGCAGCTGTCCGGCAAGAATTTTCTGTGGGTCATGACTGGAGGCGGGGCGGACACCACGACGACGACGGAGGATGTCGCATCGGAATGGATGCCGGAAGGCTTCGCCGAGCTGCTGATCGATGCCGGAGCAGGAGCACGCGGCCTCATCTTCCGGGGCTGGGCTCCGCAGAGGCGTATCCTCAAGCACCCCGCTGTGGGTGGGTTCGTGACGCACTGCGGATGGAACTCGGTGCTGGAGGCCATCAGCGCCGGGGTGCCGCTGGTGACGTGGCCTCGGAACGCCGACCAGTTCTACAACGAGAAGCTCGTCGTCGAGGTGCTCAAGATCGGGGTCGGGGTCGGTGCCGGCGACTACGCCTCCAAGATTGACGTCCGCCGCGAGGTGATCGGCGGCGAGAAGATCGCGGAAGGCATTGACGGAGTGATGGGTGGGAACGGAGAGGCCGAGGCGAGAAGGAAGAAGGCTATGGAGCTCCGTGGGAAGGCTAGGAGCGCAACAGACAAGGGCGGCACTTCCTACGACGATGTCGGAAAGCTGATCCACGAGTTGATGGCATGCCGTAGATCTTCTCAAAATAGTCATTTACATGCGAATTAGCGAACATATTACTAGTGATCATATTACTAGTAAAAGTATGTCCATTAGATTTGTATTTAGAAACACTTTCTAGTGATCAAACTTTTATGTCTATAAATTATATATTATAAGAGAAATTATATGTTAAAATATGTTCTTGAAGACCGCACAAGTCAAATCACGTCTTATATTTATGGACGGAGAGAGTAGTTTTTATGAGCATTTTTTTTTTTGAAAGTAATGGCAGGAGCTCTGCCTTTCAATTAAGATAGGAAAGAGAGATTTTGTATGTACAGGAGTTTTAAGGTTTTGCCCCGGCCTAGCGGAGGTAAAAAGAAAGTTTAAAAAAAGACACAAAATAGGCGTTACACGCTCCACTCGTGAGCCCTTCTCCTTTGCTCAATGTCCTCTTGGTTCTTCGGGCCACCTGCAAGGGCGTCTCAAACTCATTTGAAAAAATTCTTCTATTTCTCTCTTTCCATAAGTTCCAGGACGGTGTAGATGACCATTCCATTGAAGCGCTTTTCACGTCGTCTTTGGTTATCTTTGATTGTGCCTCCTCCCACCACGAAATGAAGTGCGTCGGATCTTTATGAGCATTTTTTAATAAACAGTGGTTTCGCAGGGGTCGGTGTCACTTGCAAAAGAACCGTTCACTACATCTGACAAAGAACTGAAAGCAATTACCAGAGCATAGCGCGCGGTGGAGGAAAAAATGATTGTCAAAAAAGATGAAAGCGACGCGAATGACATGGGAAAGACAACTAGCGTTGTGGGTTTCCTAAAACAGTGGAAGAGATTGATGAAGCCGAAAGAGGTGATGGTGATGGAGGATGTCATGCTCAAGCTGCAGGAGGGACTACGAGCTTGGTGATATGAGGAAGGGTGCCTGGGAGTACAAGCAACGTGGAAAGCCGCCAAGACGTTATTTTGTTTTCTGCTTGTTTCGTAGTTTTCTCTTGTAAGCTCTATGCTTTGGATGTTTAGCTTAGATTTGTACTCGTTTTCATCAGGCAGCTGCTTATGCAGTGTGTTAGTGCGAATGTTTTCAGACGTTCTGTGATTTGTAAGCTGGCAACCCCAGCAAATACTAGTTGGTTAAGTTTTTTTTTTTTTTTTTTTTGAGGGCCTCGTTGGTTAATCTTTCAATAAAGCTGGGAAGGTCCTCTGGTCTAAAAACAAGGAGGCGATTCTCCTGCCATCATGGGCCTCACAGGGCCTAAGCTATTTGCTCCACCGTGGGCCGGCCACTAGCTTGTTGGGCTTGCCTCGGCCCAATTCCTACATCCCATTGCTGGATTGATCTTCAGGGTCTTCAGGTCCCCGTTGTCGACGGTAGCAGTAGCAACACTCAGAGCAGCGACGGTGACACATCAGCAGTGATGAGTTGATACATCTTTTAAAAACCAATCACGTCAGGTCCTCGATGAATCTATCTTAAACTGAGCTATATGGGTCCCATTATAAATAAACAGAATGATGGTAGGGTGGTGTCCACGGTTATTCCTTCCCATTTTGTAGAGTTTTTTTTAATAAAGGACGGCAAAAGCTTTCACGATTTCTATTAGGGAAAAAAAAAAGAAAAGGCAAGTGTCACCCAGTTTTTTGACTAGAAACCGCGCCGAAAAACCATACAAATGTGGAAAGAGTACCTCTACCCGTCTGCGACACCTAGGTACCAAGTCTCTTCAACTCGCGCCACCACCTGGGCGCCCACTCAACTCCACAACCGAGAACTACTAAAACAACTCGACTAACAACAACCCGGATGGAAAACAAGGATATACAATAAGCCCTTCGGTTGGATTGGGTCTTCAACACGAGGTTCCATCACCGCCTCTCGGTGGGATTGGGGACGCCGACACGTGTCAACACGGATGCTCCAACACCGATGGATCGATTCACCGATGGGGTCCAACTCTACAAAAGCCTTAGGGCCTGTTTGGCAAAAGGAGCTTCGGCTCCGCTCAGAGCTAGGAGCCGGTTTTTCTCTCCCCCCCCCCTCTCACCGACATGGGCCATGTTGTCCCTCTCACCGACACGGCCATACGCTAGAAGTTCGGAAGCTCGATTTTGGGCTCCTCCGCCTACGGCTCCCGACGCTGAGATGGAGGAGCGACCCGGCAGGAGCCTGCCAAACAGGTCCTTAATTAAAGGCGTTTGAGTTGGTGCTTTGCCGCGGCTCCGCTTGGCACCGACGGTCGGACGGACGCTCGCAAGTCGCAACTGGACTGGAGTGAGTGAGTGACATGGATGATTGAGGATTTGAGGTCCAACCAGCAGGTCAGCTTTATTAGGCGTGCGATTCTGCATGTTTGTCTATCCAATCCGGCCACCTGCAACTCTGCAAGATATTTGCGCCGCGTAGCGTAGCGTACGACTACGCCTACTACTCGTTTGCTTGCAATTCAAACCAAGACCAAACGCCCGCTCCAACCCAACTCCAACCCAACTCGCATTATTAAGCGCGGCTGTGCCAACCGCACTGCGGAAAGCTTCGGGCCACCTCGCACTCGCGCGCGCCTCAAAGATGCACAGGCAGCTCAGCCTCTCCGCCAGCAGCAGCCCGAAGCAGCATCACCAGCACCAGCACCAGGCTCCTGACGGCAGCGGCAGCGACGCGGCGCAGGCGATGATGGCGGTGGCGGAGGACGAGTCGTCGGCGTCGCACTCGCACTCCAACTCCAAGGCAAACAGGGGTGGGTGGTGGTTGGCGACGGCGGCGAGGGGCGAGAGGGCCATCCACCTCATCCCGCTGCTCACCTTGGCCTGCTTCCTCCTGCTCTTCCTCTGTTCCCATGACCCGTCCCCTGCCGGTACGTACCTTCCTTCCTCTACTCCGGTATGTGATTTTGTGTCAATGTTCATTCTGTTGTTCTTTTCTAGACATGTCGAGCTTCGCTGGAGGCGGCGACGACGGCGGCGCGAGATCTGGGAACCGGAGGTTAAGGATGCTTTAGAGTGCTTAGCCATTGGACTTAATTTGGAGTATTATCCGATGCGCATGTTTGTACTTCACTACTTGTCCTGCAGTAAACCATGTTTTTTTTAGATAATGGATAATACAATCCGTGAGGTTAAGAATGCTTTAGAGTGCTTAGCCATTGGACTTAATTTGGAGTATTATCCGATGCGCATGTTTGTACTTCACTACTTGTCCTGCAGTAAACCATATTTTTTAGATAATGGATAATACAATCCGTGCGAAGAAACCATGTATGGGACCAAAGTATGCCACCATACAAAAACATGTTACTGCTTTGGTATAATATACTACACCAGCATTTTCTTCATCATTTGAGTCGGATTCTCAAACAAAATACTCCTACACGGAGGAATGGATAGATAAAAGGCATATAGGACACCTAGCTCTCCAAAATGTCCAATAAGATATAAGAGAAGTGTTTGAGAGTGAGCTCACTCTCAATCTTTGGCAAGTGAAAACCAGGAAGAGATGACTTAGCTGAAGTTGCTAGTTTTTTTTTTCACAAAAATTTCTCTTTCTATCAATACGGAAAGGTCCTGCTTGGACTGTGAAGGCTCAACAAACATGGCCTTATCCACAATCCACACGTCAAGCCGTACATGGCAATGGCATTCCGATAATTCAAAACAAAAACGCTCAACACATAAATGCCATCGCAGTAAGATCCAAATGAGTGTATATAAGGACAGCACATTCTGTCAGAAAAAGAAAAAGGACAGATTCTGAACCAAGGTTAAAATAAACAGCTACCGGGGCATATAGTTATAGCGCTCAGCTACTGAAAGTCTGAAACAAATCGCAAAAGGAATTGCATAAGACAACTCGAGTTGCAGCATCAAGGAAATCACATCTCAAGAACAATGAATACTGTTACTACAGTCATACCATGTGACTCTTAATATTGGCAATGGTAACTCACATGAGAATAGTGGAAGTGTCAAAGAGCAATCCTGGCAAGAATAGGCAGGAGAAAGTGCAAACATGAAGGGGAAAAAAAGAAGCCATAGACCATGCACCTATACAAGTAATGATCTTCCACATGCCAGGAAAACATACTAAACAGCAACCCAATATACACCATCGGATCTGTTATTCCCCTGAAAAAATAGGAATCTAAGTACCTTAAAGACAGGATTTAAATTCATTAGTACGGCTTACTTACAGGAACTGCAGTTCTGCGGATATGCAGTGCAGACTAGTTTTGCAACTATGAAAGTGTCTAGATCAAAAGGCACAAATAGATATTTTGTGATACCATCAATCATTGCAAGAGATGATCAACAAGATCAATTGGAAAAAAAGTACCAGCATAAGTAATTTTGACGAAGAAACAACTGGAGGAATGTGGATTTCTTGAGTATGATGTGCCCATATTTTCCAAATACTCAAGCAGATAAGACAGACTACTCCAATTTATAGACTAGTCCCTACTATGAAAGTATCAAACATAAAGGCATCTATTGCATCATATGCAGACATGTTTTGAGCAGAGTCATAACAGAGCACTGCAGACTGTATCAAACAAATATAGAATAATTGGCAAAACAGCACGAGCGTAAGTTTTTAAGTGTTGTGTAAAATTAAGCAGTACATAAATACCTGTGAAAACTGGGACACAAAATAAGAACCACAAGTTCCATTTGCTTCTCCTAAGTTGGTCATTAGAAAAAGAAGAAAACACACTACCATAGATATCACATTCATGCTCAACAGAGTCCATATTGCCTAAAAGCTATTTCATGCCAAAACTCTTCTTCCATATGGGAGAAAAGCAATAAAAATTGCATCTCATGAAATGTGTCATTTTTATTCACCATCTTCCCGAAATTCTGAAATCTGTACTTTCTAATAATTATACTGACATGTTATGCAGTACAAACAATAAAAAATGCATAGAATGCACTTCCACTCATGAAGAAGGCAAACCTGTCATCCTTGGACCATTCAGCAAGACAGAGAGACTGAACACTCTGACTGTAAACTTAAACCCACCTGGTTCATTCATTAGTACAGTGCCAGGAGGAAGCAGAGACAGTTGGAATATGATCTTGCATATATACCTGGGAATCTGGGATATTGCACTTGCACATGGCCAAAATATGACAACATAATATTCACAAAAACCTACTTGAAGGTCCAAAACCAGAGTTGTGAACAATTCAACATGTGCGAGACTGTTGTTGATTATGAACACATAATACAGCAACCAAAAGGAGATGTATGATTCAGAGCTGTTTCATGAGCAAAATTATGGGGCACATCTCAGAAAGAACGCTAGCAGAAATTTGTTCCGAGATGCCATAACTTGTGAGGTGACATCACTTAGGTATCTAAATTTCAAAACTAGTTTGACAGGTTCCTAGACTTAGAACAATCAGCCAATTGAGACAAATTAGTAGTTTGAGGGACGAAAGTAGCACAATTGTGCAAGTATAGCAACTTTTAGTGCTAATTTCTTCATTTTCCTTGCGTGCAAAGTCTGCAACTACATCTGACAACCATCATTATCATCCCTTGACCTTGTTACCTAGAAGAATATAATCAACAAAGGATACAGAGACGCAACTATTACCATATTTTGCAGCCACAGGGCGACTTTGCTGTTGGATCCTCTAACTCCTGGTTGATGGAGAAAATATATGACAATCCAGAATCTAATCAATCCAATCTAGGCTTTGTCTCTCATCGACACCCTCTCTCAGTGATGCAACACAACTGCTGTGCAACCTTGCCCCAAATGACACAGATGTCAGAGTATCTCTGTGTACACACTTCATTACTAAATTATAGCTAGAAATGGAATTTAGAAATGGCATATTGGAGCGGCAGAATGTAAACCTAAATGAAGGAAGCACAGCTTAAAAAATTGTTCTCTGCTCATGTAAACAGAATAGTATAACCCAAACAGCAGTCTGCTCGTAAAAATGTAAATTAATTCATGACCATCTGTCAGTTAATGTAAATTAATTCATGAACATCTGTCAGTTATGTGTTGCTTTTCCACACAAGTCTATATGCCTGAAGGTCACAGCTGAATTCTACAAAAGGTGAGGAGTCACTAAATTTGTTCACACCATAAAAGCCAATGTAGCCTATGCAGCTGGTAATACCCAGAAACAAACAGCTCCAATGCTGTCTCAACCACAAAACTGTTAGGGCTAATCTCGTCATGTATGGATTCAGGCACACGCAGGAACACAATAAATTAGCGAGCTATCAAAGATGCAGGCATTGCAGCCCAGTGTACCAAACAGTCCGTCAAACCATAATTTGCAACTAAACATAAAAACAAGAAAGGGATAGAATGGGTTCCAAGCCAGTTATGACCTTCTGCAAAAGGATACTTATCAAATTCTGATCCAAACCAGTTATGTTGGCGCAACACATTTGAAATATAGTTGATGGCCTTTCATCTTAATGAAAATCAAGTAAAAGACCCGATAGCAAAAAAAAATACGGTAGATGGCAGAAATGGCAAAATCTAAACATTAGTGCAAAACATCAATCAATGATAATGCACCAGTTATTTCGGTAACCCAAAATCACGCTATTAATACTAATTCCTGAATGCCCTAATTTACTGAATCCAGCAGAACAGCTTCAATACCATGAATTGTTGGATCACCTAACTCAAACTTAAGAAGACAACCAGCAGGCAGCTTTTCAATGACTCAAGTCACAGTTCATTCATACTGAAAACTTCTTTATTTTAATTAGCAGGTATACAGTATATGGATAGTAGCTTACTAGTACAGACGATACCAATTTAGCCATTCATTCATCGACAGGCACCACAACCAAATCTTACAGATAGATTCCCCGTTCCTCCTTTCTACGGGAGGCGGCCACGGTTGAGCAGCCCAAGTGTGTGTCGCGCAGCCTCGATGAGGTCACGGATGTTGTGGAGCGACCTCTCCTCGGCGCCGAAGATGAAGATGGCCCGGCACTCGGCCTTCTTGTCCATACGCGCCGCGTACCCAAGCGGCAGCTCCGGCGAGTTGAGCGCCCGCAGGATCTGCCGGTACAGCGACAGCACCACCGGCCTGTTCCGCGCCAGATCCTCCGCCGTCGCCCAGATCAGCCCGCTGCCGCCCTTCGCCATTCTTCCGGCGCCGGCGCCGGCGCCGTGGTCACCTCGTCGCACCGCCGGTTGAGCGGTGAGCCCAATCAGGCAATCACAAGACTTGCTGTGGCAGGCCGCCAGCTGCATGCAGACCTGGGCCGGCCAAGATTTCAGCTCGGGCTGACTTATCCTGCAGGCCCACTCAAGGCCACGAGCTCTTTGCGCCGTCCGATTGCAACGGACGGCTGCGCTTCGTTCTCGGAGGAATAAAACCGAGCGGCTGCAGCCGGCACCCTAAACCCTAGGCCATTTCTCATCCTTTTCTCCCATGATTTTCTCGCGAGCCACAGCAGCTGCCGCATAGAATGGCGACGCCATGACTAGCGCGCTAGGTGTCGTACCTTAGATAGCTTCCCGAGTGTCTTCTTCCTTTCTCTCTTGCATAACTTTCATCAACTGGAAATCAGTTTTGTTGATCATGTTAAGCAATACTTCATAATATTATTACTTACATTCAGTGCTTAGCTGATTCGAGTTGGTGAAAGTTAGGCAAGAAAGAAAAAGCTAGGCAAAATTGATCTTTTCCCCTGAAAAGCTCCAGGTAGGCTGTACGTTTGTTTGTTTGTTTTAAACTGCTACAGGCATAAGATTAATCAGAAATTTCAATGTAACTAGAAATTTCAATGTAATCAGAAACTGATCATTTCATACAAGCAATGGCGTAGGTTCTAGAATTACTTTCCATGGTAGAACAGCAAGCCATGGTTTTCCTAACTGTCTTTACTCATTTGCATCTAGGACTAGCAAATATGCCTTCATCCTTTCAACTGTCGGAATGACTAACTCTTCACGGTTCACCATAACTATGACTATGACTGAATTATTCATTCTAACATAACATTGCAATTGTCACAGGTTGCTCTATCTAAGATTGCATTTTCATTTTCGCCAGAATCATTAGTCCCTTCTTTCTGTGCTATGAGTGTATTTTTGATGTACGTACATTGTCAAATTGCTTGGATCAGAATTTATGAGCTTCAATCAGATAATCAACATCTTGCCCTAGTTTCCATAATAACTACAGATTTTATTTTCTATATCAAAGAGGAACCTTGAATTGGTGCAACAATTTCACACTTTTACCAAGGTACTTTTTATGATGCGCTCTTCCTGATGCTGATTGGTGCAACAATTTCACATTTGTTGCTATAAGTTTCTTGTAAACAATACAGATCATGTGCTCACGAACAGTGTTCTCTTTCTGGTAATCTCGAGTTCCTATTTAGTTCTCCCCTTAGCCTTACTACAGCTGATGGGCAATTTCTCAAATGGTCAAATCACAAGAATCATTTGACATTTGTTGTTGTTTCTTGTGAGACTGAGGCTTGATCTTTCTTATTCCTGTATCCATCGATGTAGTTGCATGATAAGCATCTTTAATTGGCAGGTTTCTGAGAAACTAGCGAAGCAGCTCTCTAAAATTTCTGCTGTACATGAAAAGGTATGATTGGCAGCAAACTTTCCTTCATGCAAGATTTTTTTTTTCCTTTGGTTGATTGCACGCTTGAGTCAAATTGGTATAGCAATGGTTGTACAACTATATTATTCATGCTAGAGCGCTTTTGTGCTAAAGCTTCTGAGAAGGATGTTAAAGCACACAAAGAGAAGATTAGTGATCAAAATTTGGAGATAAAGGCACTTTGCAATAATGCTGCTGAATAGCAATTGAAAGGTTAGTACATATCTTTTTAGCATTTCTCAAGTATTATTGAGTCAGTTCTTAGTTCAAATGTTATCGTCACATTATTGTGCACGAATATCTTGCAATTAGTACTCGAGAATAAGGCCAATCTTTGCATGAACATCTTGCACGAATATCTTGCAATTAGTACTCGAGAACGAGGCCAATCTGAACACAAAGGAGAAAGAGATCAGAGGGTTGGAGATAACAATGGGAAGATGACTGCATTGGAATCTGAAGTTGAATCGAGCACAAGTGCCTTGAGGAGAAACAAACAAAAATAAAGGAAAAAAATGAAAAAGATGATGTTCTTATCCTGAATGTTCTGCTGTAGAAATTCTTTTTGAAATTGCACAGCATGAATTGCCACGTTGCGCCTATTGCTCATGTTACCTTTGAATTTGAACCATACGTTCCAACCTGATTAGTAGCTGTGGGCTCTATAAATCTAGAAGGGAAAACATAGGCTATGCATCCATTACTTCATTTTCAAAGCCTGTACGCTGTTGTCAGTTATTTATTTATTGTGTGTACCTCTTTCACAATTTTTATTTATTTATTGTGTGTACCTCTTTCACAATTTCTGATACTGTCTGCCAAGGGATTCTAAATTATGCTCTCAAGATGATTCAGTTGCTGAAGCTGGAAGTAAGAAATTAGAGGAAATCTATGAGAAGTATAATCAAGTTTGTGAGGCGGCACGTCCTAGCTAGAAGGCTATTTGATTTCCCTTCGAAGAGACTGATGAAGCTGCAGTGATTTTGAACACCATAGGCCATAGTGGTGCTAGATGTGTGAAGCAACCATCGGGCAATGGACCGTGGACAAAAATCATAGTGACAATAATTAATTGTGCTAATGTCCCGCTTTGTGTATATATACCTCCACTGGATCGTGTGTGGTCACTTTCGCATCTCGTTTCATGTTGTTGCTTTGATCGTGTGGGTCAGTTGTATATGCTTTTTTGCACCACTATTTTAATTTAAACAATACTAACTTGTCAGTGAAAATGGATATATTAACTGGTGATGAGGTCTGGATTTGCCTGGTTGCAGTTTCAAGTCGTGGGGACAAATCTGAAGCACCTCAAGGACTCTTGAGTCTCAACAATGGGTAGGCTCAACTTTGTTAGTCACCTAGTTGAGAGTTGAGACAGGAGTGCCTGCTTAGTTTGCATGTACTATATTTGTGTAAATGGAGGCTTTATTTGTTTATTTTTGCAAGAATATTTTTAGTTAATTTTCTAATTTTGCACTGGAATCTCTTGCTAGGAATACGTAGGCTTGGTGCTAAAATACTCTTCCCTGGACCACCGCAGTGTGGGAGTCTACGCAATGGGTACGCCCTTTAATTTAGTGAAAAAAATAATAATAATTGTTGCTCAATATACATTAGAAGTTTAGAAAATTGATTAGAGCAATCACCTAACACACACCAGACAGGGTAAAGAAGCGCAATGAATATATGGCGCCCTGCAAGACAGCTACTCAGGGATGAAGCTAGAAAAAAATTAAGACTAGCTGAACAAAAGGCTATGACAATCTTAGGCTTTCGTCTCTTTTATATCTACGGCTTAAATTTTAGTTTCGTCCCTGCAGCTACATGAGTGAGGTGGAAAAAAAAAGACGAATAAATAAAAAAAGGGAATAAAAAGGGGGAAATTGCAATAGAAGGCAGCCGCGCGCATGAATTGAGAAGCAAAGGCAAAGATAAAAATATTATTGGCTTGATCAGCTACATGAAGTGAGACGGAAAAACAAGACGAATAAATAAAAATGGGAATAAAAGGGAAAACAAATTGCAATAGAAGACGAATAAATAAAAATGGGAATAAAAAGGGAAAACAAATTGCAATAGAAGGCAGCTGCATGAATTGAGAAGCCAAGCAAAGCAAAAGCAAAATCAAAATATAAAAATTATAAATTATATTAATAAAATAGCGCTAGAAGGAGGGCTTGAACCTCCGACCTTGTGGTTAACAGCCACACGCTCTAACCAACTGAGCTATTCCAGCTTGTCTGGTCTGATGGTTTATCATTCGGTATAAATAGCTTTTCTGCAGTCCCAGTGGGTGGCACATGCACATATGAGTGGTGTTCTTCTCGTGAGGATCCCGAGATTAATTGAATTGGAATTTCACAAAATATATATATTAAAAAAACTCAAGTTGTTGAGGAGGCTTGTGGCACGTTTGGATGGGTCGCGCCATTTTGGCATCGCTTGACGCTAAATAGTGATGCCCATCGAATATCCAATACCCATAACCAAATTTATGGCCATGTTGTTTGAGAGGCTATGGATTATCCAAGAAAGTATGGATATGGGGAGGATATACCGTTACGTCTGCGGCTGCAAATGGCCCGCTAGTTCTTTCCTTTTGTTTTGCTAGTTCTTTGCTTTTTTTGTTTTGCTTTTTACTAGCTAGTTTTTGTGTTTTTGCTTTGATTTGCTAGTATCTTACCCATTGGATAATTCACACCTAATGAAAATTTATCCAATTGGATAATTGCAAATTGATAATTGATGATATGGATGCAGATAACCCATCAACTTTCCCCAAATGACATCGTTAGCGCTAAACAACCAAACAATCTCTTTCTCTTGCCTTTTACTGATACCCTGTTTGGATACTCTAGTTGTGCTAGAGTTAGAGTTAGTTTCTAACTTTAGCTCTAACCCTAAACTAACTCTAGCTCTAGAGGTGTTTGGATGACAGGGTTAGAATGATAATAAATGTACTTTTTAATCATTTGGCTCATTTAAACTATCTTTCTAGCAGGATTTGGTGTAGCCATCTCTCGTGTAGCATCCTTCCACTCATAAATAACACAAATAAATGATCTTTATAAATGAACCATCCAAAATTTCAAAGCACATATAATTTTTATTTTGTCCATACAAAGGATATGTCCCACTCATACATACGAGTCCTCAACTAAGCTTAATAAAAAAATGACATTCGATGAAACACGATCTATATTTTTTTTTTTCTACTCCAAATTCCTAGCACTGAATCACTAGAAAGCAAATGTGGTTTCCCATCTGGAGAAGTAGTTTTTTTATATCAGAAACAAGACCAAAGCAAAACAAGTTGCTTCGTCGAAGCTTGCTCGAGCTAAAGGTAGTCAATTTTTTATGGAGTCATCGACAATTCCGCGTAGCAGTAAAAAATCAGGAGCTCAAAAAGAGCAGTTGGCCACGAAATGCAGAGCATCACGGCGCAGGCGATGCCACATGGAGGGACACCGAACGCGGATCCGTTCCACGATGGCGAGGGAGGGATCTGGTGCAGCAGGATAGAGAGAGAAAAGTTGATGTTTCAATGGGCCTCATGAGAACCAGTTCTAATTAGCACCTCTTTTTAGAGGACTAGTTTTTTTTGGGGTTAGTTACAACTAACACCAATCTAAACCCTACTGTTTAAATCCATGAGAGCTAGTTTGGTCCAATCTAACTCAAACTAACTAACACCTGGCTCAAACAGGGCCTAAGAATAGGTCTTTCTTATGCGGCTTTGTTCGGGCTACGGTGTGTGCAGTGCCTTTTTTGGTTCAGTACCTCTGCCTAGCCCTATGAGCACTCGGAAGTCGAAGTCTGGCAGTGAAGCTGCAACCGAACGGCGGCATGCCACATTACCGACGTCAACTCCGCGGCGTCATTCGAGTTTTCCAGCTTGGCTTTGGTATGTCAGAATATACAGGCTATGAAAATTAACAACTGGACTTGTCTAGAGGATATAACCACCCTTAACACCAGCTGAGTGAAAAAGAACATACAAGCCTTGTCTGAAAACAGAATAAAAAGAACAAAGGAATATGTTCTATGCCCTAACAAGCTAAAGCAAAGTTTTTATTTGCTCCATTTAGCATGGCAGATCAGATGCAGCTTGGAAAAAGAGATCCGCAGCATCGTACGAGAGATGCAAGTACACAGCTCCTTTAATTACTCTCTGCCACTTCCTTGTCGAAGAAATCGACCGGCAGGTCGCCTTGGCCATTGTATTGCGGCTTGTTAGCTCCATAGCTTGCCCCCGCCACCATAAAACTCTCCCGTGCTGCTGCCACTGTAGCCACCGCCTGTCACATTTCCTGTGAAGTTGTTGCCACCGAAACTTCGACCACTAAAGTCGCCACCAAATTCTCCTGAGGTTCTACCACCTGAACTTCCTGTATTGTAGTTGGCTGTACCGTAGTTGCTTGCACCATATTCTCCAGAGGTTCTACCACCGGAACTTCCTGTATTGTTGTTGGCTGTACTGTAGTTGCTTGCACCATATGTGTTGGGAGGAGACTTGTACCCACCAGTGTTTCCATCAGAACTGCCAGTGGTATTATACCTTCCACTGCTGCTGTATCCACTGCTCAAGTTGTTAGCATAACCACCACTGGCAGCTCCACCGCCGTAACCATCACTGCCGGAATATCCACCACCTGAAGAATTGTTGTAGTTACCACCGTAGCCACTGCCAGATCCAACACCGTAACCACTATTGCCAGCATAACCCTCAGAGCTATATCCACCACCACTGCCACCACCATACCCACCAGTAGGATATCCACCGCCACTGCCACCACCATACCCACCAGTAGGATATCCACCTCCAGCACCATAACCACCACCAGCACCGAATCCACCACCTCCTCGCGTATCCCACCAGCACGGTCAGTGGCATGGTTCACCCTTATATTTCGTCCTTGAAGCTCCTGTATCAGATGAAATACTTTCAATGCTTTGCAAACAGGCAGATTATTTATGTTTCAGGAAACAAAATGTTTATTAGAGACAATTATCTACAGCTTGGAAGTAAAAATAACTTTTCAAAACACTTGCTACATGAAAATGAGAAATAGCATTTTCTTTTGCAAATTCAAGAGTGAGGGCCTAATTCGGGAAGTTCAAACTCATGTATCCTTGCAGGGTCTTGAACTTGTAAGCCAAAACAAATTGGTATAAATCTTTTTTTTTAGTCTAAATTGGAAACAACACAGCTCACCAAGAAACCCCTAATCTACCTCCAGCTCCAGCTCCAAGAATTCTTGGAGAGCAGTAGCTCTCCCAAACAGGCCCAATCATTTTAAGCCAAACTAAAAATCAAAGGGATGAATTAAATCTGTAGAAGCAATTCAAGTATTTGAAAAAAAAAAAGATTTATCTCGTTCACTGCTCTTGTTTGCAACTCTTTTAGTGCTTATGGACAACCAACTGTATTGTTGCATCAGACTAAGGACAAAAACCTACTCACATTCATTGCAATAATATATTGCAATTTATTCTCAAAAGCCAGCAGAAAGGGTCTGTGACTGTGATACAGTAATCCTGGAATATTTTGGTCGAGACCATTATTTGTACATATGCCACCATATCAATCAGTGGTTCCAACCAAGGAAAAACAGTTAATCCAATATTTTCCTGGCTGAAAAATAATTAAGGTTAATGGGTTGCTTATTTCTTTAAGAGTTAGGCTACAATATTTCTCTTAGAGTTTTAGTCTGCATGCAGTGGAGATAAACTGAACAAAGAGTTTGGACTTGGGAATTATTCCTATGTAACAAGGGAAGCGAATTATGGTATTCAGACGTCAGTTTGGAATTACCTTCAGGAGAGAGACAATTCAAATATGATATAGAATAAAACAATAGACATGAATGACATACCTTGCCATCCATGGAAGTCATTGCAGCTGACGCCTCTTCAGTGGATGTATAAGTTATAAAACCAAAGCCCTTTGACCTCCTGAGTCCCGATCAGTGATGATCCGAGCTGAATGCAAACAAGAATAGAGAAGTGTTAGACACCAATAAAGATGCCCTAGAAACGAATGCAGGTTAAAATAAATTGGACAAATAACCTTCAAGTACATTCCCAAACTGAGAAAAGGCATTCTTCAGAGTTGTTTCGTCTGTGGCATATGAAAGTGCTACAAGCAGGTTCAATCGAAGCGGAATTAGACACTTAGACAGCATAAATGAAAAGAAAGAACATCTTATAACCAGAAGGTACCAGAGGAGAATAAAATTGATCTGAACAATACCTCCAACATAAAGCTTTGAAGAAGACATGCATCTTACTGACTGAAGCAGCGGAGAGCTAGTTCTCCTGAGCGCATTTCCAATTCTACTGACAAAAGCCATCCCTCAAATTGCCCAGCAGAAGCTAACCACAGGCACTGAAAGAATACAAAACTGTTCAGTGGTCAGACACAAAACTACCATCAATCTAAGAAAGAGAAAAACAGATTATTGTACCTACTTTTTGCATCTGTATGAGGGACAACACCACAATTAGGTCTCATTCCACGACCAAGACACAACTTTAAGCCCTCACACACAGAGACAGACCAAAAAACAAAACAATAGAAACACATGGCAAAATCTATAGAATTCGCACAATCTAGAGAATCACGGAACCTGAACTCAAACCTATGTTCTTACTCATACAGCTAACACAGGCAAGCAAAACAACCCCTCACAATCAAGTAAGTACAGAATATTGAAGGAACCAGGCCCGGAGGGCGGAGGCCGGAGCGCAAGCCTAGAACGGTGATAGCTCCCGCGGCTACGATCCCGAAGATCGGGGAAGGAATTCGTTACCTGTGGAGTAGGAGATCAATCGCCGTCGCCGCCTCAGGGTTTGCAGAGCGGTGGTGCGACGGCTTCCCCCGTCCCCTCACTAAACCCTACCGGAATGGCCGGCCTCTCGGGGTTGAAGTCGGGTCCGGCAAACTGAACGCCTATCGGTCCGGGCATCAGGCCCATATACACGAATGAACAGGCTGAATAGGCCCATTAAGTACATACGGCCCAACCCCACACGTTACCTTTCTTCTCAACTGACTAAACGAAGGGGAAAAAAAGCAGCTGCGGCTCGTTTTTTACCTTTTTGTTGGAAAAAAAAAAAAAAAGGAGAAGCCCGTTCGTCAATCAATCTCTCAAAGGTTAATCACGATTAGTCAGGTCTGGTTACGTGAGCCAAAAAGAAGTGTCAGTCGGTCAGTGATCAGGAGCAGAGAAAGATGAGCTCCACTGCATAGCACTGCTGGAGCGGATAAATATGCCTCCCGAACCGAAACCGGAAAGGCGAGCAGCGAGGCTTTTCGTCCGTTCCACCTCCCTCCGTTAGCGCCTGCCCGGCTGCTCTGCTCGCCACCACCACTTTGGCGTTTCTCTCGTCGTCTTGTTTATTTCAATCAAAGATGACAGGCCGAGATTTTCCTCCCAACCCCACCGCAGTGCGTCAGGAGCAGCAGCGATCGATCATCTATCTCTTCCTTTGGCGGGCGGGCGGGCGTCTGCCTGCCTTCCTTATCTTAGCCGTCAGTGAGTCGGTCGGTCACCAGCGACAAAAAGCGCGCGACCTAACTCCAAACCCGCCCCACGAATCACCATCCGTCTCGTTACGAATTCCAGAGCAACGAATCACGAAACGTCACGGAAAGAAAGCAGAAACTACTTCTAGTAGCAAGGAGTGAAAGATCGACCGAATGACATATGCCACGTTCCAACCAAGAACACCATAACGCGTTTATAGCGTGCAAGCATGCACGAAATCTTTGAGAATTTGACTCGTGTTCTCTCTGCTGCCCACCAACCAATTTTTCCCGTCGACAACAGTAACACGCGACAGCCTAACACGCAACCGAAACAAAAGTTGACACGACGACGGCGCCTGAGAAGAGAAGAGCCGACGGGGCCGGGGCGCTGGGCGCTCCTCCTCCACCGGTTCTCGCGCACGCGTACGTACGCCAGCAGCGCCAACACCCACTAGTGACACGCACACGCACGCCGGCCCAACCCACTAGCGGCGGGGGCGCGGGTGGTGGCATCGCGCATGCGCATGCAGCGGAGCCGCCTTCCAGTCCAGTCGCGTCGCTTTGACCGCGGCCCGGCGGCACGTTGACGGCTGCGGGTCCTGAGCTGCCGACGGGGCGAGCGCCGCGCCAACCGAACGGACGGACGGGGGATCCTTTTCTCACTCACCGTCGCGGGCGCCCTCGCGCGACGCTGACAGCGGTCCCCGGCCTCGCTCGGCGTGGACACGGGTCGCTTTCGGAATTCCGAACCCCGCCGCGGAAAGCAACGGACGGACGCGGGCGACAGGCACTGGGGCACTGGGCGCGGGGCGTACCCGCGTCCCGCCGAGCGCGGGGAGGCCGTGTGATGGGGATCGGACGGCGGGGACGATGTGGGTGGGGGAGGAACCCAGTGGGTTTGGGGACCGCCGTGGTGTGAAAGGCGGCGCTGGAAAAGCAGAGGTTGCCGAGGGGGCGCGGCGCGGGACGCGCGGGACGGAGGGTGGATGGATGGATGGGCTGCTGGGCTGGGCTGGCGGGGAAAAAGCAAAGCGTGGGGGGCCTTTTCGCGTTCCACACCGCCTTTTCGCGAAATTGCACGCGGGCGCGCCGCGCTGGTGCTCTGGCTCAGTGTTTTTCGAGTTGGGTTTTGCGGCCGCCCACGTTGGCTTCCCGTAATCTCTGAAACGACCCTCACACCCATGGTCCGTCCATATCTCATGGTTGCTTCGTCGCATGTGATTGCTCGCATTTCCGATTTCCAAATCATCAAGTAGTAATGTGTGCTGCTACCTTCTTTTTCTAGCAAAAACAAATCGCAACAGCAGCAGCTGCATATGTCGCTGAGGTTAATTTTACTTAAAGAATTAGAAGAGTTTAGAGGCTATTGCTCCTTGATACGAGCAAAATAGGGTTCAATCTTACACACATCTCCTGTGATTGCGCAACAAAACTAGGGCTTTGGTTTCTACGTAGAAGACTGCCCTATCAAACACTTGAAGAGAGGTGTTGTTCTCGGGTGAACAATAAATGGGCCAGACACGTTTCATGCTAGGAGTTGGACAAAAATATGGCTCCTCCCCCGAGGAGAAGCCTTAGAGAAAGAGCTCGCCGAAACAAAGCTCTAAGATATACACGTAAATTTTATTCACAAGAGAATTAAGTACCAATATGTCATAGCATTATGCACATCAACAAATAAACTATCTGCTGCCCCAAAATTTCATCACATTGATTATTTGTCTACGATGTTCATATACCATCTCTTCCTTATGTTCCAACTAATATTTACATTTTTTATGACCACATCCATTGTTTATATGTCCTTCCTTGGCTAAGTTGACTAGAATTGACCATTCCATTTCTTTACTTAAAAGTACATACGACCTTATTTTTACTATTTGGCCCTTGATAAATTTTATTTAACATAGACATAATATATTGACAACTGTCCTCAATTGTTTTTGTTCATTTTACTTTAGAGTTTATTTATTGCATTGCACAAATCTTTTTCCTAAGCAATAATAAGGAGTTTATGTTCCAACTTTAAGAAAACCTAATTTTAGTTATTCGTCTTTATCTTAGAATCTCACCGTGCCTATAATTGAAATGAGTATGACATTCACTTTTTCACCTACATTGCCTCATGTAGAAATTCTAGGGACAATTTTACCGGTAAGCCCACTTTGTGTTTCTAGAGATGAAATATGTTAACGGCAATGCTGCTATTAAAGTGCGTGCAATTTGAGGGCAACAGAGGGTCTTAGCCGTAAACCAGACCGCGGGGTGCAACCCAGCCGCTGGGTCACATGCTCGGCCTCAAGCTTCCAAACCAAGCAAACCCCCACCCCAACCATCCCCATCCAAGGGCGCAAAGCGCAAAACCCCACCCACCCCGAGGTCCCTCCGCAAAAGATCCACGCGTGCCCCGTCCCTCTCGCCGCCGGCCGCCGCCGCCACACTCTTACTACACTCCACCGCGGGCCAAGCACTCCGCCACTCCCCACTGTCTCGACTCAATGCGACGGCGGCCCCCGCCGCCGCCGCCGCCGCCTCTACCGACTCCGCCCATGGCCGCTCGAACCCTGCTGCTGCTGCTCGTGCCGCTCTTGCTGCTGCTCGGTGACACCACCTCGGCTTCCGTCAGCAGCGGCGAGCGCGAGGCGTTGTTGAAGTTCAAGGCGGCTGTGACGGCCGACCCGGGCGGGCTGCTGCGCGACTGGTCCCCGGAGTCCGCGGACCACTGCCGCTGGCCGGGCGTGTCGTGCGGCGCGGCTGGGGAGGTGGTCGCCCTCAACGTCACCTCCTCGCCCGGCCGCGCGCTCGCGGGCGCGCTGTCCCCGGCCGTCGCGGCGCTGCGGGAGCTCCGCGTGCTCGCACTCCCGTCCCACGCGCTCACGGGCCCGCTCCCTCCCGCGATCTGGACGCTGCGCCGCCTCCGCGTGCTCGACCTCTCCGGCAACCGCCTCCAGGGCGGGATCCCCGCGGTGCTCGCCTGCGTCGCCCTCCAGACGCTGGACCTTGCCTACAACCAGCTCAACGGCTCCGTGCCCGCGGCCCCTCGGCGCGCTCCCCTGTGCTGCGCCGCCTGTCACTTGCCTCCAACCGCTTCGGTGGCGCCATCCCCTGACGAGCTCGGTGGCGCCGGTTGCCGCAGCCTGCAGCTCCTCGACGTCTCTGGGAACATGCTCGTCGGTGGCATCCCCGGAGTCTGGGGAACTGTACCCAGCTGCAGGCGCTGCTACTTTCCTCCAACAATCTGGATGACATCATCCCGCCGGAGATTGGTCGGCTCAAGAACCTGCGTGCTTTGGATGTGTCCAGGAACAGTTTGAGTGGGCCTGTGCCAGCGGAGCTTGGTGGTTGCATTCAGCTGTCACTGCTTGTGTTGTCCAACCCTTATTCACCGCCTGATGGTTCTGATGATTCTGATTATGGTGAACCCGATGACTTCAACTACTTCCAAGGAGGGATTCCGGATGCTATTGCTATGCTGCCCAAGCTGAGGATGTTGTTGGCGCCAAGGGCCACATTGGAGGGAGAGTTGCCGGGTAATTGGAGTTCTTGCCAGAGCTTGGAGATGGTGAATTTGGGGGATAATCTATTCTCTGGTGGGATTCCTAAGGGACTGGTGGAATGTGAGAACATGAAGTTCCTCAATTTGAGCATGAACAAGTTTACAGGTTCAGTTGATCCTTCACTGCCGGTGCCTTGCATGGACGTGTTTGATGTCAGTGGAAACCAGCTGTCTGGCTCGATTCCAGTGTTTTACCTCAAAAAGAATTGTCTTCCATCCCAGCCTCCATTGGATGACTTGGTGTCAGAGTATTCTTCTTTCTTCACTTATCAAGCGCTTGCTGGCTTTTATGTCATCCTCATCGCCATTGGGTGTGCAATTGACAAGCTACCATAGTTTTTCCGGAACAATTTTAGTGGTGTAGTTACATCCTTGCTGCCTCTTGCTACTGAAAAGTTGGGGATGCAGGGTTCCTATGCATTCTTGGCTGATGGGAATCATCTTGGTGGTCAGCTTCAGCCTAGTCTCTTTAACAAGTGCAACAGCTCAAGGGGCTTCGTCGTGGAAGTCAGTAACAACTTGATAAGTGGAGCTATTCCCACAGACATTGGCTCGCTGTGCAGCTCTCTCGTATTTCTTGGTATTGCTGGTAATCAGCTTTCAGGCGTGATGCCATCAAGCATCGGGGAGTTAAGTTACCTTATCAGCTTGGATTTGAGTAGGAATCGCCTCGGTGGTGTAATTCCTACTTCTGTGAAGAACTTGGTGCATTTACAGCGCCTCTCTCTGGCTCAGAACCTTCTGAATGGCTCCATTCCAGATGATATTAATCAGTTGCATGCTCTCAAGGTTTTGGACCTGTCATCCAACCTCCTCACAGGGGTGATCCCCTGGTGGCCTTGCTGACTTGAGAAATCTCACTGCTCTACTCCTTGATAACAATAAACTTACTGGGAAGATTCCTTCTGGATTTGCTAACTCAGCATCACTTACCACGTTTAATGTGTCATTCAACAATTTGTCTGGTCCAGTGCCAACAAATGGTAATACAGTTAGATGTGACAGCGTTATTGGGAATCCTTTACTGCAATCTTGTCATGTGTACACTTTGGCTGTGCCATCAGCTGCTCAGCAGGGCGAGGCTTGAATTGAATGACAGCAATGATACAACTTCCGACTCACAAAATGAAGGAGCTTAACAATCCATTTAATCCAATTGAGATTGCTTCAATAACTTCTGCAACAGCCATTGTTTCTGTCCTCCTTGCACTGATTGTACTCTTCGTGATATACATACACAAAGGAAGTGCGCCCCGGATGTCAGCTCGGTCTTCTGGAAGGAGAGAAGTTACAATCTTCCAAGATATTGGTGTCCCAATCGCTTATGAGACTGTTGTTCGAGCCACTGGAGGTTTTCAACGCGAGCAATTGCATTGGAAGTGGAGGCTTTGGAGCCACTTACAAGGCTGAAATTGCACCTGGAGTGTTGGTAGCTATTAAGAGGCTCTCTGTCGGGAGGTTTCAGGGGAGCCCAACAGTTTGATGCTGAGATAAAACCCTAGGGAGATTAAGGCATCCAAATCTTGTTACCTTGGTAGGTTACCATCTTGGCTAGTCTGAAATGTTTCTCATATATAACTACTTGTCTGGAGGAAACCTTGAGAGGTTTATACAGGAGAGATCAAAGAGACCAGTAGACTGGAAAAATGCTGCACAAGATTGCATTGACGCGTTGCCAAAGCTCTTGCTTATCTGCATGATACATGTGTTCCTCGTATCCTTCACAGGGACGCGGAAGCCAACAATATTTTGTTGGACACTAACTATACTGCTTATCTCGGACTTTGGACTGGCAAGACTCTTGGGAAATTCGAAACACATGCAACCACTGGTGTAGCTGGAACATTTGGATATGTTGCTCCAGAATATGCTATGACTTGTCGTGGTTTCGGATAAAGCTGATGTGTATAGCTATGGTGTTGTCCTGATGGAGCTTATCTCAGACAAGAAGGCCTTGGACCCGTCATTTTCCCCTATGGTAATGGGTTCAACATAGTCGCCGGGGCTTTGCATGCTGCTTCGTCAAGGCCGCCGGGAATTCTTTATTGATGGTCTGTGGGATGTTGGCCCACATGATGACTTGGTAGAAACATTGCATTTAGCAGTGATGTGCACTGTTGATTCGCTCTCTATACGCCCAACTATGAAGCAGGTCGTTCAGCGATTAAAGCAGCTACAGCCTCCAATTCGTGAACATCGATAGAGATGGATAATTTTACACATTCCACATCGTAGAAGGTAAAGATAGCTGTGACCTGTGCCCTTGATTTTTTTTTTCTAATCATCTGTTTAACTAGATTTTTATCCTGTAGATGGCAACTTTGTGTAATATAGTTTCTTTCTGAATCTCTTACTAGTAACTAATGTATCTGCTGATAAGAAGTGCAGGTGTAAATTAACAGTCTTAATGCCAAAGATTTCAGTTAAGGTTGATTGTATTCTTCTATTATTTTCTTTTAGAATTTAATGTATATACTAGCAGTCTTAATGCAAAAGATTTCAGTTAAGATTGTCTGAATGTATTCTTCTATTATTTCCTTTAGCATTTAGTGTGTGTGCATACGCCACATAGGCCCATACCAGTATGTTGCCAGCATGGAACTAGGTTACTCAACGTTGCCTTAAGCTCTTGAGCTACCACATGCTGTCATATTGCCACAATGTCCCTTTGAGAGGTCTTCTATAGTTCTATAGTTTATGTTCCCGAAATCTGAATTATTTACTTGTCTCTATAGATTCTATTTTTGAATTTTATGTGAAGATCAAAGTTCTAGCAAGTTGAGGGCATGAATATAAGCCAAATAGGGATTCCTGGAAACCTCGTTCTTTTGGTATTGCCATAATCTTACTGCTACTTTTTTTGCATGATCATGGTCATACAAAACTTTTTTGTAACAAAAGAGTAATAGTTGTCACCCCCTGAATCTTCTGAACCATCAAATAAAATTAAAAACAGAGCATATACTATCTATGATTTATATCTGAAAAACCGAAGGGTTCTCACTACTTATTTGCAACGCTGGTATATACATCCCAATTTCATCTCTTATAGTCTACTTAAAACTGTTAATTCATACTTATGTTAAGCACTGACTATATAGAAAACCCTATTCGCTTGAGCTTATCAGCCATGGTGCATTATTTTTTCTCTCAAAATAAACAAGCATGGCTTATCAGCAGGTTGTCTTACAACAAAGAGTAGACTGTTTCTGTGCCTGCTGATCTGCAAATATTTATATACAGAGTACTGTTCAGTCCTTTGCTATGTGTGTGGAACATGTACAAATTCATTGGTTTGTTTGCGTGCCTCTATGCATTGACGAATGTATACGTTTTATTGTCACACTCCACACACCACGGGACAACAATATGCCACGACGGTATTCAGTGAAGATGGGATAACATACTGACATATTGGTCTATTTAGCATGATGAACGACGGATAAGACTGTTAATTGATACTGTTCCAATCAAGCAATATATGCCACTGCAAAATACAAAGAATTGTCTCTACTCTGAAAACATCTGCACAACTACGATCTGAATGACTGAATCAAAGAACCCAGCTACCAAGACAGTAACTAACCCCAGCCCAATCAGTTTTTTTCTTCTTGGTGGTCCACTCCTCCTGGAACCGGCGGAGGCTCGCCGGGAAATCAGTGAACAGACCATCCACGCCGACGTCGTTGATCCAATAGTCGTACTCGGCGTAGGGTCCTGCCGGAAGTTGAAGTGCAGGAACTCGTTCTCGTTGCGGTACGTGTAGGGATGCACCTGCAGTCCCACGCGTGCGCCATGGCAACGAGGTCCGACGGCGTGGCCAGCAGGTTGCCCTTGGTCGGCGGCACCACCGTGTCCTTCCATGGGCCGATGCCCACCACGTACCTCTTCATGTAGTCCAGGTACTCGCCGGAGGTTATCTTGTCGTACGACTGGTTGGTGTCCTCGGTGCGCACGGTCACGTCGTCGATGAGGAAGACGAGCGGCGAGTCCGTGAGGTCCGCCGCGCGGACCAGCGACGTCGGCGCGAAGGACTGGACGAAGACTGGCTTTGGCGAGCCACGCCGGCGACATGTACTTGCCGCCGTAGCCGTACTTCTTGAGCGTCGCGACGAACTTGTCCCCTCGAACTTCTTCCCGTCCGCCCACCGCACCTGCTTGTTCATGAACACGGGGTTCTTCATCTCGGGTAGATCCCGACCACCCTCTCTTGGCGTTCAGCGCGATGTCGATGAACTCGTCGAACGTGATGATCGGCGAGACGCCTGCGGAAAACGAAATAATCACGTGCATTGACACATTGTTGTTCGTACAGGTCAGCGGAACTAGCTAATAATGGCGTGCCGCAGTGGGTCTCGCCGGCCGGTTCGCCGGATCGACTTGCTCACCGTTGTGGATTTGTCACGGAAGTCCCATCGCTGCTTCGCCCGCAGCGTCTTTGCCCCCGCCAACGTGAAATCAGCTGCAAATACAGTCAGGGGCCTCATGTTATATGTCTACTAGATGGATCGACAGAGATGGAAGCGAAACTGCGGATCGACTAAAATCGATCTATATATCCATTCCGGCGTGGGGTGTATGAAAGCATATGCAACGGACGAATGATGATGAACATCCGGTGACGTTGGCCCACTGCATGAAGCCGGCGGCCGGCGAACGTGGTCGGCGACGCAGTGGTGTCGTCGAGCGTGGTGTCGTGGAAGCAGACGGGTCCGTCCTGGTGGCGATGTCCGCCTTCGATGAAGCCGGCGCCCCTGCCGATGGCGCGGCTACCGCCGCCGCCGTCATCCTCGGGAGTTCTCCGTTGAGCCCCGGTGCGCGATGTTGAAAGGGCGCGACGCCCTGCAGCGGCGCCCCTGGTTCGCCCACGCCCCGCCTTCCCGACCAGTGGCCGAGCCGCGACGCCGCCCGCATTTGCCGCCATTGCCATCAGCACTCAACACCAACACCAACGCCATACGGAGGGACGCCATAACCGTCGTTGCGATCGCCGGATCGGAGGTGGTGGACTGGATCGCGCCGGGGCGGCTGGCGCTAGATGCCTATATAAAGGAGAGACGGCCCAGGAATATACTAGCAGGACGCGGGAATTTGGGTGAGTTATTGTTGGAGATTTTTACAGCTTCTTCGACCGTGTTACCGGATATTTTATAATAATATTTCTAGATACACAATAAAAATGGATTAACCAAAGACTAAATTCAAAACAACTTATAATTTGGAGCAGGGAGACAATATTGTACAAAACGCCTAAACAAAGAAATTTGGCCATTAATTTGAGCTAAGTTGTTGGAGTTGCTCTTAATTCTTTTTGTTTTTCTCGTTTCTCAATCTATCTCTAGGTTTGCCATAGTTTCTGAACCTTATAGATTTTTGATGTTCGGAATTATTAGGTGTTATAACCATAAAATTTTTCTGACGTTTGCACGAGTGTCAAATGCAGTTGTGGTGGTGCTATACCATTGGTAAACACATGCCGGTTCAGATTTCTTTTAGGAAAAAAGAGAGACCATTTCACTGCAATTAGTACCTTTTTGTGAGCACACACAGGAGAATTACAATCAGCATTTTTGGGAGATTCCAAGCACACATACCTCGATTATATATCCTTGCATATACATATTGGTTGGCCATGTACTCTACTCCATATTATGCCTAGTAGTCCCTTTTTAATACACTTGCCAACCTTTGTAGTACACTCTACTCATATCTTTTTGCGCATAGCATGACGTAGTCGCATCTGATATTCTGATCTGGCTGGCGGCCGTGCGTTGCGTCAGATCGCACAACACCGGTGCACCAGCAGACCTACGCAACGTAGCGAGGCCGCGGCAGCGAACCACGCGTCCGACCTTCGCGTCAGTTCGGTTCGGTTCGACGGACGAAAATATCATCGCTGGACCCAGGACCTGGATATGGAGCCGTGATGCAATCTGTAGCCTGTACCTTGTCTGTGTGTCCAAGAATCAACGGCTGGATGGACTGGGTGATGATGCCCACCATCACCTGTCCGCACCTGATGTCCTCATCAACCTTTCCATCGTCGCGTCGTCCCTCCCACGGCAACCACGGAGGGGCTGCCACATTTCGTTGTGGCGACACAATTCACATGGACAGATCGAGAGGTCTTTTGATTTCTGGCACCTCTTCACTCCTCGTCATGCAACTCTTCAACAACGACGACGATCAGTCGATGACTCGATGAACCTAATATTCTGAACCAACCGCTTTCGTACTCTTTTTCTATATTGTTTTGTAAAACACCGTGTTCAATCGTTTCCGACCATTTTCACCCTTTAACTCATGTGTGCACCTCAACTGAACCAACATCCATTTCGGATATTTGCTCGCTCCTTAACTTACAACAGTATGCAGGATGCAGCTCCGGCCCTGCGTCCTTCACTCGATCAGCAAGAACGCAGGGCAGGGAATAGCTAGCATAATTAACTACTACTACAACTAATCATATAGGGTAAGTACCAATAATAAACGGAAAAGAAAAAGAAAACAAGTTTCTTCGTCTGCTCATCTGCTATCTCAACACTGTCAGCTCCTCGAAAGGTTTCAACCCCATTTCTGTCCAAAAAGGTTTAAGCTTCAAACAGTTTCCGTCCAAAAAGGTTTTAAGCTTCAACCTGTTTCTGTCCTGATCCGCGAGGCAGGCACAGGGCGCTACAAGAACACGGACTGCTGCGGGTTGACGACGATGTGGCGCAGCGGGTTGGTGACCTCGCCGCCACCGGCGTGCTTGACGAACTCGGCGGGCGTGAGGAAGCTGCCGTGGCAGACGCACACGAACTTCGCCGCCGCCATTGTGCGGAACCGTCGTGCTCTTCGCCTCGCCGCCGGGGCCTTCCGCGCAGCGAGCACCATCAAAACGTGCTCATCAAATGTGGTGCAAGACTCAGCCGTATATCACGTCACGGCGTCGTCGACCGGGGAGACGTCGGACGACGGCCTTCCTACGGTGGTCGTTGCCTCCTTCGGGACAGGAGGCTGCTGCTGCTCTGCCCGACGCTCACGGCGTCCGATGACGGGGGAGCGGCCGCCGCCGGGCTGCTCGCCTCCGCTCGGCGATCCGTCAGTCCTGCAGTCAAGAACAGAGCAAAGGTGTTTCAGAGGAAAATTTCCAGTGACTGCATTAGCACTGATGAGGAAATACTCTGACATGCATGTGATAATGTTTGATCAAAATTAACAAATGTGAAGTTCCATCGCACTGAACTGAATGGACAATGCATGGATAAAGTAGACCATACTACACACCAGCACAGACAATGATTAGCCCCATAATCACTCTTAATGCTACCTAATGACTCTAGTACTGCCTATCATAGTATGCAGATTTAACTATATCTGGTCTAGCATCTTAGCCCTGGTGTAAGCATCATGAACTGCAAACTACGATGGTGCTGTGCGTGCACATCAAATAACCCTGAAATGCTGTGTGTGCACATCAAAGAAGCCTGAAACTGACAGCAATCGAAGCAAACACTAGTACTACAAAGCAAGCAACAAGCATGACCTGATGATGTCTCGATGCATCATGCATGTATCTTTGTCAAAGATACTAGCGCTGCATTGCGACTGCACAAGCCAACATCTCAAAATTTTTCCGAAACTGACAGACGGAACAAGACGACTTGGACATGGCAAAGCAAAAATTCATTCCTATGCCTATGCGTGTCTGTGTCGCAAATCCCAAAATCAGTAACAAAAATGGCTACTTCTAAACGGAGGAAAATCATCATGAACATGCACGGACACAGGTACATATATACATGTCGTCGTCAGAATACGAATCAACTGAAAAACACAAACAAACCCACAGCTAAAAAAAGATCCATGTGTTGATGAAACCTGATGCACCTAGATCTCTCTGCCCATGCATCATCAAGAACAAGCTACTAGCAACGAACACAAGTAAAGTGAGCACAATAAAAACAGTGGAGATCAGATCAATTATCACCTTGCTGCGTCCGGCTTTGGCGTTGGCGAACCCGTGGTCGTCAAGGCGGCGACGGTACGGCGGAGCTGGAAGCCGGTGGGCACGGCGTGCTCAAGCCCTTCGTCACGGCCGGTGGCGGCGCCACCACCAGCAGCCGCCGGAACTGTCCTGCCCGAGTTCATCGAGTTCCGGCGCTCGAGAGCGAGTGAATCTCACCACACAAAAATTTTATAATAATTTTTTTGTTTGAGACATAAATATTAATATTAATTACCACAAACTTGGTAAACTTTTAGTCATGTTTTTAAACAAATACATTAAAACGATGTTTTATTGAAAAGCTTAGCGGCCATATGGTCCCCAAACACTGGATTGACCCAGTTACAAGTTTGTAGCACTCATAAGTGCCGCTCTGTTCTTCTAGCATTCATCTACACATAAATCTACCTCGACAGAATGAAACTGAAAAAGAAGCTTTTTAAAACAGGCGACACACGATGGCATGCAGGTCCCAAAGTGTTTTGGGGCTCAGGGAGTACAATTTTGAACGAGACGGTATTTGATTTTAGCTGTACTCGTCCTTTTCTAGATATAGATTTTGTTATGAACTTAGATATACACGGATGCTAAAAAGAACTTAGATATACACTTTTTGTACACAATAAAAAGTAATGCTTTTAGAAAAATAAAATATGCTATAATTTGGATGGATGGAGTAAATGCACTTTTGATACTCTATAGTACTCACCGATCCCAACAAAACATTAGCAAATGAGGCTCGTACTTCGTCAGGTCACGGAGCATTGTGACAGAGATTAGTTAAACGATGTGGTGCTTCCAATTTTCTCCTCTTCCAAATCGGATAATGACATGTTGGTGTCGTAGTCCACATACTTAGATACCCCGCATCAAAAGGTCTACTCCGTAGATAAGAACTAGCATGCATATCAAAAGAAACACACAAGCAAGTCCCTATCTCATGAACCCCTGGATAAGCTTAAGCTCAATAGCTATCTTGACGTTATGCAGCCACGATTTGGTAATTCGCTAACTGACTGCCCATCGGGGCCGCAACCACCACCAATGATTGCTGCATCCAATGTCTCAGTGTGCGCGGAGTACTCTGTAGACTGAGAGAGACCACAGGCACACGCGGCGGCACAACCAGCGGGCGTCGCAGCCGATCCAGAAAATCCGCGAGGCGGGAGCAGAATCTTGGGGATATCGATCTCGTACGATGTTGGCCACAGAGACAGAGAATGAAGAAATGGAGAAAATGGAAAAAAATCTGGGGTCGGCGATTTGACGGTGTCAGTGTCAGATTCAATAATTTAGCGGCGCCTCGGCGTGGCGTGGCTTCGCGCGGTTTGGTTGGTCTCGACCGTCGCGGCAACTTGCGCTCGGTGTAGCGCTGCCGAGCGAGCTCAAAAAAAAAAAAAGGCACCGGCTTATTTGATTTTAGCAAGTGGAAAGGTTGCTTTCCGACGCTACTACTAGCTGGCATCTTATCTTATAGTTTGATTTGATGAAATATGCGGGTTCACGGTCCGGAATTTCGGTTTAAAATTAAAAATACGTGATCTTTTGGTCCTATCGGCTGATAAATGAATACAGGTTTCATTCTTTTTTATTCGGTTCAGATGTTACTCCTATTCACATTTTAAAATTTTAGTAAAAAACATTAAGAAGCTTCGATTCTATGGTATATCTCACATAAAATGAAAAAATATGTTTTATGATCAATCCTAGTTATTCGGTATCATAAATGTGGATATTTGTTTGAAATTTTTTTTTTGAGATTACCGCGGTATCCTGCCTTGTAGAACCCATCGCATCAACAACGTCGCAAAGCCTACACTCATCCCTTATAAGTTGAAATCTTGGAAATTCATTTGTCACCATTATCGTATCGGAGCGTCATACCACTACTGTCATGTAGGAAAATCACGATAAATCCGGGATAAAGTCATACTTAAAGGATTTTGAACCGCAGGTGGGAAGCACTAACCCGATAGCTTTACCATTGAGCCATGAACCTTGCCAATTTGAATATATTTAGTCAAACCTAAAACTTTTACTTCATGGAAAAGCGAGGGTTATTACCTTTTTTAGTTGTAAAAGTGTATTACAACCATGATAGAGGGGCGTGCGTGGTACACATCAATTTTTGTTTAATTGATGAAATGTTATTCCTTCTATCTCAAGGATTTATGGCACAATTTAGTTTATATATTTAACTTAGCTTCTAAAAGTCTTAGAAGAAATATATCAACATCCGCAATTTCAAATGAACACATTTGGAAATAAACATATCATATCTACAGTTTCAGAAATAAAACTCATTTTGATCAAGTCCTATTTGGAAAATTTTAATAAAATCATTTTGATCGATGTTGGGGTTTTTCTTATATAATCATGATTGAAGTTAGAGAAGTCTGATTTAAGGCAATAATGATAAAGTGAGGTTAGTTTTGGAACCAAAGCGAGCTAGTTCACGCACAAGTTGATGACGATCCACAAATCAACAAAAGATGCCACACCACACAGGACGATATGTTTTATCCATGCATTTATTTCTCGATAGTGATAGTGATGTTTTACCCGTGTCTAACTAGCCGCATGCTTTGTATAAAAAATGAATAAATTAATTAATTAATAAAATAAAGTCTGATCCCCAACACGCAACTAGCAATACAATAACCGGCCACGATTGTTGGACAAAAGCCTGCGTTTTTTGAAAATAAAGGCGCAATTTGCCATGCCGATCCCGCTGCATCTCGGCGTAGCGTGTAGGGATCAACTAACATTTTTGCTAATGGCCCAGTTGCAGCTCATGATGAAATCCGTTTGGTAATTACTAGTGCAAAATAAGTACACTGCACTAGCTCTCTCTCTCACACACACACACACAGAGAGAAGGAGCAAGTTGATCAGGTTCGTGATGATGCGCGTCATTGGTAAACGACCGCGACGATCATTTAGTTAGAAAAGTTACTGATGATGCTAAGACATGATCCTATATATATACGTGTACTCGTAAAAGGCAGCACGGGAGAAAAAGGTCCACACACGGCACATTCATGACCACAAACGCACAAACCAAATTGCACAAGTTGGGAGCAGAATATGTATTTCCTTGCCGCCTATTAGCACCTACATCTCGATCCCCTCTCGCTCCCCAAGATCTAGATAGAGAGGGACACGCATGTCATATGTAGCCCAGTACATGCATACTCCCTATACTTCAGCGTGTGATAGTTTTATGTTATCCACCGACCACTATTCAGTGTCGCCACGACGCCTTCAATTTGCTGCCTCCTCTGCCACTAATTCGGCGCGGCAGCGTGTCGATGCGTCCGTGCATGCACCTGAGCCGATACAATACGTGCAACTTGCTGGTCTGTGTGCGCATAATTCATCTGGACTAGTACTTTTGTGTTCCCCACGCACTCCCTTTGGGGAATTATATACCGATATCGGTTTAGGATTTTCATCCGATTAATCTTTTTAACTTTGTTCATGAGCTGAATACGACACAAAATAGTAAAATGAATCTTTATTAAAGTTCCATACAACACTTGAAAAACATTTAGGTGTGACTTTATTACCCAAATGTTTGTAACACTACAAACAAAGGTACATTTGTAATGTTTATCGCGCCCCTTCATAACGTAAGAAAAGCGTAATGATATCTAAAAACTTTCACTGACTAACCAATTATTTTTGTCACCCACACACGGCCCCGCTCAAGATCCCCGTGTTTTCCACCTCTCTCTCCCTCTCTAGAGAGAGCCCAACAGTTAGCGTTGGGATAGCGAAGCTCCCTCCCACACCACACACACACACACACACACACACACACCACGCCACCATCGGTCGGATCGAAATCAAGTTAGGCATCGGCGATATTAAGTCGGGCGAGTTAGTGGCGTCCTCTTGGATCTTCGAGGTAGGGCTTCCATGAGCTCACACTATCATCTCCCTAAACTCTAGTGGGTTTAAAAAGAAAGGTTTAGGGGGAGAAAGGTCGGCCAAAGCGATGAGATGGTTGGAGGGTGATTAGAGTCGTGAATGGCGATGGAAGTGGGGGGTTGGTCACAGTCGTATGGGAAACTCGACAAAGGTCGAAGCCCGGTGGGGGAGTAGGCGGGGACCACAGAGAGCTAGTGTTTGTTGCTTAGCGAGAGGGGGAGCTCCGACCAATTCCTAGCACGTTGTGGCGACAAGACAAGGAAGCGGAAGGGCAATGGTCGTGCGTGGGGAGATGAGAAAGGGGGCGCACAACGCCATGTGTTAGCCGTGTCCTAACATTTGATCGTCTGAAATGTCTTGTTACATTACAAATTACCTGGCAAAGTGCCACTTCATAGCTATGACTATCGGCCGATAGATCCTACTATATCCTCACCAAGCATCAGTAAGGTAAGGCAAAACGAGGTTTTGGGGTGGGTTCTAATATGGAGTGTGTAAATGGGTTAAAACGAGGTTTGTCTATGTTGGTCTTGGGGCTTGGCGGGTATATTTATCTTCTTGGCGGGTGGGACGGGGTTGTGACTTGGGGCATCTCTGGCGTGAGTGCTTTTGGTTGGAGAAGGAGAAGCGACGTCACGCCAATGGGGCGGGGGGGGGGGCGGGGTTGAGCAGATCATTTTATGGGGCTGAGGCGGGGCGGGTTGGGAAGATTGTTTTATGGAGCGGAACAGGGCGGTGAACTGATTTTCATTTAGCGAGGGGTGGGGGCGGGTGGCTGGGTTGCCTGGCCATATCTGTCCTTGTCCAGTCCGATTGCAGCCTCTACGCGCGCCGCGGTAACATACATGGTATTAACTGTGCTGTGTATGCACCACACAGGATTGAGTATTTTCCCCCTTTTCTGTGGCCAAACAGACGGTGCATGAAATACGCATTACTGTGCATGCACCAATGTTTTGATCACAGTCTTTTCCTTTTGAAGTAGAAGCGGACAGGGACAGTGCATGTGCACCACGGAGGAAGGGAGAGCAGCAAAGGATTTTGCGCTGGTGCGCGTGCGCCTGGACGGAGTTATGCCTTGTGTGGTTGCTGGTCTGGCCGTGCCCGTATGCGACGTGACATTGACGCGGACGGAAATATCTCATGGCCGCGACGCTCAGATTCGGAGCGGAGGCAGACGACGAGCCGAGTTTTTGGGAACAAAACATGTGTCGCCCAGGGGAACGAGGAGGATCGCGGCCGGATTTTGATGCCCATGCCCGCGCCGCTGAACGCGAGACGGCAACGTGAAGCGGCGATCACGATGTGTTGTGTGTAGCGCGTGGCGAAGGGCGCTGTGTGGCAAAATAAAAGGACAAGGGGCCTTGTCTCCTCCAGGTGCCAGTTCTGGATCACGGCCCACAATTCTTTTTGAATCGAGAGTCAGATCAAGAAAAATCGCTAGCACACGCCGACAGCACAACAAAGAAGTAGCAGCGATCTTGCGGGGTGAGATACTGAGATGAACTTTTGCAAGACAATTGCTCTCCACTATTCATAACAGTACCAGCCAAAAAGACACCACAGTTGAACTTATCAACTGCGCCAAAGTACAGCCCATGCTTAAAGTATCTAGACATGCCGGACTCTCTGGTATTCCTAGTTCACAGGACATGGATGTATGCTCACTGCTTTCGTTTCGCGGTTGCGTAGTTTTGCAAGATGAAGAAAGAAAAGTCTAAGAGGCTGCAGGGCCACAGTTGCCTGGGGCCATTGCTGCGCTCAACCCTCCCATTCCCGTTGTTGTTGGGGGCGTCGCTGTTTGGTGGCGTTTAGCGTGGCCGTTGCGTTCTGGTGGTAGCTGTTGCGTTCACCGGTGGTAGCCGTTCCCTTGCGGTCCTGCGGCCGCCCGGCCTGAATAGTCGTTCCTTGCGTTATCTCCATCATGGTAGTAGCCATTGTTCTGACCACCCCTGCCGCTTGTAGTTGTCCCCATAGTAACCACCTCTGCCAGACTGGAACCTACTCCCCAACGCCCATTGCCATTGTCATCCCAATGGGTGACGACACCATCCACAACTGAAACGAAGAAGTACCTCAGTTAATTCAAAAACAAAAAATCTTAACAAGGCAAAAAACCAGCTCAAGACAAGGCCTATGGAGATAATTATATCGTCAAATAGGCAACTGAAAAAGACCGAATAATAGTAAGCTGCTGGTGCTAGAATTTTTAATCAATTAACTATGACAAGAAAATCTAGGGAGTTGCAGATGAGCCAGTTCGCAGTGTATGGGAAAATATTTAGCATAGGAATACACAATCCAGAATTTAAGACAACCAACCATCATCACACCAAAGGTTGGAAGGTTCAGGTACTCTTATATAGTGACAGGTCAGGGGTGCCATTACTTTTACAGAGGCACCTATCTTTACAGCAAACATGTGTTGAGGCAGTATGACAACAATTATCAATCAAAACATGCTAATTCACCTAGACTTATAGATCAGAATGCTACCTCACCTCGAGTTTTGGTTCTTTTTCTCCTCAACATATGATTCTCTTTTTTCGAAATAAACCCATTTAGAAGCCTAAAAAAAGGCCATTTTCCACTCAGTTATTCCAACACAAGGAAATATGATTATTTCTAAGTTTCTGTGAGCCATTTCCATTTCAGTTATTCCAACACAGTCCATGGACATCCTTCAGCATAAGTCAAATCAGCATAGATAAATGTTCTCCAGCTACCTAAAACTACTTCAATCATGGCAACACAAACTACAGATGCCAAGCAAAAACCAAATGAATGAATGGAACTGAAAAATTTAACTGCAAAAATGCACTGAAAAGTCAACCAGACAAGAGTAAGGCAAACACACCTCAATTGCTGCTAACATGGATTGTTGAGATTCAAATTCAACAAAGCCAAAGCAAAACTGATCAGGCTGCAACAACATGAAGAAAAATCCCAACAAGAATGGAAATTACTGTGCATCCCAATCCTTAGATTCTTTTTAGTTTGAGAAATTTTTTTTTATCAGTTGATCCATCACCATTTCATTCCTCTTTTTGCAGATAGTGAAAGGTATAAACAGGATGAATGGGCCATCCCACCAAAATTCATAGAATCACCTAATGATGCTTGAACCCCTCAAAACCAAACACCCATAAAGCCTACAACTTAAACTAACCTGGCATTTGACTTGTATGCCACGAGATTTAATAGCACCAAACTTGCTGAACTCCTGTTCAACCATTTTCAATAGTTTGCATGAAGAGCAAATTCTTGACAAAAATTGAATACCTGGCTCCTGAAAAGCAAGGTAGTGTTACAGTTCAGAAGAAAGCCCATTCTTTCTTAAGTTCCTTTAAAGAATTGAAGTAGAGAGAAGAAACTAACCATCAGGGGATTTCTTTTTTAGAAACAGTTTTATCGCCTGGGAGGGCATTATCAGTAGCATGAGCAGGTTTTTGAAGGTGATGACACATTTTTTCTCCACATTTTGGGATGCCTTTGGCTTTGGATTGGGTTTGGTGGGTCTGACTGCTGGGGCAGGCTGCATACTCTCCCTCATGGTTTTAACCTGTACTCAACAACAACAGACAATACAAATAAATATGCCAACATGCAATTCACCAGATGATTAAATAAAGGCAACATAACAACCCAGTCACACTTGTAACAGTAAAATAAAGGTATATGAAGGTTAAGGTAAAAACTCACAATTGATGCATAAGTCTTCCTAGTTACTTCCTTTTCATCTGACAAGGGAGGGGCTGGAGCAGACTTCACAACTGGTGCGGCAGGAGCTGGAGCAGCCTTCTCGAAAACTGGTGCAGGAGAAGCTGGGGCAGACTTCTCAACTGGTGCGCGAGAGCTTGGGGCAACCTTCTCCAGCTGGTTGGCGAGAAGCAGGGGGCAGGCTTCTACTCAACTGGTGCGCGAGGCAGGAGCAGGCTTCTCAACTGGTGATCTTGCAGGAGCAGGCTTCTCAACTGAGCAGGAGCAGGGCGAGCTTCTCAAAAATCCTCGTTAACTGCTTTCTGAGCAGTAACAGTTGGACCATTTTAACTGGGGAAACAACATTTGCAGAGGTGCTGACGACTTCCCCATTTGGCAGGGTGTGTAATCTGTGTGCTTTTATTATCATAAGTTGCTTACAACTTCCTTCACCTCAGTTGAAATCGGGTAGAATCTGAAACATATCATTCAAAACATAAAAGCCTCCATTTTCCTGTGGAGCAAGAAGAATGACTGTGTGAACTTCTGTTTCACAGCATCCGTTGTAAAATATCCAGCAACCAAAATGAGCACTCCATTCACATGGGGATGGCTGTGCATCAACAGTCTCTATCTCTATCAAAAAGTTAGCAAAAGTCTGCTTAGACAAAAGAATTTGCTCCCTTGATACCCTGTTCAAACACATAAATAAATTGATCAGCCCATCAGGCAACATAGGAAAAAAAAAAGCTATGACTGATTTTTATACAAGATAAACAATAAATCAGAACTAAAATCATAATTGCAGCACAAGTCCATACTCCACCCATTTTACTTGTTATTATATACCTACGTTTTAATTCACTTGTTGCCTTCATACATATATAGGCATTGCCAAGTTTGTTCAATTAGAAACCATGAATTGAGAGACAGGAAAACCTTAGGGGAGGATTTGGTTTTTTGATCTATGGGTGGCTTATCACCTCTCTTCTTTTCTAGTTTAGGAAATGGGAATAGGCTCATCATCACCCACCTCATATATATAAAAAATATAGGAATCATAAATAAAAGAACAGTTTGTTGGCCATAATATACTGTAGTAGTTAAGCCTATCGGCCATATATTTGATTAGCTTACTAAAAGTACTAAGGCAGATATGAAACATGTCATCAAAATTTACATTCACAAAATTGAAACCACATAAAACTTCCATATTCTAAAGTTCCTAAAATCCATTGATAAACACTAGCATCATGGTGCTGTAGAGAACTTTTACATCAATTGTGGTTACATACACCATTTTCCCATTAGAATCTGTTAGAGCCAAGAATACTTGAGTCATTATAGAACTTTGTAGGTATCCTCTAGGTATTAACGAAGAGTTTGGTAGTATTGTTTAACAAATGCATTGCAACCTGTAGAGGAAACATCATTACTTTCAGTCAACTCTGAGATTATTGACAATGTAAGTGATAATTATAGGGTAGGAAAAAATACCACTTGTGGAGTAAAGTTAGTAGCTGGGCTCCCCAGCTTCCAAGGCCATTGCTGCACAAGGTATAGCAAAATTAGTACTTAAAGCGCCTTTGGAGTGGATTGTTAGGAGATGCCGCGATTATCAAGTGTATTGAAAAGATAACCAAGAACCAAGAAAAGATCCTATCTAGTTTACGGACACCCAAGTAGGAAGGTTACTGGAAACATTGACAAAAGAAACAGTAAGCAACCCCAAGTTAAATCATCCAACAACCTATGTAAGTGTGTAGTTACCATCTCTTTCTTCATCAGAAGGTCAGGGAGAACAACTTAACAAAGCCATACAACATATAGAAATAGACATTTGATGAAAAAAAAAAAACTTTTCAACAAAAGGAAATTTAAGAAGTAAAAAGAAAGTCAGTAATTAGGTCTTACTATGCATATTGTACAAACCGGTCACACAAAAAAAGATATAAATGTTGTTGAGTTTGACCAGAAGTTCAGTGCTGTCTGCCAAGTGCCAAACAAGTACAAAACGGCGGGGAGACAGCACAATGATAGTTCATGAATTCACGTTTCCTTCTTAATACCCTTACACCACATTAGCATTTTTCATACAATACTGGGAGCTGGCGCTATCTTAGCAACAAATCAAACAGAGCGAATAATAAAAGTACCCCAATACCCCCAATAGCTCACTGTTATCAACATAAATGTCCACCTTTTTCACCAAAAAAGAAACAAAATTTTTCAACTAATCAACCTTTTTTCACCACAAAAAACCTAAATTTCATCTAATCATACACGGGTGTAGGAAAGCAAAAAGAGGATCTGATCGTTTTTCACCACAAAAACATAAATTCCATCTAATCCTACACAGGTGTGTGAAGCAAAAGGATATGAATCATGACGTCATCAGAACACAACCAAAGACTCCGGCCTGAACCGCGGACACGAATTCAATCTACTAAACCCTCGATTTGCGAAATAATCACCCTACGAAAAAAACTACCCCTACCCCACCCCAATTCGCAATCTACAGCAACTGGATTCCGAAGTACATAATCTCGCTACTAAAACAAAAGGAACCACCACAGTCAGAGACAACCCGATCGCCACTAGTACACACAATCAAACCTATTGGGAGGAGAGGATCGAGAAGCATTGAAAAGGGAAGAGAAAGAAAGGGATGAAAAACCTTGGGAGCTGGACGGCCCACGGAGACGCGCCGCCGCCACGGGACGACGCCGCCGCCTCGCCTGCGACGGAACGGCAAAACCCTAGCGGGTCGACGCGAGGCGTGGCGAGTCGGCGGCGTGAACAGAACTAGAAGCGAGCCGCGGAGGACAGGGCGGGCGTCAAACGGGGCGTGGAAGGGTTTATAGCGAGGCGAAACAGGACAACAGGGTTTCGAAATCGAAAAGGGTTTAGTGAGGCGGGCTACCAGGTCCAGAAGCTACCATGTTTTTCTCTGACGTGTGGGACCCATCTAACTTACCATGGGCTGCGGCTACCCGCTGTGAAGGGGTGCGGTCGCCGTTTGCCTTGGGGAATCCCAGTCACATGGGCCCTAAATTGTCATGTTAGAAGCAGGCCCGTTTCATTTTCTTTTTTCTGCCGGTCCCCAAAGCCTTGCCACGGTCCCCTCCAACCCGCGCCGACGCCCCGCCGTACCCGCCCGCCGTGCCTCGGCCAGCGGCCTCCCCCTCGCCCTCACCGTCTCGTCCCCATCTGGACGAAAGCCACATTCAGGCCTGTTTGGATTGGAAAAACCCGTGTGTGGCCGCGATGGGACGGTAATGCATGCCGGGGCGTCGCTTGAATCATCGTAGCTGGGAAGCGCATGCAATGGGACATGTTTTTTTGTAGTTGGAAGGTTTTGTTTTTGCCTGTTTTTCTTTCGCGAAGGGGAAGGCATTACCCAGAGGCTTCTAGCTTGTTTTCCCAAAATACTCACAGTGATGCATGTGCGTGTGTGTCATGACTGTGGAATCAGCGCACACCGCCCGGTCGACATGTGCCTCAACGCCAACAGATGGGTGAGAATTGTCTCAACGACCGACACAAATTAGACTTTCACTGAATGTAGGTAAGTAATACCCTGTTTATGTTGGCATATGCCTTTTCTTTGATATGTTTTTTGTAACTATACATTGGTTTTCAATATTGCCTTTTCAGATAAATTAGCAACATCCTTTTTTAAGCCTTATACGACAGCTGTCAAATTTGTGGAGGTTCTGAGCGTAATAGAAGCGTAAGTTTTAGTGTTATAGTTTAGTTATTTACGTGTAATTGATGCATGTTAAAATGATCCATGCACCTGTTGAATAGTTATTTTTTTTTTTTCTTAATGTTAAAATTGTGGAGGCGGCCACAGTTGCAGCAGTAGTGCTTTACGCCTGTGACCGAAATGATTTTATCAATTTTCTTTAGACCTTGACAAACTTTGAGACCCTGTTCTGTTGATGTGCGAACAGCAATGCAGATCCTTGGTTATGGAGCTTTGTACAGATTAGTGAAGATGGGTTATTCCAGTTCTATTCCAGTGTATGCTAATTCTGGACAATGAACATGTCAGGAGTTGTTCCTCTCAAAAAATGGTTATGCAATGTTGTGGTAGAAAAAAAATCATATATTGAATATATCTAGGCTTGTAGCGTTGGAAGTGTATCAATGCCATGTTTTGTTTGCAGCAAGCACGTACTGTCAACCACTAACACTAAAAGTTAGGCTTCAGAAAAAAAAGGTTATGCCTTTATTGGCATATCTAGCTGACTTTTAGCTAAATACAAAAGGGGAAGTCACAAACTCCATTCTTAAACAACCATCTTTTCATATAAATCAGTGGGGGTGAGATTATATCAGTGCCTGACCTTGACCTCAGTAGAAGGTGCACTTTAAAATATGTATTGCCTTTTGGTTGTTTGATTTGCATTATGGAAACATCGGTAGTGTTATGACAATATACTAGTGTCTACCAATGTGTGAAAAGGTCTTTGATACTTTTTATGATTTAGATAATTTCTATTATTATAAGCATAGCATATTTTTGATTTTTCTTAGAAGGTTGTACAAACTTGTTTCAAAAGTTGGTTTATTAAAATTGCAGGTAATTGAGTTGATATTAATTGTCACTCCATCAGGCTAATCCCATCATCACTCCATCAGGAGGGGTATTTTCATTATGTTATGCTGCTCTTCATTTGCTGTAGGTGAGACTTTTTTCTGTGATATTACCTCATGTGACATGTTGAACACTATTGTTTTGACTTTTTTTTTACAACTATTGTTTGACTTTAAATATTGACAAGTGTAGCTAAAGGCAATTATTCAAGTGTATTTATTTGCTAATTATTTTCTTGGTTCTATCTTTTGAATTTGCACTTTTCATGTGCTTCTATATAGGTGGATTAATTTGAAAGGATGCATTCTATACAACAATTTAAGATATTGTTGTTGTGAAATTCCATCTTGCCTCGGCGTTTTCATCACATATCATTGGACTCACCAAACACTAGAAGGGCATGCGTGACAACCCTGCGTTGATGGTCTTACCCCTGTCCTACCTTGGTTAAGTGTCCTAGTTTGTTTACTTTGCTCTAGTTGCTTTTATCTAAGTGTAAGGTGCCTTGGATGCCAAGTTGATGAGGCTCCTTGGTAGCCAAGTAGAATCAAATGACCTGCCCATGTCAGCGGGGTTAGTTGGGGAGTGGTTAAGCTCTTTTTCCTATAAGAGCAGGGGCTCAAC